>CM053624.1:328238919-328270462 GCA_028646595.1 Phalanger gymnotis
GGGCCCTGCTTCCCTCTGCCACTTTGTGGGTTCTGCAGCTCTAGAATTGGTTCAGAGCCATTGTTTTATAGGTTTTTGGAGGAACTTGGTGGGGAGTTCACGCCAGTCACTGCTTCCCAGCTGCCATCTTGGCTCCGCCCCCCCTCCAGTGACTTTTAAGAATTATTTTTAAAAATTTTATTGATATCTTTTATTTTTTATGTCACCAAAATTTCTCCTGATATCCCTTCCCTTCCCTATTTTAGAGAGCTATCCCATATATCAAATAATTTTTTAAAGGAAAAAAAAACAGAAAAAGGAGGAAAAAATCAGCCAAACAGATCGATAGAAATGTATGTAATGTACCATTCACATGGACTTCCCACCTCTACAAAAAAGAGGCATGGGGGTGTCTTCTCAACTCTCTTCTTTGAAATCTTCCTTCTTTTTTGTAATTTTACAACATTCTCTTCTGACTGTTTTGTGTGTGTTTGTTCCTTTTGTATTATTATAATACTTGTGTATAGTATTTGCTTGGCTCTGGTTACTTCAATCTGCATTAAATTGTGTAAATATTTCTCTGAATTAATCACATGTATCACTTCTTATAGTACAATAGCATTCTGTTACATTTATATAACCATAATTTGTTGAGCTCTTCTCCAATGGGCATCAGTTTTGTTTCAAATTGTCAATGGGCATCTATTTTGTTTCAAATTCTTTGCCATCACTATAAGTGGTGGTATAAATATTTTGTTGTATATGGGGATTTTCTTCTTAAAAATAACCTCTTTGAGGTAGAAGCCTAGTATTGGAATCCCTTGAAACAGTAAGGCAATAATAATGTAGATGATCATTGTCAAATGTGTATGTAATTCTGTATCGCAAAATATGTGAGACTCTCCACATAGAAGGTAGAAGAAGTAAACCATTTATTCAGACACCAGAGAATCCCACAAGTGATTTATCCAATCAGTCCACTTCATCATAACAGCTAGGTATCCAAAACATTCAGTACACAATATAACAGCCTGGAGCCTCGCCATCCCAAAACCTCTCCTACCCCCTGCTGGGGTCTTCCTCAAAACAAACTCACAGTACAGCTAAGTCAGGCTGTTCAGTTCTAACAATCATGAGCGCAACCACCAGCAGCCATAACATCTTTCTCTCTCTCCCTTTCAGCATTTTATGTGATATAACTTCCTTTTTCCTGTCAGGAAGCTCCTCCCACCACGTGGCTTAGACTTCCTATGATGTAAGCAGGTCACATGGCTTATGAATGGGTGGGAAAGATCTTCAAATCGAAATTGCTAATACATTCCTGGATCAAAGTGTAAACATATTTTAGTTGCTTTGTTTTCTTAATTCCAAATTGTTTTCCAAAATGGTTGTATTGATTTACAACAACATCAATGATGTACCAATGTGGTTATCTTCCCACAATCCCTCCCATATTGACTATTTCCATATTTTGTACTCTTTGCCAATTTGCAGTTTCTTAGGCTTTTTTTAAAAACATAGATAGGTGTTGTATTTTGTCAAAAGCTTTTCCTGTATCTATTGTTATAATCATGTTTTCTTTGTTCTTGTTATTGACATGCCTCAGTCAAACTGAGACCTGTTAAAGACCTTAGCTTAAAAAGGCCATGGGCTGCCACTGCATCCAGGGCCATCTTCCGTCCTCCCCTGTTCTATATCTTACCACTGGACCCTGATGGCTTCAGAGGAGAAAATGAAGTTGGTGACTTTGTACAGCCTCCCTCACTTAAATCTAGTTCACAGGCATCACCTCCTCAATGTCATGGTCCTCTTCAGGAACTAAGGACAAACAACAGCAGTATTGACATGGTTACATTAATTGTTCCTCTAATACTGAGCCAATTTCTGGCATAAAATCAATGTGGGCATGGTGTATAATCTTTGCTATATGTCACTGTAGCTGTTTTGCTTTTATTTTATCAAAAATTTTTGCCTCAACATTTATTAGGCATTGTGGTTCATAGTTTTCTTTCTGTTTTGATCCTTCCTGGTTTATATATCAAGTCCATATTTGTATCATAGAAGGAATCTGGTAGGATGGCCCCTTTTGGTAATTTTGCAAACAGTTTGTGTAATGCTCAAATTGTTATTTGAATATTTTACAGAATTCACTTGTACATCTGTCTGGTTCCCAGATTTTTTTTCTTTGGTATTTCATCCACAGCTTATTAAATTTCTTTTTCTGAGATAGAATGATTTAAATTCTCTATTTATTGTTTTGTTAATCTGCATATTTTATATTTTTATAAATATTAATCCATTTCACTTAAGCTGTTATTTTTATTGGTATATATTTGGACCAAAATAGGTTCTAACAATATCCTTATTTCTTTTATTTAATCAGAATTGTCCATTATCTCTTTGATGAGCTTTTCAGTCTCTTATTTTGTCAGAACTCTTAATTTAAAATTTTTTTTTGGCATTGCCAATTTGGTTTTCTTCTTTTTTCCTATCAAATTGTCTAGCAATTTGTCTATTTTTAAAAAGCTTCTATTCTTATTTACATTTCAAAAAAATTTTAATTTTAAATTTTATTATTTTCCTCTACAATTTTCAAGATTTTTATGTTGGCATTCAAATGGTTTTTTACATTAAAAAATTTTTTTTCTAGGTTTTTTTGTTGTTGTTTCATGCCCAATTCATGGATTTGTTCTTTCTTTTTTCATTGATGAAAATATTTAGCACTACAAGCCTTCCCCTAAACATTTTTATTTGTTGTATTTATTGTTATTATGCTTAATGAAATTACCTATTGTTTTTATAATTTGTTCTTTCATCCACAAATGATTTAGGATTAAGTTATTAAGTCTCCAGATGACTAATAATTTTTGATAGCCCTTTATGAAATATTTTTTTATTTCGTAAAGGATGTGTTTAATATTTCTGCTTTTCTGTATTCATTTGTGATGTCTTTATGCCTTAAAATGTGGTCAGTTATTACAAAGGTACCATAAATGAAGTTATTGCAAAGGGTCATAACATAAATGTATGACAACTGTGTATACTCCTTCCTATTCCCATTTAATAATTGCCTGTGATCTATCATATCTGAAGTTTCCAAAATTCTTTTTAGGTTCCAAGTCATTTATGTTGTTCAGAGATTTTTCTAAATTTGAAAGGGGGTACATTGGGAGTACCTGACTATTTTTACCTATTTCTCATTCTAACTCATTTAGCTTTTTCTTTTAAGTATTTAGATGCTATGCCATTCAGTTCATATATGTAAACTGTTGAAATTAATGAATTGTTATGTTACCCTTTAGCAAAATTAATATAGTTTCTTTATCTCTTTTAATCAAGTTTTTTCTTTTTTTTTGATGTTGCTTTGTCTGAGGTTTTGATTGCTATCCTTGCTTTATTGAGTTCAACTGAAGCATAATAGATTTTGCTCCATTTTCTTATTTTAACTTTGTGTATATTTCAAACGTGTTTCTTGAAAACAGCAAATTGTTGCAATCTGCTTTCTAATCCATCCTTCTAGGTAGGCCCTTCCTTCTTATGGATGAACTCATCACATTTACAGTTATGATTGTTAGTTGCTCATTTCCTTCCATCCTATTCTATTATGCTTTTTTTTTTTTGGCCTCTTTGCTCCCTGGCCCCTCTTTACAAAGAGGAAGAGTGTTGTGGTATAAGAGTGTGTTCACTACCTATGCTCTATGGAATCATCTTTTGCTCCCTCCACCCTCTTCTCTTCCCTCTACCCAGACCCCAGTCATAGATTCTCATCCTGTCTTTGTCTCCTTTTAAACCCTCCTTTGTTATCCTGCTCTCCCCTCCACTCTGAACTTAAGGCTCATTTTATGATATTTCCTCCCCAAATCTACTTTCTATCTTATTGCCTATTCCAGTAATTGGGGTGGGACTCTTTTTTTTTGCTGTTCTTCTCTTTTGTAATGCTAAGGCCATCAAGTGCCTTTGATTGAGTCTTGCCTTTGGTTATAGGAAGGCCCACATCCTTTTGCTAGTTAGGTCAAGAGAGGTGTGAAACTCTCAAGAGGTGTAAAAACCTCAAGAGGTGTGAAGCACTCTGACCCTGAAGAAGTGTATATGTACTCTGAGGTTAGCATTTTGTTTGGTGCTCACTAATTGGAAGAGTGTTGGTGTGGAGACTCTGGGTAGCCACTAAGGAGCGCCCCCCCCATGCCCCCCGGCCTTGAAAACCCAGATATTGGTGCTTCTCTCTCTGGTAACTATTGTGATTTGGTCAGACAGATAAAAGCCTGTTTGTAATTTCTGTTTGTATTTGCTCTGAAGTTCAGGGTGCTGGCTTTCCCCCCTGAACTAAGTGAATGATATATGTATGCTTAATTAAAGTAAGATTGTTAACCCCTTAAAGTTGCTTTCCTTAGGAAAGCAGAACAAAGAACCTGTGCTAGCAGCCCTCCTATGTGGTGGTGTTCTTGATCTTACACAGCCATAGTAGCTGCAGGTGACATTGTTGTTACATTGCCTCTTTTCCTTCATCCTCTTCTTACTTGTTTCCCTGTTGAGTTGTTACATTCATACTAAACTTTTTATATGTGTTTGTTTTACCTTCTTGCGACTACTTCAGATGAAAGTGAGGTTCCAGTACCTGCTCCACCCATCGTTCTTATTTGTATAGACTTCTTTAATATCTTGATTAGGTGAGATAACAAGATCTCCTACTCTATCTCCCCTCCTTCTGCATCATTTCCCTCCTCTATGAAGATCATCAGAATATAACAAAATCATTCCCAGGCCCTCTGTATTATTTGATTCCCTCTATATCTTCTAGTGTCAGAGTTTCATAAGGACCCTTGCTTCATCTCCCTACCTTCTCACCTCTAGATCATAACTTTGTTGTTTTTGAGTCATTTTCTAGTCACCTCTGACTTTTCATGACCCTATTTGGGGTTTTCTTGGCAGATAATGGAGTGGTTTGCCATTTCCTTCTCCAGTTCATTTTATAGGTGAAGAAACCAAAGCAAACGAGGTTAAGTGACTTTTCCCAGGGTCACACAGTTAATAAGTATCTGAGGCTGGATTTGAACTCAGGTAGAGGAATCTTCCTGACTTCAGGCCCAGAACTCTATCCACTAGGTCACCTTGCTGCCCATCCTTACAAAGTCCTTTTTGATTGCTCATTTGTATTTAAATTTTTACACTTCTCTTGACTCCCTTCTTTATGTATCAAAGTTTCTACTCAGTTCTTGTCTTTTTATCAGGCATGCATAGAAGTCTTCTATTTCATTAAAAATCCATTTTTCCCCCTAGAGAATTTAACTTAGGTTTTCTGGGTAAGCTGTTCTTGCTTGAAAGCCTATATCTATTGCCTTTTGAAATTCCTTATTCTTAGCTCTATTTCTTCATAGTGGTGGCTGCTAAGTCTTGGGTTACTCTGACTGTTGCTCCTTGGCACTTGAATTCTTTTGTTTTTTTCCCCCTCTGGCTTCTTGTTGTACTTTTTCTTTGACTTGAATACTCTAGACTTTGGCTAAAGTAATCTCTGGGAGTTTTCATTTCTTTCAGGAGATGACTGTTGGATTCTTTCAACATTTCACTTTGCCATTGTGTTCTACTATGCCTTGGTAGTTTTCTTTCACAACTGCTTAAAATATAATATCCAGGCTCTTTTTGTTGGTCTTTACTTTCAAGTAGTCTAATGATTTTTGAATAATCTTTCTTTGATCTGTTTTCTAAGTCACTTGTTTTGGGCATGAGATATCTGAAATTTTTTTTCATTTAAAAAACATTTTTGACTTGTATTGATATTTATCATCTCACGGAATCATTAATTCTTCTTTGGTCCATTCTAATTTTCAAGGATTCTGTTACTTGGATAAAGTTTTGCATCTTTCATGTTATGCTATTTTCTTTTCAAGTCCTTCATAGCTCTCATTTCTTTCTTTTTTTAAAAAGTGTATTTATTTATAGCAGTTATTCGAAGGCACGAAATATGATATCCATTATTCATGTGAAGTCATCTCATTTCTTTTCTAATTCCTTTCTTTTATTGCTCTCATTTCATTTATTATATCTTCAAACTCTTAAAAAAAACCCTATTGCTTAATTTCTTTTAGGAATTCTAATTGATTTTGTGGCCAACCCAGTTTTTTTGGAGGGGGAAAGGACTTTCCTCATAGGAGCTTTGGAGTTATTTTCTTCTCAACACCTAATAATGATTTCTTCTTCTTCTTCTTCTTCTTCTTCTTCTTCTTCTTCTTCTTCTTCTCCTTCCTCCTCCTCCTCCTCCTCCTCCTCTTCCTTCTTCCAATTTTATTTTCAAGGTTGGGATTTTATGTTAGGGTCTTGCTCTGTACACTTCTGCCAGGAGTGTTATGGTCTTGTACAGTCTCACCCAGCCTTATCTTGCATCCTATTGCTATAGTCTCTGAGTACTAAATGCTGTGTTCTTCAAGGATCTTGGGGTGGTTTGGGCCAGGAGTTGTAAGTTTTCAGGAGACCATGTGTGATCCTGGCAAGGGCACCACCTGATCACTGATATGTAGAGCTTTCTAGTCTTCAGACCCCACTTTTGGGTCTGGTGATGGTACCTCTTGGTGGAGAGCTCCAGGAAACAGTTGTTGGCCCTGGCACCACTGGAGCTGGAGCAAGCAAGGCATTCCAGCACACTTCTGAGAGGCAAGGGAGAGGACTAAGAAGACAAAGGAATTGAAGTGAGTGAGACTCCCCAGTTAACTTGGAGCAGAAGATTCAGGCTGAGGGAAATCTCCCAAAAAGGCACTTTTCCTCCAACTTCCCTATCTCTGTGTGCTCTCTCGCATGCTCTCTCTCTCTCTCTCTTTTTCTCTCTCCCCCCTCCCCCCCTTATATTATAAGATGAAGGGTATAGTTTCAGAGAAATCTAGGAAGACTTGAATGGACTGACACCAAGTAAAGTGATTATAATGAAGAGAATAATTTATACAATAGCAATAACATTGTTAAAGACAAACAACTTTGAAAGACTTAAGAATCCTTATCAATACAATGACCAATCACAATTCCAGAGGACCAATGATAAAACATGGAGTGAAGGGACCTGAGTTCAAGTTCAGCCTCAGCCACTTAATAGCTGTATGACCTTGAGCAAGACACTCTGTTTTCCTCAACTGCAAAATGAAGATAATAATAGCATCTACCTCAGGGGCTATAGTGTGGATCAAATGAGATAATATTTATAAAGTATTTAGTATAGTGCCTGGCACACAGTAGGTAGTATATAAATGCTAGCTAGTGCTGCTATTGTATACATGCATATCTATATATACTAAAGTGTTCTGTGCATGTGCATACATATACTTCAAGGTTTACAAACGCCTTCCCCACAACAAACCTGTGGGCTAGGTGGTTTAAATCTCTTCATCCCTTTACCCCCTTTCCTTGGAAGATCACCTCCTAATGAACTCTGCACCCTGAATTCCTTGGCTCTGATAGGTCACCTTTCGCCTTACCTTGCACAGGGGTCTAGGCCTCCTGGACCAGTCCATGCTATAAGCTCACTAGCCACCCTTGTGGCTGTTCTTCCCCTCCCTGCTCCCTTTGCTTTCTTGTATTTTTTTTTTTGATCTCAAGCACTCTTAATGCCTAGAGCATAATCATAATTATAATAGCTAACTTTTTTATATCACTAAGTACTGTGCCTATGCTATCTCATTGATCTTCAAAACGACCTCATGAGACAGGTGCTATTATTATCGCCATTTTACCAGTGAAGAAACTGAGGCTGAGGGGGGAAGTAACTAGCCCTATGTCACATAGCTGGTAGAATCCGAGGCAAGATTTGAACTCAAGTGTTCCTGACTCCATGACACAGACTTCCCTTGACTCCTAATCTGGCACTATTTCCACAAAACAAAACAACACAGTAGAGCGAAGCATAATGTAACAAGCAGCTACTAAAAGGCCTGGGGGAAGACTGAAAAACAGACACATATCCTCAAGGAGTCTCCATTTTAGTTAACTGCATATCCATCCACACGTGGCTAGGAAAGTATGCCAGTGCTCTCTTAATCACCAAATCTATGGGCATTTTCTTCATCCTCATCTTTCTGGGACTCTGCAGTTGATGATACTGCCAGCCACCTTCTCCTGGATACTCTTTCTTTGCTAGGTTTTTATAACACTGCTCTCTCCTGCCTGCTCCTACCTGCCCATTTACTCTGTGGTTCTGCTACACTGGCCTACTTGCTCTGCACACACACAACTCTTTAGATCCTCTTTGCCTTTGCACGTGCCTGTAATGCTTTTCTTCCTTCCCTCTGAATCTTGGAATCCCTGGTTTCCTTCAGGTCTCATAATAAATGCATCTTTCTTCCAAAGGACTTTCTTCTAAGGCTATCTTGTATCTCTGTTTGTATGTACCTTGTATATACCTTTATACATTTATTTCTTCCCCTTATACAATATAAGCTCCATTAGGACAGGGCCTTTTTTTTTTGGAGGGGGCGAGTTATCTTCAGAGCCTTGCACAGTGACAGGTACATAGTAGCTACTTAGTAAATTTATGTTGATTGATTGAATGGATAAAATACAAATTCCTCTGCTTGGCATTTAAAGCCTGTTGATATCAGGTTCCAACTTATATTTCTTTTTAAATTCCTTTTTATTTAATTTGGTTTTTTTCCTAATTACATGTAAAAACAATTTTAACATTTTTTTTTGAAATTTTGATTTCCAAATTCTCTTCCTCCCCTTCCCTTGCTTGAGAAGGCAAGCAATTTGATATAGATTATACATATTCAGTCATGCAAAACATATTTCCATATTAACCATGTTACAAATGGGCAGCTAGGTAGTGCAGTGGATAGAGTGCTGGGCTTGGAATCAGGAAGACTCATCTTTCTGAGTTTGAAGCTTGCCTCAGACACTTACTACTTGTGCGACCTTGGACAAGTCACTTAACTTTGTCTGCCTTCATGTCTTCATTTGTAAAATCATCTGGAGAAGGAAATGCCAAACCACTCCAGTATCTTTGCCAAGAAAACCCCAAAAGGGGTCACAAAAAGTTGAACATGACTCAGCAACAACAATAACAAACAAAAACATATTTCAGAACCAAACCAAACCACCAAACACACACAATCCCTCCCCCAATCCCAAGAAAAATAAAGTTAAAAAAGTATGCTTCAATCTGCATTCAGACTCCATCAGTTCTTTCTCTGGAGGTGAATACTGTTTTTCATTATAAATCCTTCAGATTGTCTTAGATCATTGTATTGCTGAGAATAGCTAAGTAATTCAATTTGATCATTGTACAATATTGCTGTTACTATGAACAAATGTTTTCCTGGTTCTGCACATTTCCCTTTGCATCAGTTCATCGAAATCATATACCAAAACTTGTTCTGCCATTCCCCAACTGATGGGCATACTATCTATCTATACATACATATTTATCTATCTACCTATCCATCCATCTATCCTTTTCCTTTGATCACTTTGGGATACAGACCTGGTAGTAGTATTGCTGGGACAAAGGGTATGCCCAGTTAAAGCCCTATGGGCATAGCTCTAAATTGTTCTCTAGAATGGCTGGATAAGTTCACAACTCCATCAACAATGCTTTTGTATCCCAGTTTTCTCACATCCCCTCCAGTATCTGTCATTTTCCTTTTCAGAGTCATATTGGCCAATCTGATAAGTGTGAGGTGGTAACTCAGATCCAGCTTCTACTTCTTAGCTAATTACACACTACTCCTCCTCATGCACACTCTATTCTGGCTAAACTGGCCCACCTGGACAGGGTACTGTATCCCATCTTTCATGCTTTTGGGTTTTCTATTCCCCATGCCCGGCATACCTTTTCTCCCTATTTGGATATGTTAGAACCCTTCGTTCAGGGTTTAATTTGTTCTGTTTGGATTCAGTCAAAGAACCACACTTGAGCACTTAGAGGGCCACATGTGGCCTCAAGGCCCCCACTCGTGCCTTCGTTCCTTTCAAAGCTCAACTCAATTATCACTCCTTTTTCCTGATTACCCCAATTATTAATGATTTCCCTTCTCAAATTACTTTGTATTTATTTTTATATCCTTTGTGTAGCCTCACTTGTGTTCCCTTCCCCTCCCCCACAATAGAACGTAAGACACCTGAAGGCAGGGGATATTTTGCTTTTTGTCTTTATAATACGAGAAACATTTTCAGTATTAGGCAATCAGTAAATACACTTAAGAAATACTTATGGAGCTTAACATAATCAAAAGTCTTCCCCCAGTAAACTTCAAGTCCCAAACAAAGGTTTCCTACCCTGTGAGCTAATTGATTCCTAATCCAGGCATTGTTGCTTAATCACAGCTGTTCTCAGAGAACATTTCTATCCTGGGGCCCCAGCAGTGGCTAGCCCCCAGACAATGAGTAATATAGAGATTTTAGTGGAAGTGCCATTTTAGGGAGCAAGGGAAAAGTTTACTGCATTACTCTCTCCTCAATCTTAGAAAAAATGAGAATCTTGACTCTGACTTTACCAAAATTAGGCTGGTGATACAGTGGGGTTGGTGAGAGCTTTAGACAAGGACTGAAGGATCATAGAATTTAGAGCTGGAAGAGAATTTAGAGAGCATCTAGTCCAGGACTGAGGAACCTGTGGCCTCGAGAGCACATGTGGCCTTCTAGGTCTTCAAGTGTGGCCCTTTGACTGAATCCAGACTTCCCAGAACAAATCCCTCTAAAAGGATTTATCCTGTAAAGCTTGGACTCAGCCAAGACGCTACAACCAAGAACCTAGAGAGGGGCCACATGTAGCCTTGAGGCCCGAAGGTTCCCCCCCTCCCCCAATTCTAGTCCAGTTCCCTGTTGTTGCAAAATCTGAGGCCCAGAGAGGCTAAATGACTTGACCAAGGTGTCTAGGTGGTACAGTGAATAGAGCTTTTGCCCTTGGAGCCAGGAAATTCTGAATTCAAATCCAGCAAGGCACTCAATTTCTCTGTCTCATTTTCCTCATCTCTAAAATGGGAATAACAATAGTACCTCCTTCCCAGGGTGGTTGTGAAGATGAATTAGATAATATTTGAAACCTTCAGGTGCTGTTATTATTAAGATCACAAGTACACTAAGAGATTCAAACCTGAATTTCCTGCCTCCAAATGTTATGTTCTTCTGCCTCTCTGCACTTCAAGCATGTAATGTCCATTCTTGTTCGTCTACCCTGCTCTCTTCACGGGCCAAACAGCATTCAGTTCCTCTGCATATTTTTCCTGGTGGGCCTTCATTTTGATAAGATTGGGATTGGAAAGCAACCATGGAAGTGTTTCAGAGAGCCATTCAAATTGGCTTGTTATAGGGGAAAATTGCTGCCCATGTCTCTTAAATTCCTTCAGGGAATCTCCCAACCACTGAACTTGACAGTCACTGGTCCTGAGTGGGGAGCTGGGCCTGGAGTCAGGAAAACTCATCTTACTAAGTTCTGGCCTCAGACATTGACTAGCTGTGTGACCCTGGGCAAGTCATTTAACCCTGTTTGCCTCAGTTTCCTCATCTGTAAAAATGAGCTGGAGAAGAAATTGTAAACCAGTCCAGTATCTCTCCCAAGAAAATCTCAATTGTGATCAAGAAGAGCCAGACATGTCTGAAAATGACCAACTAGGAAGGTCATCTCTTCCACTGATGGCTCTGTGAGCTAGTTACAGGCCTAGGACTGAAACCCTCCTGACTCCTCTTTCTACATTCTGGCTACTTTTAGCATCCTAATATAGGCAAATGTAGTGTTGTGAAAAGGGGACTAAATTTGGAGTTGGGGACCTGTGTTCAAATCCTAGGTTTGACACTTACCAGTTTTGTGATCCTGGGCAAATAAATGACTTCCTTTCTCTAGGCCTCAGTTGAGGGTTTTGGAGTTAATGATGTTCCATCTTCCAATCTGTGATTCACTGATCTTCTAAAGGAAAATCAGCAGCACCAAGATTTCCAAACACTGAGAGTTAGAGTTACAGAATTAGAGCAGGAAGGAATCATAGAGATCATTTATTCTTGCCCACTTCTCACTTTACAGGGGAGGAAACTGAGGCTCAGAAAAGAAAAGCAATCTGCCCAAGGTCAATTAGTAAGAAGCAGTTCTTCATTAGGAACCTAGGTTTTTCAGTGCCTGCAGATTCAGCACAAAACAGCCCCACCAGCAGTCTCCAGCAGCAACTAAACCAACTGAAACAATGTTGCCTTCAGAAGACTTCTTTTCTCTGGCCTTTGGTTACATGATGACTTTAGCTTGTGTTTCCTTTAAGCTTTCAACCTCTGGTGGAAAGGGAATTTGGTGTAGTGGGAAGATTTCTGGACTTGAAGTCAGAAACCCTGGGTTTACTTACTGTGTTACCTTGTACAAGGCATTGCATTAATTTTGAGTCACTCTGAACCTCTATTTCCTTATCTGTAAAATGGGGAGAGTAGTTTCAAAAGAGCTATTGTGACAATCAAGTGAACTTGTGTGAAAGCAAAAATAAATTATTATTACTTATAGAAAGATGTATGATCCAAGCTGGGCTTGGGCTGAAAGCCATATAGATAAAGTTATGGAAGGGAACTTAGAGGCCCTCTATGGTTCAACCCCCCCCCCCCATTTTACTGATGAGGAAACTGAGGCTCAGAGATGACTTACCCAGGGTCGCCTAGTTAGTAAATGTCCAAGGCAGATCTTTCTGGCTCAGTTCTATCCACCTTCACTACATAGGTTCATAGATTTAGAGCTGGCAGGGACCTTAGAGAGTCCAATCTCGTTTTTCAGATGAGGAAACTAAGGCTCGGAGAGGTGATGCAATTTACTCAGTCATACTAGTGGAGGTAGGATTACAACCCCAGGAATTCCAACTTGAAATCCTTTAATCTTTCCAATGAACCATGGAACCTCCCTCAGGTTACAGAGAATCTTTTGTTGCTGTTATTTTACTTACATTTTATTGATTTTTATCTTTTTAAAACATCACCTACATTTCCCAATGTATTCCTTCCTCCCTTCTTCACAGAGAGCCATTTTATAATAAAGAGAAAAACATTGTTCAGCAAAATATAATTAATACACAGAAAAAATATCTGCAGTACTCCCCACCCATAGTCTCCCACCTCTGCAAACAAGAGAGAAAAGTGCCATTAGAGAATCCTTTTAGGAGAGAGGTACCAGCATGTAGAAAGATGCAATTAGGTTACAGTGGCCTTTGAGGGTTTTATTTATTGTTCCCTATTTAATGGCCTGAGGCTCAGGGTTGATAACTGCTTGTCTGAAGCTCTTCTGGCCCAGCTCTTCTTAGGTATGTTGAATTGAAAAGAATAATGTTTGTTGAATTGAATAGATGAGTTTCCCTAAGGAAGGGATCAGGTCTTAGTTATGTCATCTTTCACAGAGGACTATGCCCATAGTAGGTACTCATTCAATGGTTTGGGGATAAATTGACCATAATCACAACAAACAAGGCCTGCTAAATAGAAGGCATAGGGCTAGATCTTCTTTGGTGATAAATGATAAAAACCAATATGATCCCTCCTCTGAGGGAGGCTGTATTCTAGACTTGGCCAGATAAGTAAATAAAAGGTAATTAGACAAGGGATGGAGCTCTCTGGAAGGAGGGAGAGGGGAAATCAAGGAAGGCTTGGCATATGACTTGAGCCTGGAGTCCAGGAGTCTGAGAGATGATGAGGGTCCTAGGCAGATAGAGACTGGGCTTCTGAGCAGACCCCAGCCTATAGACCTGTGGACTGTTAAAGACTTAAGGCGGGGCCTTTGAGGTGATTTAGTCCAACCTCTTCGTTTGTGAATGAGGAAATTGAAGCCCAAGGTAGTTAGGTGACTTCTCCATCACACAATTAGTAAGTTATGGAATCAGGCGTTGATCCTGGGTCATCCCATTCGGTATTTATTTCGTAGTGTTCTGATTTATGATATTGTCTTCCGTTAATCTGCGAGCTTCTCGATGGCAGACTCTTCTGCTCATTCTTTGTATCCCCAGCGTCTAGCACAGTGTCTGGCACATTGTAAGCATTTAATAGACGCTTGCTGATCCATTGAAATCCAGTAGGAGAGTGGTCTAATGCAGTTGAGATGCCAGTGGCATCCAGGATCATGCTGTCTGGGGCCCATGTGTACAAGCTGTGCCGGGGCACTTCCTTCCAGGTCCTTAAGAATAGCCTTATCTCATCCCCATCTATTAGGTTGGGGTGGGGGCTCTGTTATGTTGGGGTTTGTCGGGAATAAGGAGTAGAACTAGAAGGAAAGAAAGTTTTACTAGAATCTAAAAGGAAAAAAAAATCTCTGCTAGGGGAGGAGGTGAGGAGGATGAAGGGGGGGGGGTGGGGAAGAGAAGGCCAGGCTATGGGTGAAGAGGAGGAATTTCCCTAACTCTGCCCACTCTCCGCTGCCTGGTAGGAAAGCCAGCCCATTAAAAAAAAAAAGTTGGGACGAAGTACTTTTCTGTCTTCCGAAGAACGGGCTCTCTTCCTTCGGTTCGGTGGTCTGTCTCTCTCCTCTCCCGCGTTACTCCGGGGCTGCTGCCCGCCTAGGTTTCTTAGCTTCCCGCCACTCACTCGCTCCCTCCCTTCCCTCTTTTCCTCTCTCTCCCTTTCTGTCTTCCTCCCCCACCCCCCTTTTGGTAGGGAGAGGAGCAGCTCCAGTTCCGAAAACAGAGAGGTAGGGAAAGAAGGAGAGGAGGGCTGGCAGACACAGCCAGAGATAGCCAAAGGCTGTCGGGGCCCCGCGGGACCTGACCCTTACCGGGCCTTCCCGAGGGGTTTGCTTGGGGCTGTGGAAGGGGTCGCCCCATGGGAGTTTCCATCTGCCTCCCCCCCTCTCCAGGACCCGGCGCGTCCAGCCTCTACAGAGGAAACGCTACAATGTTGCAAGCTGACGTAAGGAACTGAGCGGCGGCGGCCGAAGGGGGCTCCCTTCGGTGGGGTTGGGAGACGAGGGCTCCAGGCTCCGCTCCTTCCTTTCCTCGCTCCTCCGCCCGACCGCCAGCTCACTCTCGGCGTGACAGCAGCGCTCCGCGGAACCCGAGCGGACAGACCGCAGGCGCCGGCCCTGCACCGTGCCGCGTCACCGGGGCCCCTGTCTGCACCTCCAGCCCCGGTACCCCGGCCGGGAAAACTTTGCAGCCCAGCCGCCCACCTCTGCCCGCGCGCTGCAGATCCATTTTTCCTTTTGTGTACCCACACGCCTCCAGCCCTCCTGCAGCCCGGACCCCACGCTCCCCCCACCCCCACCCCCTGGTGCCCGCGCGGGCTCGGGGGGAGGTCTCCGGCCGCGGCAATTTGACAAAATCTGGGCATGGACTCCTCGCGGAAGCCGCCGCACAGATCGATTCCCTCGGATCCTCCTCGCATTGTATAGACACAGCCCCCTCCGCTGCCGCCGGGGGCTGGCGTGTGCACGGGAGGGGGGAGCCTGTTTGTGGATTTTTTCCCTTTGCCCTCCCCCCTTTCAGAGGCGAAGAGGAGGAGTAGGAGGAGTAGGAGGAGAAGAAGGAGGAGAAGGAGGAGGAGGAGAAGCGGCGGCGGCGGCGGCGGCGGCAGGAGCAGCCGGCCTGACCGGCGGCAGCGGCGGCTGCAGCAGCGGGGGCAGCCCCGGCCCCGGCCCCTGGCCCGCCGCTGCCTGGACACTGGGGCTGTGGTTTTTGCTAACCGGAGCCGGCGCGGGAGGTGGAGGAGAAGAAGGAGGCGGAGGGGAAGGAGGAGGAGAAGAAGGAGGACTAGCAGCGGCGGCGGCTGTCGGAGGAGCTAGGAGCGGCGGCGGCGGCGGCTGCAGGAACAGCGGCAGCTAACATGGCGACGGTGCCTGTCTATTGCATCTGCCGGCTGCCTTACGACGTTACCCGCTTCATGATCGAGTGCGACGCCTGTAAGGACTGGTTCCACGGCAGGTAAGCGCGCCCAGCCGGGCCCGGCCTCGGGGAGGCTACGGACAGCGGGCCGAGGCTGCGGGGTCGGCGCGGGCGCAGGGGCGCGCGGCGAGGGGCGCCCACCCTCCTCCTCTTCCCCGCCTGAGGGCTCTCCTCGCCTCCCCTAGCCTAGCCTTACCTCGGCTCCGCTCCCCCGAACCCCGGCGGGGGATGACGGATTTTCCAGCTAATGTATTGTCTGTCCCCGGGCTGTCTCCCTTCCCTTCCCGCTCCGTAGCCCCGGATCCCGCCTGAGCCCGGGCCCCCTGCTCCCGCCGCCCCCGTGCCCAGGATAAAAATAAAGAAATCCGGAATTCGCCTGGTGTGGCGCTCGCTCCGGAGCAGTGTTTTCCCCCTTTCCTCCGTGGCCGCCGCAGGCCCTTACTTCCCGGGGAGAGAGGAGGAGTTAGTCGCCAGCCTGTCCCCAGCCTCCGGCCTCGGGCCCCTGCGCCTGGGCTAGTGTATTTTTGGCGGCGGAGAGGACCAGAGGGTAGGCGGCAGTTCCTGCCCACGCTGGGGGCCCCCGGGCGGGGCTCCCCTTTGTGCCAGGGCCGGGGGGTAAGGGCGGCCGGGAGACTGGCTGTCCTCGGCCCTGCCCGCCAGCCGCGCTCCCGGCGAGCCACCCTGGCCCGGAGACAGCTGCCGGGCTGGCTCCCGGGAGGGAGAGAGAGAGGGAGGGCAGGCCGCGCACAAAGCCTGGGGGGGCAGCGGGAGGGCAGGCGGGCAGCTGCAGCGGCCGCGGCAGGGGAAACAGCGCGGCTGCCCTGCTCCGCGCTAGGCACTGAGGTCCAGTCCGGCCCGGTCCGGCCCACTGCTTCCCGGCCGCTGCGCGGCTCCCCTGCCAGAGCACGGACCGGTCGCCGCTTTGGACTGCAGGAGGAGCCTCCTGGGAGGACCCTGATCGCCGGGCGCCCTGCGGGGAAAGTTCGGGGGGTTTACTGGGCCTGAGACTCCGCGTCCCTTCTTCTCCCTCCTCCTCCAACCCGGGTCTGGAGCTAGCCTGATCCTCGTGCAACTGACAGCTAGGGATGGGGGATTGCCCCCTGGAGGCCAGGGCCAGGGGCAGGGAGGGAGCTGGGGCTAGGAAGGTGGCAAGGAGGGAGGCCCAGGGCCTGAGCTTCCTTCCCGCTTTCCTTCCCGTCCCCTCCCCCTATGAAGTTGCCTTAACTTTCCCCGCGCGGGACAGTGATCACGCCGAGGCTGGGGGCCCAACCGGGCTGGAGGCCTGGGAGAGGCGAGAGCCGAGTTCGGCCCGGGGCAGAGTCCCTAGGGAGGGCAGAGTGGCGGGCTCCTAGCGCTGGCTAGGATAGGGCGGGGAGAGAAGGGAGGGAAGGAAGGTGGGGGAGGGACAGACAGGGGGCAGACCCGTGTGTGGAGTGGAGAGGAGAGGGGCGAGCAGGGCTTAAAGTGGGAGCCCTTGTAGTGTGCCCCTGCTGGGAATGAG
This sequence comes from Phalanger gymnotis, assembly GCA_028646595.1. Lineage (NCBI taxonomy): Eukaryota > Metazoa > Chordata > Mammalia > Diprotodontia > Phalangeridae > Phalanger > Phalanger gymnotis. Next base: position 328,256,200 of record CM053624.1, read on the forward strand.
CTGCTTTCTCAGCCTCCCTCCTCCTTCCACCCTTCTACCGCACCATTCGGGCCCACTCTACTCACTACAGAAAGAATCAACACACAAACCCTTTCCCCCACCTCTCTCTTTGCTTTCCTTAGTGGAGGTGAAGCGTTCGAGTGAACCCCTGTGTATGTCTGGGTTTGCCCAGGGCTATGATTTCCTTAGGTTTTGAGGGGAATGTTGCAGATGGGGGTGGGGAGGAAGGGGGGTTGGGGTCGGACGGAGACTTGCCGGGTGCTGGAGGCTAAGTAGGTTTCTTTCGGTTTGTAAGGTTGTGTTGTCATTCGAGTTACTTCCCCCACCCTGCTGCTCTGCCAGGGAAGGAGTGGTGCTTTGGTTTTGAAGTTGCCTTTGGGCTTTCTAGGTTGGTATGGAGGTGTAAGGAGGGCTCCCGGGGCTCCTGTCTTGGGAATTAGGCAAGCTTAGTAACCAGCCTAACCCAGGTCTAGCCTGGCCGTGCAGGTGTGCAGTTTCTCACCCCGCCTGCTTGGGCCCCTCCACTTTGTGCCCCCTTTGCCAAATGCTGGCCTCCTTCTTAGGAGCGAGTGTCAGTAATAGGAGGAGGGGGAGGAGGTGACAGCCTCGATGCCCAAACCGCCCCAACTGGTTCTGGTTGCATCTCATTTTGTCAGTGGGAAGTGACGGGAGTGGGGGTGAGGGGAGGAGGTGAGAGGAGAGCAGAGCAGGCGGGTTGGCTTCCTGCCCAAGGACCTAAACTCAGCCTCAGCACCGGGGTGTTTGAAGGAAGGAGGCAGTTTCAGGAGAAAGGAGTCCCTTCTGTCTCCCCCTCCCCGCCCCAACCTTGATCCTCTCCCTGGGAGCTAGTGTTATTCAAGAAGCAAGGACAGTCTCTAAAGCTTGTGGGAACAATTTCAACTTCTTGTTTTGGGGACATTTTGGACTTATTTCTTATTCCCTCCAAATTCTCCTGTTGTCTTACTCACAGACCCAGCTGGGAGAATTGAATCCAAGGATAGACTTTGGTGCAGCTCAGAAAAAAAAAATCACCTCTTTACCTAAAAGGACATAGATTGACAGAGATGAAAGAGACCTTAGAAATTATCTAGTTCAGGCCTCTCATTTTACAGGCAGGGAAACTGAGGCCCAGTAAAGTCACGAATTATATAAGATCTCACCACAAATCAACAAGTTTGGGGTAGAGCCAACATTAGAACCCCATATCTCCTGACTCACAGGGCAGACTCTTCTTTACAAGATGCCTGCCTGGCCTCTTTGCTAAGGAAAGAACTATCTGTGAGATAATGTTTTATTGCATATTGAAAGATTCCAGTTACTTTGGTACATTTAGGAATGCCAAGGCTCCCTGTTTGCCATCCAGAGCTAGATTGAGAAGCTGGAGATGGCCATGTTTTGTGTTCTGAATTACATTGGGATATCCCAATTCAGCAAACTGAAGTGCCTACTATGGACAGGCCCCATGCTAGAGGGTAGAGATAGAAAGATTAAAGAAAAAAGACTGAGTTTCTCCCTTAAAGGAGCTTAGAAATGAATGGGAGGGGTGAGAGTGAGATCTTTTCACATATCAGTAGTACTCAAGTTAGGATATATATGGTAAGTGCACAGGAGAGGGGAAACACAGACCCAAGTGATTAGGGGAAGGGAAATACCATTGACAGAGTAAGAGATGAGCAGAATTGGCCAAGTCCTCCGAGGCACTGTTGAGTCCAGCCCTGCCACTGTACAAGAATCTCATCTCCATCTACAAAAAAGTGCTTAAAGATTTTCAGTGCTGGGGATATCTTCTGGCCTATCCAAAGGGAGCCTATTCACTTTGGGATGCTTGTGATGGTCAGGAGGTTTTTCCTGACTGCCAGCTTCAATGTGCCTCTTGACAACTTCCCCCATCTCCCCTGGTTCCTCTTGCTGGGGCTAAACAGAGATATTCAGAGATCTTCAGATATTCCTAGAGCCTTTTGATCTCTTCCTTGGCCCTTATTGCTTCTTGTTTTTTAAATTATTTATTTGTGTACAGGTCATATATGCTATGAATAGAAATGTTACCTTCTTGAGGGTAGATTCTAGTTCCTTTCTTTGTACCTTTAGCAGATGGCTACAAGCACATAGTAGGTATCAATACTTTTTTTGGGGGGGGGGTGAATTGAATTGAAGGAGGAACACTGAAAGTGGGTTATCGGGGAGCCGTTGTGGTCCTTGAGCTGGGCTTTGAAGAAGGAAATCATTTTAGAAGGTTGAGAAGAGGGGCAGGGTTTACTGTGTTTAAAGACAAATTGAGGGAGAGATGATGAACTCTATAGGAAAAATGGACCAGAGAGATTTTGCTTTTCTTTTTTCTATAACTTTAGATCTTTGCCTGGCCATAGGAAGGGTTATTCTCCCTATCCCCTCCAAACAGAGGTTGATCAGATTTGTGATCAGAACTTTGGGGGGGGGAGTACTAGTAACCATTAAGGGTCATTTTTTTTTCCTTTTTTGGACTAAGCCTCAATATTCTAGGAACATTTATGTCAAATATCTAATATATATTTATTTCTTGAAACTCATTCTGAACCAGAGATTCTGCCCTGAGTTTAAAGGTGGATCCTTCCAGGGGCCTGTTGGGCTCACTCTCCTTCCCCTTTTTGGTTCGGGCTCAACTGGGGCTCTGTTATTTCTTAACTAAAGGTTTCAAGGCCTCTATCCTGAGGCAGTGGAGCCCAAAGCTCATAATTTCACCTCCCGTAAAGGAGAGGGAAGAAAACCCTGTAGAAAGCAGGGAGGGGTCAAAAAGCATTCCTTACTTGTGTTTGGAGAAGCCTGGTACAGTGGAAAAGAGCTCGAGATTTGGCTTGGGCAAGTAACTTAACTTCTCTGGACCTCAGTTTCCTCATCTATAAAAAGGAGTTGAACTAGGTCTCTGTGGTCCTTCTATGCTCTGATCTCCAACCAGATCCTATATGGTCTGTATATTTATAAGATACATTGGGGATGTGGTCTTCCATGGGGATAGGGCTGTACTAGATACCCACAGGTTGCTTAGGCTCCGTATGAAGGTGTGTTGTAACAGCTCATCAGCTGCATCACTGCTGAGCCGACATGGCATTCCAATAAAACCATTATGAGCTTGGCCATTCATTATATTGCTGCCAGAGGAACAGAGACCATTACCATTCCAGACTGACCTTTGAATGACATGAGTTATAAGGTAATTAATTGACTTGGGAAACCAGGATTTTGCATAGAGAGGTTTTCCTTCCCTTCCTTCCTTCCTTCCTTCAGCCTGCAAGGAGGAAAGCAGTGGCTCTTCTTTTCTTCTTGCTCAGTTATAAAACACTTTATCCACAACAATTCTTTGAGTTAGGTAGTTCAAGTATTATTGTTCACATTTTACAACTGAGGAAACTGAGGCTTTCAGAGAGCTAAAATCACTTGCATTGTGTCAGCTAATAAGCATTAGAGTCAGGACTTGAACCCAGATCATTCTGCCACCCAAGTCTAAGGCTTTTCTTCTGTACACACTGCCTCCCTTGGTGTTGAAGAGGTCCATCTGATAGGTGAATTACATCTAAATTCCTACCCATTTTTAAAAACTTAACTCACATAAGTGAAACTTTCCCTGACTCTCTTTGGTAGGACTTTTCCCCTCAGACTTCACACAGTTCTTATTTTTTAACTAAAAAAATAAACCTCCCTAATATACTTATCATATAATATTGTGTATTATAGCTATCTGTTGTTGTTCAGTCACGTCTGACTCTTCATGACCCCATTTGGGGTTTTCTTGGCAGAGATACTGGAGTGGTTTGCCATTTCCTTCTCTAGTTTATTTTACAGATGAGGAAACTGAGACAGATGGGGTTAAGTCACATAGCTAGTCAGTGTCTGAGGCCAGATTTGAACTCAGGAAGATGAGTCCAACTCCAGGCTTGGCACGCTATCCGCTTCACCACCTAGCTGCCCACATAGCTCTCTGAATTGATGCCTTATCCACATTCTAGATAATAAACTTTTGATTAGACTGTTGCAATGGCCTCCTAATTGGCCTCCTCACATCTCTCCCCACCCAAATATGTCTTCCAAACAGTTACTGAAGTGATTTTCCTAAACTAGTGATCTGACTGTCTTCTCTGTACGGGGAAACCCTGATTATTCCTTCTTGCCTCCCAGATCAAATATAAACAGCCCTTTGGCTTTCAAGGCTTTTCACCACTTGGTCACTTCCTGCCACTGTTCAGCCTGATAGGCCTAAATACTCCCATTACTCTCCCAGAACATTTCATGTCCTGTCTCATGCCTTACACTAACTGTTCCCCATGCCCCAAACGCCCTCCTTTCCCACCTCTTCCTCTTTGAATCCTTATTTCCTTCGAAGCCTCAATATAATATATTATACCTTGTTCTTCTTGAGGCTTTTCCTGATCTCCCCAGGTGCTTGTGCTTTCTTTAATTGCTATCTGCTTCTGGTGCTTTGTATATAGTACTTGTTGCCTCCCCCCTTGGAATGTAAGCTCTGGAGGGCTGGACTATTTGGCTTTTGTCTTTGCCTCTCCACTGTCTGCACTTTGCTTGACATCTAGTTAGTGCTTAATAAATGATTATCGAGTGACTGTAGGGACTGGGTGCATTATCTAAACTTTGCTGACCCTATTGTCCTGCCTTAGGTTACCCTGAGGGCTCTGAATAGGTTTGTCCTCTACACATCTATAGTCTCATACCCTCAGGTCCTGACTCCCAGCAACTATCTTGTGCCTTGTTTCTTTGCCTCTAGATGGATACCTGCCTTTCGGCCTCTCCATTTTAGGAGGTTCTAATGATTAGTTTGGCTCAGGTAGCAATAATTTGGCTCTGTCACGTATATTCAGTTCAGTTAAAAAAAAAAATTAAACACTTGAGTCACTGTGCTAGGCCTAGGATACAAAGGCCAAAAAAAAATGCCCTGCCTTCAAGGTACTGATAGTCTAGTGTGAGGCTATACAAAACCACACAAAATAACTTGTGGAGGCCCAGGGCACAAACCTCTGGGGGGTGGGGGTGGGATCATAAAAGGCCTTGTGGAGGAGGGGTCCTTGGAAGGAAGCAAGGCTGAGGGGAAGGAGAATCCATTCCTACACTTGAGGGGCTACCAGGGGTCAGGAACGGCCTCCAAGCCACATGTGGCCCTCTAGGTCCTCAAGTGTGTCTCTTTGACTGAATCCAAACTTCACAGAATGAATCCCCTTAATAAAAGTGTTTGTTCTGTAAAACTTGGACTCAGTTAAAAGGCCACACCCAAGGACGAAGGAAGCCACATTGGCCTTGAGACTGCATGTTCCCCACCCCTGCTAGCCTGTGTGGAAGGCAGGTGGGAGAAAGTTCAAAAGTAATTATTAACGACCTACTTTATGTCAGATGTTGTGCTGGGGCTGGAGATTCAAGTAGGAGTGAACAGATTCCTACTTACAATGAGCTTACATTCTAATGAAGGAGGTAAGGAAATATATATACCTATAAATAGAAAAACAAATAAATGCAAATGAGTTCAAAATAGTTGTATGAGGTAGTGTGAGAAGGAGGCTGCTCCCAAATTGAGGGGATCAGGGAAGGATTCATGTGGATGGTTGTGTTTGAGTATATCTTGAAGATTGGAAAATGTGCACCTACTATATTCCAGGCATTGTACTTTACAGATATTACCTCATCCTCCTAAGTAACCCTCTGAACTATGTTATTATTTCCATTTTGCAGTAGAGGAAACTGAGGCAGACAGAAGTTAAGTGATTTGCCCAGGGTCACATAGGTAATAAGTGTGAGAGGTTGGATTTGAACTCAGGTCCCTCTGACTCCAGACCCCATACTCTATCCATTGCACCACATAGTGTGGAATGGTGGTGAAAGCATTATCATTAGCATTTTTGCTTTTGTTGTTTTTGTGAAGTAATGATAATAAAGCTGGGCATCCAAAGCCCAAATGCCACTGCTTTCTAGCCTCCACCCCTGCTCTTGCTCTTGCTGGCCCAACTTTATTTGGTGGAGTAATCAATATTTGATGGTGGAGCATCAAAACATGTTTAGTGGAGTAGTCACTAAAATCATAAAATATTCGGAAATAGGAAGATGCTGGGATAAAGATGATGATGTGCTGTGAATTCCCAAGAACTGAATGCAATACTGTTCCCACTTCCTCTAGGAATGTCTTTCCTCTTCCTAGTCATCTAGTCCATCATTCAAGGCTTAGCTCAAATCCTCACCCCCTGTAGGAAGCCTTCTCACATGACTTCAAGCTAGACTGTTTCCTTCTGTTGAATTCAGTTTGGCTTGATGGCACCACTTTATCTCTCTTTAATAATGCCATGTCTGTTACTTGTGTCTTTCTAGCTGGATTTCCTACTTCTTCGGTTAGCAGTGTCTTTCGCTGGCTTTTTTGTTTCCCCTACAGTGATGCTGTGCACATTTTATGGGCTGGTGCCTTCAGAGGGCTTCCCTTTGCCTAAATTACAAAATACACACATATAAAATACCCCTTGGCCTAGCTTTTAAGGCTCCTCCACAGAAAGCCATGACCCTTCTTTTCCATCCTTTCCTCATGTTACTCCCCTTCAGCTTCAATTGGTTTTAGGCAGCTGTTCATATGCTCATCATGCTATCTTCTATCTCCATGCATTTGCAAAGATTGTCCTCTACATCTGGACTCAGGTCCTTCTCCACAGGTACCATCCACATAGGAAGGTTTAGCCCAGAAAAGAATGCTTTAGTTCCTGAAGGGATCAGTTGCGGTGGCACTTTCTCTGTAGGGATGATGCACCCCAAGATGAAAGACGATCTCCCTTCTCAGATTTCTTATGAGCACATTATAGATCTCTGCTGTCTCTACCATACCTTGTCTTGTATTGTACTTTTCTGTGTGTCTGACATGTTATCACCCTCTCAGACCTTAGGAGGATATAAGCTCCTCGTGGACAGGTAATACTTCATTTTTTCTTCTGATCCCCAGCAACACCTAGCATAATGACTTGTGTATTGCAAAGGAGTAATAAATGTTTGTAACAAGTCATATTGACTAATACATAATTACGTTTCAGATTGACAGTGACATAGAAACCAAACTATAACCAAGCACACTAATGTGTTTAAAATGGGGGGCAATTAATTAGGAATCACTGAAGGAAAAATGTAGAAAATTCAAATCTGTGGGACAAACCTGGCTATTCCAAAGGACCTTATAAAATTCATACAACCTCAAACTCTTGAACAATTGAAATAAAATCCAAGACATGAAGCAATCTAGAAGAGTGGTAAAGCAAATGTGGGGGTTGATTAGGACTCAGATGCAGTTTCTTTATGATGAGGAATTTTAACCAAACCTTGAGGATAGTATAAGCTGTGAGCTTTGGTGATTAGAGGATCCAGTAGGAAGCAGGGGAAACTTGCAGACCAATAGCCGAAATGTTAGAATGATCTTCAACTCCAAATACTTTCCAAAGGTTAATTCCTTCCTTCCTTCCTTCCTTCCTTCCTTCCTTCCTTCCTTCCTTCCTTCCTTCCTTCCTTCCTTCCTTCCTTCCTTCCTTCTTTCCTTCCCTCCTCCCTTCCTTCCCTCCCTCCTTCCTAGTAAAACTATTTGGTGCATATCTTCACAGCTAAAATATTTGTTTCTATTGAAAATGTTTCTTTGACAGAGACTGTCTCCAGTGTGGAAATATTTGTAACCTTTCAGTTGTAGCAAACATTTGTTTTGTGGCTGTTTAGGGCAGCGAACATTGCTGCACATGTTTCTACTTCCAAGTAGGAAATGCATAAAAAAGACTTGTGTAATTAGAATGGCCTGGATAGTGCAAATGTTTGTTCTGGCACTACTCTAAGGCTCATCTCCCTATCCTCCTCCGACAGTCTAAAGAGGATTTTCATACATACTCAATCCTGAGAACCCTGAGGAAGAGCTGTCCTTGTTCTAGAAAGCATATACATTCTAGACTTGGGATCCGTCTTAGGAAATAATTGAAATCATTTAAAAAAAATTTATGGATGTTTTTTATTTGGGCGGGCTTAAGCAAACACTTCAGGCTGGTAATAAAAATGTAATTTATTAGTTTTTTAGAGTTAATGATGTTGAAGGCCTAGAGCAAGAGTGGGGAACCTATCATCCATGGGCCAGCTTCAGCTCATGGTTTAACTGCTTCCAGCCTGTGGGACAGGTACTAAGAGACAACACCCCTATTTGTGCCTATAGTTGTGAAAACATAACATAGCTTTAAAAAAATCCTTAGCATTAGTTCCCTAATAAGCTTAATGTATACAGGGAAAATTATTCTGGATCTGGAGTTAAATGAACTGGATGAAATCCTGGCTCTGTTGCTTATACTAGCCTGGTGACTATGGACTAATCAGTTACCCTCTCTGGTCCTCATTTCCTTCATCTGTAAAATGAAAAGGCTGGTCTTAGATGGCCTCTAATGGCCCTTCCTAATTCTGTGATCCTAAAAGGCCCAAGGTGAGCATCTATCACCATAAAGGTCTGTCTTCTTTCTAAATATGTATACAGTCTGTTCTGCTCTAACACTTATTTAAAAAATGTGAATCTGTTCTCATGCAATTGATGTTTCAGGGAACAATCTGAACATAACGTGAATGTTGTGTTTGCTCACGTGTGATTTTGCTCAATAAAAACACAGAAAACGATATCACTTTATAATAACTCACAAGCTGTAGCCCTTCTGATGCCCACCTCCACAAGCAAACTGCAGACCTTGTTCAGGTAGATAGGCCGTATTTATCAAATAGCTTCAGTCACAGACTGAGCAGCAATCCCAGGTCGAGATGCTGCCACTATTTACTGTAGCTTTTATGGATTTCTTAACCATTTAAAATGTACAAAACTGTGCCACCATTTTTATTAGGTTCCTTTTCTTTTTCTTATGTGTCACAGAGGATATTTTTGAGTGTTGCACCTTTAACCCCATTTCCCTGTAATGAGGTTTTTATTGCACGATTTTGCGTATAAGGGGGATTTCTATATGCCTGTGTACGTCTTTGCCTTTCTGTATGCGGTACACTTGAGTTTGTCTAGATTGTGTGTTTACTTTACAAAAGGCACTTTCACATTTATTTTTCTCATTTAATTCTCACAAAACCCCTCCCAGGTAAGAAGTATAAAGAAGCATCATTATCTTCAGGTTATAATTAAGGAGACCTGAAGTGATTCCCTTTGCTGGTCACGCAGCAAAGAAGTGGTGTCAGAGTCTAATCTGGGTCTTGGAACTTTAAGGGCAATGTTCTTTCCGTGGCATCACTTTGTCTTTGTGTAGTTGTTTTGTCTTTTCAAATGATGCTTTCTCTTTTTCTGTGCATATGGCAGCCTCTGTGCGTCTCATTTTGTCCTTGTATATGGTTCTTCTTCCCTCCCCTCCCCTCTCCTCTTTATTTCCTTCCCTCCATTTTTCTGCCTTTCAGGCTTTCTGAGTCCTCCCTCTGTCTTCATCCTTATACTTGCTCTCTCCTCTCTTTGCCTCATTTACTTGTCCATACTGTAGAACTGGGAAGCTAGGTGGCTCAGTGGATAGAGTGCTTGGCCCGAAATCAGGAAGACTTCTCTCCCTGAGTTCAAATCTGGCCTCAGACACTTACTGGGCAAGCCACTGAATCTTATTGGCCTTAGTTTCCTCATCTGCAAAATGAACTGGAGAAGGAAATAACAAACCACACCAGTATCTCTGCCAATAAAACTCCAACCAGGGTCAGGAAGATTTGGATACAGACTGAAATGATTGAACAACAACAAATGTTGAACTGAAGTCTGTTTTAATTGTTTCTTGCATTTACTGAATAGACTTTTATGTTCTCTGTCTTCTTTAATTTAAAAAACAGATGAGTGGAACATTTTATCTTTTTCTCTAAATTAAACATAACACCCTAAACCGTTTCTTTTTCACTCATGAGACTTGATAGATTTTTGCCCCCGCCCTCCCCAAACTCCTCTCAGTGATCCTTAAGTAAACCAAAATTTTCTACCTCTGGTGTAAAGGTTGACCAGTCTCATCAGATATCTTGGGAAGAAGGATAAGGGTGGTTTGGGAACCTCCTCCTGTGGGATGGCCTTTTGGAGGGAAATGGCTCTTCTGTGATTTCCAGATTTGTAGGTCCTGCTGAGTCTCCCTGGGCTCAGTGCCTGAGCAGAACACACAGCTGGTGGCCTAAGCAGGGACCAAACCAAACTGAACCCTGGAAACACCATGTTTTTCCATGGAGAAAGACATTCCTAATCCCATTCAGTGATTGGATTTGACCTGGGAGCATGAGAATGAAACATCTTCGTCCAAAGAAATGGAGAAATCAGCTTTTTTTTATCTGTAAAAAAGATTTTACCTCTTAAGTGATGGAGCAGAGAATTCTTAAAACAACACACACACACACACACACAGCACACACACCCACAGAGCATGGATATATAAATATATTTACACCATGGAGTCAGATTCTTAAAAAAAAACTTTACATGAGATTTAGTGACTAATTTTAAAGTTCTTGGGAATACAGAAGATATTGCTTTATTTAGCTGGCAAGTCCTTGGACTTTTTTTAGACTGTTCATTACTAATCTGAAATCTATGGAAAACCACCCCAGACTTGGAAAGATGATGATGATAGTATTCAGAGTTGATAGTGTCTTCTGGTAGTGTGTTAGTAATGACTTGAGAGCTGGCGCAAGAGCCAGGGAAATCTGGATTCAAGTCTTGTGCCTGACACATGCTAGATGTGTGACCCTGGGCAAGTCACCTAAACTCTCAGTGCTCTAGACCAGTGGTGTCAAATTCAGGATTGTATGTAGTCTTAGAAAACCACAAACTAACATTATCTATGTTATATTATATTTTTATTTCTTAAACATTTCCCAACTACATTTTAATTTGGTTCAGGCCCAAACTTGCACATCTGAATCCTAAATTCAGTCCCAACTCTGCCTGGCTTAAGAAGAATTTTCTAGTGAGATAGGTACTATATGGACTCTTTTTATCCTCAATTTGTAGATGAGGAAATTCAGGGTTCCTTACAGTGGTAAGATTCAAACCCAGGACTTATTCAAAATCTAGTACTTTTCCCACTCCAGCAAAATAAAAGCAGCTGTTGTTTAGCATCTTTCTCTGCATGTGGGTAGAGAGAATGCCCACTCTGGACAGATTTCCTGGTTGACTCACTTGGGCGAAGGCACTGAAGTGGATTCCTCCACCATTTCACATCTTGTGGCACTAGGTTGCAACTTCTTGGTCTGAGTGCCCTCCAAATGAAGCCATGAGCATTCAACCACAAAACCATCAAGTATCTTTCTGATTCCCCACCAATATGAGGCCCTAGGAAATGGGGACCATCTATCAGAGTTCTTGTGATCAGAGCTGCTCCTTAGAGCAATGATGAGTGTCCCATAAATTGGAAGAGAGCTTTCTCTACCAGAAAATAACTGATCTTTGGTAGCCTGGTTCCTTTGAATGCTGAGGAGTTAGCCAGGTGGGACAGAACTGAGCAAGAAGGCCTGGGCTGCTCTATCCTAAAAGGCAGCAAAGTCCCTGGAGCAGCTGTTTGACATGGCCTCTCTGCTATGACCATTCATTCCTCAGATTAAGAACTGTGGTCCCTTCCTCTCTGCCCCTTACCTGGCTTTGTGATGAAAGGCTGAGTCTGTCTGACCATAATCTGGCCCCACCCTATGAGCTTAACTCCTTATGACATAGACCAAGAATCTGGCAATAGCAAGTACTACTATTGCCCAGCCTGCTCAGGCCCAGTGACAGGCTTCTTCCTTGAGTGTCAGTGAGTCTAAGGCAGGCCAGGCCAAACAGGATAGAGCACTCCAAACATTTCTACCCTCCTATTTTTGTCCTTACTTTTGGAGTGATGGCAAAAGCCTTTTGTCATCTTTTGGTGGGAATCATTTGTATTTCAATTTTGGTGTAAGTTTTTGCATTCGTTCAGTAAACATTCATCTCTCTGCTAGGCTTTAGAGGAACCAAACCAAAAAGAAAATCATTAAAAATCTAAACCAAATCGTTTAGATCATAGATCACAGACTCATAGTTGGAAAGGACCTTGGAGGCCATCTAGTCCATTCCCTTCATTTTATATTGGTTTTCCTTTTAGTCATGATTTTTAACATTTTTAAAAATTTAATTTAAAAAAATTAACAAAAAATTTATTTTCTCTCTTTTTTCCCTTTGTATCTCCCCATTGAGAGGAAGAAAAAGAAAAACTATTCTTGTAACATGTAATTCATAATCAAGCAAAACACATTTCTGCATTGGCCATATCCAAGAAATGTATGTGTCAGTGTGCACCCTGAGCCCATTACCAGTCTGTCAGGAGGTGGGTACAAGTATGCTTCATCATCAGTCCTCAGGAACTGGATGCCAACCCTTTTATATTATTGCTGATGTAACTGAGAGGCCTCGGGGGTTAAGTGATTTGCCCAAGATCCCACAGCTAGTAAGCATCAGAGGCAGATTTTGAACCTTGGACCTCAGACTCTTGAACCAGAGTTCTTTTAAGTGTATTGTGCTTTCTCCCCTCAGAGAATGTAGTCTATAGTCTCATGCAATTTACAATACGTGAAAGAAATAAAACACAAAAACACATAATTGTAACACACTTTATGGTGAATGCTTTGTTGTTTGTCCTTGTGATGTCTTAACTTGGGTGTGAATTGGATTTAAGTGAGGCAGAGCTGCACAAAGTCGTAGTCTCATTCTCTCTTCCAGAGTCATTGAAGTCCAGTGGCAAGACAAAAGTCAAGATGACTGGGAATGGCCCAGGATGATATTGGCATCTTCAATGTCTGACTGAGCTCTAAGCACTTCACTGTCTCTGTTTTAGATGGCTTCATGGCTATTGAAACAAATTGTTCTCATCTGCCCATTTCACCAGGGGAAGTCTTTACATGGATGGAGCAGACATCCCCTAACTCACAAATAGGTTTGAGGCCCATTGGTTACCCTCACCCTGGTTTAGCCTGCCTGTCAAGATGGTTTATCAGGGTGTGGCTGCTGTGTATGCTACAGATTCTTAGAGCCACAGGCAAGAGTTGAGTGACAGTTGGATACCAAAGGTGGATGAGCAGCCCTGAAAAGGACTCAGTAAATCCTCACACCAGAGGTGCTAGTCCTCTTGGGACACCCCGAGAGGTATAAAAGAAAGTGCTTTGTGAGTTTTGAGGAAGAATGTTGTAAACAGAGGGATGAATATAGGCCTCAAAGAAGAGGTGATGTTCAGAGGTGATATTCAGCAGTTGGAGGGGATTGGGAAGGACATTGCAGATCTAGGGATGATGCATTGTCCAGTGTAACAGGATGTTTCTTTTTTTTTTTTTAGTTTAAATTTCTTTTTATTAATTATAACATAAGATATGGTTTAAAACTAAGCAAGAGGAATCCCCTCAAAATGGGTTTGCCAAACCACTTGGGAATATTAAGCTCATAACTCTATATGCTAAGATCATTTTATTCATATAGCTCTTGTATCAGGATCATTCAAGTTCAGAGTTGTAAAGCGAAGTAGAGGTTATCTAGTCCGACCTTTACCTGACCAAAAATCACCTGTACAATATTTTATGACCAAATAGCCATGCAGCTACCACTTGACAATTTACAATGTGAGAAACTCATTGCATCCTAAGGTACCTATTTCATTTCTAGATATCTCTAATTAATAATATTTTTCCTTATCCCAAGCCTAAATTTATCTTACTTATGTATTTACCAGTCAAATCTCATTATGTCCTTTGGGGTCAATCAAAAGAAGCCCAATCTTTCTTCCAATTACAGTTCTTCAAATATTTGAAAACATCTCTCCTGCATACATCTCTTCCAACTCTGCCTAAGCTTTCCTGTTTCTAGGTGAAAGCTATTTCTAAAAATGTTTTTTTTAAATTTATTTTTAATATATTTAGTTTTCAGCATTGATTTTCACATGCGTTTGAATTACAGATTTTCTCCCCATTTCCACCCCCCCACTCCAAGATGGCATACACTCTGGTTGCCCTATTCCCCAGTCTGCCTTCCCCTCTGTCTCCCCATTCCCCTCCCATCCCCCTTTCCCTTACTTTCTTGTAGGGCAAGATAAATCTCTATGCCCCATTGCCTGTGCATCTTATTTTCTAGTTGCATGAAAAAGAAAAAAAAACCTTTTTTACTTTTGAACATCTATTTTTTTAAAACCTTGAGTTCCAAATTCTCTCCCCTCTTCCCTTCCCATCCACCCTCCCTCCCTAAGAAGTCAAGCAATTCAACATGAGCCACATGCATATCATTATGTATAACCCTTCC
>CM053624.1:328270962-328311128 GCA_028646595.1 Phalanger gymnotis
GAATTTCTTGACTTCTTAGGGAGGGAGGGTGGGTAGGAAGGGAAGAGGGGAGAGAATTTGGAACTCAAAGTTTTTAAAAACATGTTCAAAAACAAAAAAAAAAGTTTTTTGCATGCAACTAGAAAATAAGATATGCAGGCAATAGGGTGTAGAAATTTATCTTGCCCTACAAGAAAGGAAGGGAAAAGGGGATGGGAGGGGAGTGGGGTGACAGAAGGGAGGCAGACGGGGATACAGGGCAACCAGAATATACGCCATCTTGGAATGGGGGGGTAGAAATGGGGAGAAAATTTGTAATTCAAACTCTTGTGAAAATGAATGCTGAAAACTAAATATATTAAATAATAAAAAAAATGGAAAAAATCTTTAAAAATATAGAAATCTATCAGAGGAGATCAAAATTACACATGGATAGAAAGAAGTGCCAATCATCTCTGAAGTCTTGTCCAATACTGGAGTTGTACTTACAGCTACAGTGGATAAACTTACATCCACATACCTTTATTTAACTAGAAAAGCAGTTATTTTGTCCACCTGGGCAACAACCTGTAGTACATTAAATATAAAAGAGTAATAGCAGGAAAGGAACTTGTTCCAAAAAAGGTGAAAAAAATAAGATAATGGTAACAGCAACTGCCTTCCTATACATGCTCCCCAGGGTTGAATTCAGTCCACGAAATTTCAGAGCTTGAGGACCTGAGCCATGATTTACAGAATCGTGGATTTATATACATTTTTTTGAATATGAATTTCTACAGCTCTCTCTCTCTTTCTTTGTCTCTCTATCTCTCTTGCTGTATATATGTATGTATGTAAAGATTTTTGTCTTTGAGAACATATTCATCCTTTGCATATCCAAAGATATCTGGCTGTGTCAGTTGTGAATTTGAATTTCCCGAGATGGTTTAGGTAGCATGGCTTAGTGAAAAGAGTGATGGACTTAGATTCAAGAAGATCTAGGTTCCTGTCCTAGCTCTGACGTCTTAATAGTTGTGTGACTCTGAAAGAAAAGCACAGACAAATTAATAGCTCTTTCCTGACATTGTAAATTAGTGGTGAATGGCCATTTTAGTTAGTGGAAGGATTTACGTGGTTGATTCCCCAAAGAGATTCTATTGCTGCAACTGATTATGAGTCCATTGAATGGTGGTGGCCTGAAGTCAACAGAAGGAGATTGAACAATAATGAGTCTGAGATGCCTTTAACTATCCAAGGTTTCATGTATGCTACACTTACTGACCCAGAGTTCCATTAAGTGTGGGACATAAGTTTGCATTGTTTATATCTCTGTCCTTTGTACATAGTCCCTGCTATATAATTTTTCTGAGCCTCAGTTTTTTTAATCTGTAAAATGGGTGTAGTAGCAAGTCCTTCACAGGCATTTTGTGATCCTCAAATGAAATAGTGTAGATAAAGCAGATTTTAAAAACTATATTAATGCCAGTTGTTATTTTTAAAAATCAACTTAATTTTATTAACCCAGTTTCAGCAGTTTGTTTATATGATGGGGGGGGGGCACATTTGGCCTCCTGGCTCTGGATAGACCTGGCCCTCATCTGATGAGATCATTGTTATCTTGGGTGTGCCTAGTAGCCGTATGCTGGAGCATCCCAGTCATTGAGAAGATGCCAATGAAAGGGGAAGAGATTGTTCTCAAGTATTCTTAACAGAATCACAGAGTTGGAAGGGAACTCGGCCATGTAGTCCAAGTTACTGTATCATAAAGAATGGCCTTTAGTCCTCCTAACAAGTAATGTTCTAGTCCTTGTTTGAGGATTGTTAGTGAGGGGGAATCTGTTATCTCCTGAAGCAATCCATTTTATATTTCAGATAGCTCCAACTGTTGGGAAATTTTTCCTGAAACGAAGTATAAATATCTTTTTGCAAACTTTTACCTATTCCTTCTAGTTAGGGTTCAAAATGACAAGTCTCTTGCATCTCTCCCTTTCCTGTTTCCATTCCCTTCTCTCTCCAGTCTGTCTTCCAAGTAGCTGCCAAATTGATATTGGTAAGACAGAGATCTGACCGAATCACCTTCTTACTCAAAAATCATCAGTGATTCCATATTGCTTTTAGGACAAAATCGATGCTCACTTTGCCTCTCCAAAACATGACTTCCATGTTCTTTTCTCTCTTATTTCATGTTATTCCCCTCTATCCACTCTTCTTTCCGATCAAATTTTCTTGCTAGCCATCCCACACACATGTCATTCTATTAGCTGCCTTCATAACTTTGCACCAATGGTCCTTATGTTTGGGATGTAATCACTTCTATCTAGTTAATAGGTAGGTCTCAATTGGTGTGAATAATGAATCCCATAAAGTGCTCATACTATTCTAAGTTATAATTATGTAAAATATGGCAATTGGGTCCTGGCCAGTGGAAATATGCAGCAGGAATTCGAATAATTCGACCACTTAATGGAATTCATTACTCCCACTAATAGAGACCAAACTGTCTGGTCTCTTTAAAGCACAGCTGGGCTGCTGCCTCTTGTTATGTCTTTCCTGATCTCCCCACTTGTGGCTTGTTTTCTCCCTCTTGAAGTTACCTTGTATTTATGCCTTACATCTAGTTATGGATGGTTACCCTCCAATTGAAGGTAACCTTGTGGACAGGGACTTTGTTCAGCCCTATCCCTGGTACAATGCCTTTCACATAGTAGGCACTTAAAAAAGTTTGTTGAATTTAATTGAAATTTACTCCCTCTTCCACATGGAAGTTCTGTAAGAATTTGCAGACAGTCATAACATCTCCCACGAATTTTTCTCTTCTTTAGACTAAGCCTTCTTAGTTCCCTTAAATAATCTTTGCATGGTATGATCTCACTTTCTGGTCATCCTGGTGTCCCTCTTTTAGGTGTGATCCAGCTTGTCAATACTTAATATTCCAGTGGCTTTGTAGCCTTTTCACAATTAAGATACTCCTGCCAATGGTGCTGATCACAACCCATTTATATCCTAGGTGGCTCTTATCTGGGTTCTGCTGTCAATTCTTGGGGGTTTCCCAATGTCCTGGGAACCTTCTACTAGGTCTTTTATCATTACATGGACACCAATGTAGCAGGTAGATTTGCCATTTGTTATCTTTAGCTCTTGTTTATCTCCAGACATATCCCAACCTGCTTTCCTTAACCCCCAAATCATCCAACAAGCAAAGGATGCTATGAAGGAAACACTTGGCTGCATTTAGCTTTCTGGAGATGGGCTGGCTTTTTTTCTTTTTAAAAGCTAACGTCCCCTTGGGTCACCCTATTGGGGCTCATTATAAGCATCTGTTTCTCAGGGAAATGGTTCCTTTGTGGAGAATTCTGAAACGGAATCCTGTAAGACTTTTACTTGGGTCCTCTTCACCTGACTGCTGGACTCACCCCAACTTGGATGCATCCAGAGACCTTGTTCTATGAAGTCTGTCAGGGTCTGACTAGAGAAAGCTTTTGGGGCATCCAGGCCATTTCCAGAAGCTTCAGGCTCCTTGAGTCTCCCTCTTTGCTATGGGAGAGCTATAAGAAGGTAGGCTGTCTTCAGGGTACACTGGAGGAGAGGGGGCTGCCTTGATGCTTCTCCACAGTCAGGGGGCTAAGCAATGCAGTCATGGCAAAGTGCTCCTGGACTTGTGAAGCCTGTTCTTTCTATTGTTCTTTCCTTGTATACATGTGTAACCTGGTAGGGAAGAAAACAGTAATGGAGACTTATAGTCTTTGTAAAGAGTTACGTATGTATTAGTGTGTGTATACATGTATGTATGTATATACAATCTCTTTGGACTCCTATAACAACCCTGTAAAAGAGGCAGAGCAGATATTGTTCACTTCATATTCATTCTTCTTAATTTAATAGATAAAATAATTGAGTCTCAAAGAAGTAAAGGGATTTACCCAAGATCAACCAACAAGCAAGTGATAGCCCTGGGACTAGAACCTGGGGCATCTGACTCAAAATCCGGGATCCTGTTCAAATGAGGTAATAGGGAGCTGCTCTTCCCAGTGGAATTTGGACTTTGGATGGGGTGGAGTCATGTGGTAGGTGGTGGGCTTTCTTTGAACAGAGGTTTCTTACCTTTTTTTTTTTAAAGTCATGGTTCCCTTTGTCTGGTGAAACCTATGGACCCTTTCTCAGAATCATATTGTTAAATGCATTAAAATAAAATGCATCAAATGACAAAGTTAACCATTTAAGTTGAAGGATAGTTGTTAAAATAGTTTTTTAAAAACCAAGTTCATGGACTCCTGATTAAGAGCTCTTGCCTTAGAAAGACAGGTTATTTCTCTGCTTCTCAGTAAATGCTGGTGCTTAGAGATATCCACTGATGTGGAGCCTTCAGAACTGGTGGATGAGGTGAAAGGTTATATGTCCCCTGTTCACCATTTCCCCAGTCATAATCTCTGGCCAGAAATGATGCTTCATCAGGTCAAATATGGGTGAGAGGAAGGTACTTTCACTTGTTTCTAACATTGTGTCTTTTGTTTCTGTGTGGAGCTGCTTATCGGGACTGGCCTTGCACTGCCTGGGCAACATGAAAGATAACCATTTGTTTTATAATCTATTTGCATAAGTTTTAAATTGCTCTTGCTGATGACAATCAGCATTTTGTATATTCGCATGTGTGAAATCATTATCATTTTATATGGTTAGGCTTGCAGACTGAGTCTTCAAGAGGCTGATCATGCTCGCAGGGGTACCTGGTCTCAATGTAGATCTGGGGCCTCCGGCCAGGTGCTGAGTGCTCCAAGGCTTCTGAGCTCGGTGGCCTGCTTCTAGCCGGTCAGCAGGAGGAGTGGTGCCTGGGATGGAGATTAGCTGTTCCATGAAAAACAACTGCAATAACCAAAATGTAACTTATCAAAAGAGCTAAGCATAAAGTTAATGAGCGAAATACAAAGTTCCATAGGATTTGCTCTTAAAGAATCCAGAACCATAGCATTTAGTGTCTTTCTCATTAGGCCTGAACTTTTGTTCTTTTTAGTACTTCTCCATTGTCACCTACCTGTCAAAGGGACAAAATTCTTGTTTCTCTAACTTGTCTCCTTAGAGTTCAGAATTTCCCTTAGAGCTGCTACCTGTGTTTCCCAACAAATATTTTGATTATTTTGAGTAAGTGATTAATGCTCATCACTCTCAAGAGTTAACTTTCCATTCTCTTTCCATCTCAATTAGCAAAAGAAGAAAGAAGAAGATTAACTTGTCTCCTTAGCAGCCAGCTCTGATCTTTCCTGTCACTCCATCCACAGAAAAGAAACAAAGATAAATTAAAGTCATATCATGTCTTTCTGTGTTTGTCTGTGTGAAACCCTATAACTGTCTTTTGCAGTCAGAGAGGAATTTCTCAAGTCATTTCATTTCTTCCGAAGTCTTCACGACTGCTCCCTCCCATCAAGAGGGACCATTGAACGATCCCTGGAGCCAACAGCAGCTTTAACTATCTGCCTCTGACACAAAGCTTCAAGTTACAGAAATCTCAGTTTATAATGAAAAGGGTCACTATCTCTTCTAGAACAAATCATTTTGAAAATTTTATTGGTGTTTTTTGTTTTTAACACAGGTCATTTCCCACTAATCCTCCCCTGTCCTGGCACCCCCCACCATAGAACTCTCTTTTATAACAAAATAAAACTATGAAGCAAAAGCAACCTACAAAGTCACTATCTCACAGCATCTGCAACTTGAGCATAATCTGTTCCTTCACCCATGGTTCTTCACCTCTGTTCCAAGAAGGATGTATGTCATCTTCTAAAAAAAATCTAAGTAAAATTTAAATGGCAAATTAAACAAGATTTGAACGATAATCATTGAGTTCCTCCTACATCCCTGTAGTATTCGAATGTGAGGTTGGAATAGCCCGCTTTTAGTCAATAGGGTCAAGAACCAGGGGCTGGGCAGGTAAGCTTGGGGAGTCCCGGCAGAGTGATCCCTCTCTTGGTTGCTTTTCTCCCTTCTGGCTAGGAAGTATTGGGCTCCTAGTTTGTCTAGGGTGAATGCAGGTTTGATTTGAATGACTGTCTTTAGACCTGTGTTGAAATGAAAGGCAAACATTAAGTAAAT
This sequence comes from Phalanger gymnotis, assembly GCA_028646595.1. Classification (NCBI taxonomy): domain Eukaryota; kingdom Metazoa; phylum Chordata; class Mammalia; order Diprotodontia; family Phalangeridae; genus Phalanger; species Phalanger gymnotis. Next base: position 328,277,005 of record CM053624.1, read on the forward strand.
ATAAGAGGGAAAGGCGGCTTTTTTGCCTCTTCCTTGAAAAGAGTTCTTGGGGGCAATGGTAAGTCTCTTCTACTAAAATGTGGAGCTTATTTAATACATGTATATAGGTTGTTGATTTCTATGGAGTTCAACCATGACATCTTTGACTTCCAGCAGTCTCTTGTCTGCTCTGTATAGCCAACATTAAGATATCTGGATAATAACAGATTCTCTACCCTTTCTCCATTACTGTTAGACACACACACACACACACATTTTTGCCTGAAGTGAATGAACAATAGACCTTCAGTGTGACGGAGGGACAAAGGTGACCCTGTAGAACCAGCTTCTGACCAGAGTCTTTCTGGACACCCTGAGATCTCCAAAGCTGTTTTGGCTGCTACACTCTCTTGTACAGGAGAAAAAAGAAATAAAGCTACAATCTGAGGCCACCTCTCTATCAAGAATGAACTTGTTCCCCATTGTACATTTCTCTGATGGTTTAAACAAGATTATCTTTTTAATAGATCATTTAATATCCTCCCCCCTCATGATGATGTTGGTTGCTAGTGCTCAGCTGAATTGAAATTAAATAAGACTTTATTCCTGCAGGCAAGGCTTCTCTGCTCTTGAGCTAGAGACAGGACCCATTAGACTTCTCTTATCTCCCCCACAGCAGAGGCTAGTGCTGGACTGGATAGGCTGACATGGACATTTGAGAGGCACTCAGGAGAGAATGGATTGATTCGTTGAATGATTGATTGACAATGTCTGGACTCTTTTGGCAGAGAATCTTTTAGGTAGACATCAGATTTCCATTTCTCTTCTGTTGAAAAGTGTGGCACTTTTAGCCAGTGCCTGATAATAATAGTTGTAGCAATAGTAAGAAGAGCTTACATTTATGTAGCACTTTAGGATTGCAGTGCATTTCAAAATTCACTATCTCATGAGTACAAGTTTAAAAAGTCAGGGAACGTGGAAATGACGTGGGGGCCTTTTTTTTTTCCTCTCTTATCTTTTTTCTTAGTGTGACAGTAGAGGCATCCTCTTCACTTATAAGGACTTTAGGACAACACAGAATGTTTCTACTTTTTCTTTGTATCAACAGTACCTAGAACAGTACATGGCAGACTAGATGCTTAATAAATGTTTGTTGATTGATAGATTCCTGCTTCTTTCCTATTTTCCTTGGATTCAGTGCAGGAGTGTATGTGTGAGTGTGTGGGATGTGGGACTGGTAACCATAAGTCACGTTTATAGATTTCTCACAAATGTTCTACCCTCAAGGAGCTTTGGTTTAAATCGGCGAGAAGACACAGTAAAGGGTGCGGTGGCTGGGGAAGGATGTAACAGAGAATAGGGACTTTGTAGAAGGGACTTGGGCTTCAGGTAAGAATTTGAAAGAATAGGTGTGGTTGGCTTAGAATTAAGACCAGGATTAATATCCTACTCAGACTTACACCTGAATCTTGATCATTTCCCATTTTGCCTTTTTACCTCTGATGAAGATCCTCACTAACCACTAATCAGGGAGGGTGGAGCTTGCCCTTGGTGATTTCAGTTTGAAACGAACCACCCACTGAGATCTGTTGAGCAGCCCAGCCTGGGGAGCACTGGACTGTGAGGGACTTCCCCATGCCTTATCACTGGGATTGCATTTCATTCATGAGCAAATGAACCTTGGCACTCTAGAGGCCAAGGCCTGGCTATCCCAGTCCTGGCAAACTTCCCAGCAAACTCCAAAATAAGCCACTTCATGATCCTTCTGGGTGTGTAAGGCTTGCCATCCTATTTAGTAAAAGCTAACCAGCAGAATCCTCTTTGCAGATGGCGGAATTGATTTAAAGAGGAGGAAAAAAAAGAGGAGGGTACTATAACGTACTGTGTACCTCATTTGTTTATTTTGAGAAGTGCAATTTTGTTTTAATGTTTAATTATGCTAATGTTTAATATCAATCCGTAAATGTGCCTAAGTATATTTTGCAAGAGGAATAAAACTTTCATAAAATATGCTACTATCAGACTTTGTTCCTCCCTAAAGAAGAGTGAGTGAGTGGAAATGGACAGTTGTGGTACTTGGGAAGAGCTTTACAAGTTGCAGATTATTGTCTGACTGCATTTGAACTTCCGGATGTTGGGATAAAACATATAAACAAACAAAAACAACAACCACCAAAAACAAGCCCCTAACCAAATCCCAATTAGCCATGGCTGCAACCTTGTGAGTCACAGCAGGCACCATGACAAGCTTTGACAGCCTATCTCGGACATCCAAGTCCACGATGGTGCCTCTTGTTGTCCAAGAAATACCTTTACCTCTTTATTTACTGATGCCATTGACATTTGATGACCTGTCTGCCCTAAAGGTTCCCGTCTGCACAGACATCCCAGTCCTGGACCAGCCCAGGAGGGGCTAAGCAACAATAGCTAGTATTGGTATTTCACATTTTACAAATATTATCTTCTTTCATCCTCACAGCAACCTTGAGAGGTAGGTTCTGCTATCATTCTGATTTTACAGATGAGGAAACTGAGCAGAGGTTGAGTCTTGGCTGGGATCACACAGTGTCTCTGTGTGTGAGAGTATTCCTTTCTCTCCATATCCCTCCCTTCCCTCTCCCTCCTTTAGTCAAGATATGCATCTTCATTGGGCCTATTCTGACATATTCAAGCCTTAAAGATGTCACAGGAAATCCCTTGGTTGGAGAAGAATAATATTACAACTGTGGGGATTCTCTGGGAGATACTCGTTGACAGGTGAAATCACCTGCACCTTGAGGATTTTGGCTTGCTCTGAGGGAATCACATGCCTGCCAATTCTCATCTGCCTATATTAGAAAAGCTGCTCCAGAGTGAGATTGTGAGTGGGCATTGAGCCCCTATCCTGGGAGCTTGCTTCTCAGTAGTGCTGTAGTGTAGAGATTGTGGGAGACAGTTTCCTACTTCCTTGTTTGGGCTCCCAGTTCTCTCTCTAATGCCCTGCTTGACCCCACCACTTGACCCCCCAGCCCACTTACTCATTCAGAATTAATAACTTGCCAGCATCCCCTGGTTTGGTTGCATACTCTAGACCCTGTCTAACCTTGGCTTACTTCACAGTAATCACCTGCTCCCTGTCTGTAAGAAACATTCTTTCAGTTGTGATCCTCAAATGCTCACTTTGCTTGCTCATCTAGCCTTGCTTTCAGTGCTGCCACTTCCTGCCCAACTTCTTCATGGTGGCCCATGGCTTGACTGACCCACTTTCTAAGCTCTCATTATGAACTGTTTCTTTTTCTTTGGATGCTTGTCTTCACTGATTTCTGAAAACTGAAGGTGTTCTTGGGTTAAGATACGTTCCACTGCACAGACTAATAAACGCATGAGATCATTTGTTCATTTAGTGGGAGGATTTGGAACACAGGAAGATCTTTTTTCAAATGATGAAGAAGGAACACTGAAGTAGCTGAGGAGTCAGAAATCAGGCCTCACTGCTGTGTTGCAGGAGGGATCTGCTTGGCAGAATCCCAGACCACAATCTTGGACCCAGCACCTGAAAATTTTCAGTGTTATACAACATTTGAAATTTCCTTTCCAACATCAAGTATGTTGCTTGTTTTGTAATCTGGTCCAATGTAGTAACATTGTTAATGCTTTTTTTTTTTGCCTTTGACTTTCAGTTCTAAGACATTTCCAAGCAACAGATTTAGAGCTGGAGAGAACCTTAGAGATCCAACCTTCTAATTTTACAGATGAGGAAAATTGAGGCACAAAGAGGAGGGTAAGAGACTTGCCTAGGGTCACACAGTAAGTCTGAAGTAGGACAATATTAATCCTGGTCTTCTTGATTCCAAGTCCTCCATACTCTTACCTGAAGCTTGAGTCCCTTCTACAAAGTGGGTATTCTGTTTTCTCTGTTGCGCTGGTCATCGTTCCCTCATGTGTATCTTTTCCTCCATTTAAATGTAAGTTCCTTGAGGGTTGGGACCATTTTTACTGTATTTGTATTCTGAGGGCTTATAGGAAATACTAAACAAATGCTTTTTCACTTATTCATTCATCAAGTCTTTCTCTGAAGACTTCCAGTCTCTAGATGGCTAAATCCTTACCTTCTGAGCCAGCCTATTTCATTCAAGGTTAGCTCTCATTTCTAGGAAGTTTTCTTATAATAAGTCCAAATCTGCTCCTCTGGCAGCCTTCACCTGTTCCCTTAGCTCTTAGTTCTATCCCCCAGCCCACCTGATTTAGCCCTCAACCCCTTTAGTTATGGACAGCTCACTTTTTCCTAAGGTATGCTTGTCCCTCATCAGGCTACTGTAGTCCTTACACAGTTCTTTGAATCTGATGAAATAAATTTTACTTTTCCCTGAGGACTGTGGCTTAAAGAGGAGTATGTTCTGTTGAGTACTTTGGGAGTTTTGTTTCTTTATTCTTCTTTGAGACTTCATTGTTTATTAGATTGGGATTTCTCTTTTCCCTCCCATTAAAATAAAGGTATTGCAAGGAAATCACTAATCTCTATATGACTTGTTTAAAAACTGTTCTGTTGACTTTGGTGTTTGTGTTAAGCCTCCCGAAGATTCCATGCTTTTAGGAAACAGCTTGATCCAGAGCAGAGCAGACTGTGGTCAGGCTGAAGCCCTTAAACCGAAATGATTCAGGGCTGTTAGAGTATTGATGAAGGATTAGGGGAAGGAGGGAAGTAATCGAGTGATTTAGTGGCTTATTCCCTAAAGTAACTTTTCCTGAATAGAAGAAAACCCTCTTTGGTTGGATTCAGACAGCACGCAGATGGAGCGAAGGGAACTAGAATGTTCTTATCTTCTTTTAATGATCTGGGAAAGAAAAAAGTCAAGAGAGGTTGTAGGTAAAAGGGAGTGTGGGGCTACCTCTCTCCTTTCAGATCAAGGAGGCTGATGGATTTCAGGAGAAAGATTCTAATGGGCAGACACTGGTGTGAGGAAACTATCAACTCTTGATATCCAAACTAATGAGCCATTTGGAGAGAGGATATTGACAGGCTTAGGGACTTCTCAGTACTTGGAAGCTCTACAGATCAGAGAAAGATTGTGGAGAGGCAGATTTTGGCTTGAAGTAAGGCCCTGATAAGTAGAGCTTATCCAAAATGGACCCAGCTGTCTGTCACAGGAGGTGGTGAGTTTCTGGTGGGTGGAGGTTCTCAAGTGGGGCCTGTGGGACCACCTGTCAATGATGCCATAAAAGAGATTCTTTTTGGCCACCACCAGCCTCAGTAATTCCCTGCTCAGAAATCCCATGGTTCTAGAGTTTGAAAGTCAGGAATCAAAAAGGAAAACCAGCGTTAGGCAGCAAATGGTTGTTTAGTGAGCAAGGGGCTAGTCTTGTATATAATTTATTTCATTCTTTTTTAATTTTGTATCTTGATTAAAGGTCCAAATCAGAGGCTGTCATTTAAAATGGCCCAGAATCTTAGTGAAGAAGCTAGAAACCTTCCTCCCCGACCCTACCCCCATTCTCAGGGCTAGTTGAAGACCTGAAGATCTTAAATTTGACACCTTTTGAAGCCTTTCCAAAAGGTAAAAAACCAAGAAAACCCTCTCTAGAAACCTTTGTATTTTTTAATTACAACTAATGGAGTTGTAAAGCTGGAGATTTTACACCTTTTCTGAGTTTCTCTAGATGTAAAGCACCCTTAAGTCTCACTGCCATGTTGGCAGAAAAGTGAGAAACCAAATTATAACAATGGGAGCTCCCTTCTGCTGGAATTGGTGTCTGGAGACCAACTAGATGACACAATTCCTTAGAGCCTCTGTTTCCTCCTCCAATGAGATGACATTTACAAACTTCGAAAGGCTATAGAAATGCTAGTTATTATCATCATCCTCATCATTATTTTTATTATCTGTAAAATGGGACCAATAGTACTGGCCCTGCTTATCTTACAGGGTTGTTGTTGTTGTTATAATTTGGTTTCTAGAGAGGGTTTTCTTGGTTTTTTACCTTTTGGAAAGGCTTCAAAAGGTGTCAAATTTAAGATCTTCAGGTCAGGATGAAAGTTCTAGCAGAGCTGTCAGTCTTCTTAATATATAGTGAAATTTCCCAGATCAAAGCAAGAGGGTTTGGAGTTTCAGTAGATGTTTCTGTGGGCTGAGCGTTTTGATTATGCAGCATTATTTCAGGCAACTTGTGGAATATCTGGGCTTGTGGGGTGCGGAAAATCATTTCCCGAATGGAAGAGATGGAATGGAGATATGTGGTAGATTGAAGAATGACTTTGTAGTGGAGAGAGCACAGGCTCTAATTGGCCTGGACCTGTGCGACTCCCCAGCAAATGGCCCTCTTTCCTCTTCTGTAAAATAAGAGGGTTGGATTCAGTAATCTCAAACATCCCTTCCAGCTCAAAATTCTCTGCTATTGTGGAGTTGTGGCCCCGGGAAGTTGATATGATGTGTCTACCTGAGATGTACAGAAGGCAAGTGATTAGATGCTTTGAGAGAGAGGGTACATATGATTTAATAAAAGGCAAATGCCCCTGGGTGTTAATGCCCTCAGGGTGATAGATGATGAAGTCCAAAGAGTTTTCTGCCTTCTGTTCTTGGTTCTCTTTTTGGTGCAAAGAGATGGTATGCATGATTACCCCATAGAAAATCCTTTCTCCATCCATATTCATCAATAGAATGTAAGACTCTTGAGAGCAGAGAACAGTTAGTGTTTGTCTTTATATCCAGTGTTTAGCACAGCGATTTCGTGTTATAAATATATAGAAACACACACACATATCTCCAACAGATTTATTTTTAAAAGAGGAACGAGGGCTTTTTTTTTTTAATTTGGTAGGGGAGGCAAGAGAGATGGGGTAAGTACACAATAGGAAATAAATACAGATGTAAGCTGTTTTGCTAATTGTTTTATAACTACAACAAACTAGTGCATAGAATGAACAAAAACGAAGTAACAAAGGCTTCATGTTCCCATGGCGAGAGAGAAGAAGGCAGTTTGTAGTGTTTGGAATTTAGGCTGTGTCCCTGTTATTTGAACGTATGGCTGAATCATTAGCATGCTTGAACAGAAGAGTTGTAGCGTGGCTCTGATAGAAGAAGAGGAAGTGCTTATGAATAGACTGACTTCTGAAGTTCCTCTCCATCATGAAGCATTAAGTTTGTACTTCTTGTCAAACTCCTTCTTGGTTCAGGCTGCTCAGTGCTTCTCTATGTTCTGTGACGTCTCCTGGCTCTCAGTGGCAGATTCACAGAATCCTGCTGCATCTCCTCTAACATGTCCCCCTTTCCATCCTGCAGGGTGATGGGGAGGAGTTTTGGGGTGTGGGTTGCTGCAGGGGATGTGAGGACCAAGTGAAAGTGGCTACCGGTGTAATGCTTGGGCACTCCAATGGGGCATTGAAGAGCCCAGTGTACATCTGACATTAATGTTTCATAGATTCTTGGTGAGTTTAACTAAATCACATTATTCCACAAGGCCATCCTGAAGATAGACCAATATACATTTGCTATATCTCATTCATTGACCTTTCTGCCAGCATATCTTCATTGTACATCTACTCTCTTTTAAGAGGTGAAGGAGGGGGTTGACTGACGTGGGAGAGATATGAGAAGAACGTGGCATGGATCCTGACTTCAAAGAACTTCCTCTAAATTGTGATGTCTTACATGAAATAGGTAATAACACAAGACATTAAAGTCCTCCTGTGATGCCTCGTCTTGGCATGTAGGTGACTCAGCTTCTTGAAGAATATGTCAGAGGAGGACACACTCTGCTATGCCTGTTGGTGGATTGTGTGTGTACTGGTCATCAGGACAAACCAAGTGAGACTCATAAAAGATAGCATTTTTGTCCACAGTAGCTTTCAGAGATCATCTGCTAAGTCATGGAGGGATAGATGCAGGCAGTGTCTATACTGATGAAATGAAAGATCCTTGAAGTGAATAGCAGATAGCTCGTAACCAAAGTGTGCCATGGTATGTCACTGACTTTGAGTACTGGACAATTCAGAGAAGAGACAGATGAGTGTGGCCTGTGAAGTGGTGAGGGGAAGCCTTCTGAAATGGAGCTGGTTTTAAAGAATGGGTGGGACTTGGGCAGGTAAGAAAACAGAGCAGTGGGCATTCTAGGTAGAGCAAACACCAAGAATTAGGCCTGTGAGCTGCAAAACTTAGGTCTTAGTGTGCTAAAGTACCCTAATACCTTCCTTTTGGTCTATATTCAATGGCTGTTCTGTTGGACTTTGAAAGGGATCTTAGATGCCATCTTGTCCAACTTTCCCGTTGTATGGATGAGGAAGCTGAGATCTGGAGAACTGAAGGGCTTGCCCACCATCCCCCAGGTGGTAGCAGCACTCAGGATCCAAAGCTGATTTCCTCTGTACCAAATTCAGCATGTTTTCTACTGCACCATGCATGTTTTTACCCTAGTTAGAGCAGGGTCTATGTTTTATGTACTCTCATCAACAGGGATGGTGTCTTGCACACAGCACGTGCTTAGTAAATATTTGTTAAATAAATGAATGAAGTTGGTGGGGACATTTTGTCCTAAATCTTTTATAAGATGTAGAAGTCAGGAAACAATGTAATCTGTTGCCATCTAAGTCTGGTAATAATCATTTAAATAATTCTTACCTGAACTGAGAGAGGGGCTTAGAAAAGGCAAATTCAAATTCTCATCCCCAGATGTTGCCTTCAATTTCATTCTGTGTTGGAGGAGCCATAACATCTGGCCAGAGGAATCTATGGAATGTGTGTGGATTTTAACTACTTTTATACCAATAAAATCCAATGGCTCTCATTCCCTGCTCTCATAACTTGAGAGGTAAAGTCAAGTTGGACATTTGAAATTTCTCATTCTGTACCATTTAAGAGTATTATGCAGCTTTCTTTTATGTTCAGGCTTAGTATTAGAAATGTGCCTCTTGTGATCCTTTCCAGGTATTTTTTTTTCATTATTCATTAACATTTTAAAATGGATATCTCTCGTTTTTATATTACCTTCATATCCCAAAATGTTCCCCCCTCCCCTATCACCCAACATGCCATTCTTTATAATAAAGAATAAAAAAGAAGGGGGCGAAAGCATTTTAGCAAGATTAATATATCAGTCATACCTAATAGTACATGCAATTTCCACATCCATAGCCCCCTCTGCAAAGAAGAGAGGGAGGCTGTTTACATAGTTGTAGTTACTGATGTTGTTTTCCAAGCTCCCCTTCTCCTTCCTAGCTCTGTGAAGTTCATACTTGCCAAATACTCTTAATAATAGGGCTGTTTTAGCTGTCTTTTATCCTGTGGAGCCATTCAGGTTGTCATGCCACCTTTTGGAGCTAAAGATTGGGAAGCAGGGTGATTCTGTGTTTGGCGCCCAGAGCTGTAGCTGTCTCAAGTCCGTTGGAAGATACAGCACGTGTGCTTGAGGATGAATGAGAGGTTAGGGCTGGATCTTGAACTCGTTGAATGCCGGTGGGTGGCTGGGTTTGCTCAAAAGAGCAGCCAGGCTTGGAGCTTTTTGGATGTAGCTGTATGGCTTTTTGCATGAGACAAAATGAACTTTTAATTCTGTATTCCAAGACTGATGAGATTGTATGAAAAGTGGCCAGAGAGATGTGACAAAATTTATAGCTTCCCCTGTGATAATTTCATAACTTTGTAAATGTGGTGTTCTTGTTGAAAGAGGCTTCCTTCTGTGATTTTATTAATTGGAGCAAGTAATTCTGTGCCCTGACTGTCTAAGCAATCGGTCTTAAAAATAGAAATGGGACAACCTTATATCTAAAACAAACAAACAAACAAACAATAACAACCAAAAAAAAACCCCTCCATGTCTGTATTATGATGTTTGCAGAACATATTAACATTACCATAAACAGAAATAATCAGGACTGTATGTTTGTGTAATTTGAGTGAGGTGTTAGGCTTTGAATGATTGGAATCGTCCATTGCATTTATTGCGACATTTAACCACTATTTGAAAATATAGCATGATTCTGTTTTCATAACACTTTTGCAAATGGAAATCTTCCCCATAAGGTGATGGCAGTGAGGGTCCATATGCAGACATATGAATCAGTGGGAACGATAGCAAGCTAACACCAAGGAGAACAACATTCTCACTGCGGGGAATTGCACGGACATGAGATTCAGTTGCCTGTGTTTCCACCTGGCAATTGTGGTGATGTCTGTCTTGTTACTTGAAAATATTTCTCTGGAAGTTGAAGCATCTTCTCTTTTGGAAATATTTAGGGCTTTGTGTTCTTGCTCAAGGGAAAAGGAGTTCAGGGACCCACCAAAGGTAATAAAAAATCCACAATAGCCATTAATAATATTTCAAAGTAGGTTAAGATTGGTGGACTGACATTCCTCAATTGAGAAATGGTCAAAGGATATGGACAGGAAGTTTTCAGAGGAAGAAATTAAAGATATCTATAGGCATGTGAAAAAATGCTCTAAATCACTACTGATTAGAGAAATGCAAATCAAGACAGCTCTTAGATACCACATCTCTCCTGTCAGATTGGCTAAAATAACAAAACAGGAAAATGATAAATGCTGGAGAGGATGTGGGGAAATTGGAACATTGTTACATTGCTGGTGTAGTTGTGAGCTGATCTAGCCATTTTGGAGAGCAATTTTGGACTATGCCCAAAGGGCTATAAAAATGTTCATACCCTTTGACCCAGCAATACCACTTCTAGGGTTGTATTCCAAAGAAACCACACAAGCAGGAAAAGGACCCATATGTACAAAAATATTTATAGCTGCCCTTTTTGTGGTAGCTAAGAATTGGAAATCAAAGGGATGCCCATCAATTGGGGAATGGCTGAACAAGTTGTATATGAAGGTAATGGAATACTATTGTGCTATAAGAAATGGGGATGATACGGACTTCATAACAACCTGGAAAAACCTACATAACATAATGCTGAGTGAGTGGAGCAGAGCCAGGAGAACATTATACACAACCACAGATATATAGATTCTGTGATGACTAACTTTGAGACACTTGGCTCTTCTCAGCAACACAAGGTACAAAGACAACTCCAAAGGACTCACGATAGAGAATGCTATCTACATCCAGAGAAAGAATTATGAAGTATGAATGCAGATTGAGGCACACTTCATGCTAGCCTTTTTTTCCCTTTTTTTTTCTTTGTCTATCTTTTGTTTTTGTTTTTGGGTTGTTTTTTTTGGGGGGTGGGTCCTGTTTCTTCTTTCGCATGATTCGTTTCATTGATCACAGTTCTTCTCCATAACTTGACTAGTGTGTAAATTAATTCAATTCGAAGTTATACGTGGAAGCTATATGGGATTCCTTGCCGTCTTGGGGAGGAAGGGGGGGAGGGAGGGAAGAAAATCTGGAACTCAAAATTATGTAGAACCGAGTGTTGTAAACTAAAAATAAAAAAAAATTAAAAAAAAAAGATTGGTGGACTGAATGTAGACTCTATACAGTGATCACATTTGATTTTCTCTGCAACATTTGGAATAGGCAAGGAAAAAAGGGAGAAATAAATGTGCCAGGAGTTTAGAAGGTCAATGGTGTTTTAACTGGCAAATAAACAAATAAACCTTCCCTCCCCCATTATTTCCCAAGAAGATTTTTATTTCAAATCCATGGCTTGTAGAAGACCTATCACTTGGGATGTCAGATGTGCTTTTTTGGAGTTGGAAGAGGTAATTAATTAGTTGATTAATTAAATGCCTAATTCTACTAACATTTATTGAGTACCTACTACATGCAGAACATTGCACTAGGTTCAGGGGAAATATAAATGATAAATAATTAAGACATTAATCTTTTCTCAGTGAGTTTATACTCAATCAAATTCAAACCACAAGGTATTTATTCAACAAAGCATTGGGCCAGCACTGGGTATACAAAGACAAGTCAGAAAATCAGTTCTTGACCTCAATGAGTTTTCATTCTGCTCAAGTTATCTAACACTGATACCTAACCAAATGCCCTGGATGTTGGTCAATTGGCCTGTGCCTGTTTCACAGAGGACTTGGAAATACGGGAATGTTTCTCCTTTGCTCCAAGAGTATATAGTTAATGAGGAGAGGTTAGAGTCCATATTTTCTGACTTGAAGTGATATACTGATGTCATGAGATTTCATTACCTCCCCCTTGAACCATTTATAATTTAAGACAATGCTGATCCCAAAATCCAATGTTAAATCCAATAGAAACTAGGCATTTAAGAGTTTCTCCTATGACCATCAGTAGTTCATTTTGTGTCCCCTTTAGCACCTATCACCTATAGACCAGGGATTTCTTAATCTGAGATCAATGGGTAGATTGAACTTAAATGGGGGAAAAAATGTGCCCCAAGCACACACTGCCCAACCACTAATCAGTATACTGGTGATCCCAGTCCTCCTGCCTTCCCTTTGACAACCCCCTCCCCCATTAGTCAGTCTCCTTCAAGCCCCCTGAGGGCCCTGTTTCTTCATCTGCAAAATGAAGGAGTTAGGCTAGTTAGCCTCTAAGATCCTATGACCCTCTGATTCTTTTCCCCCATCAAACCTTAATTTATTCTTTGTCACCTACCCTCAGGAACCTGGTGTAGCCACCAGGGCTAACCCAATCAAAATCTGTGCCTCAGTATTAATGGCCAATGATAACATATCTGATGTATCATTTCTTTGAGGTGATGAATTTGGAACATAATTAGACCCTTCAATGCCTTGATCAAAGAAATGACTGACTGTAATGGTAGAAGTTTTATGTCCCTTCATCAGGCCTATAGAAGAAAGATCTCTTGGTAGCTGCAGAGACTTGCATGGCCTCTCAAATCTCCACTCCAATGTGACAACTCCTTTCTATAATGCATAAGGCATACTTTTTGCATCCATCTCTGTTCCTTGCTCACTGCTAGGAGAGCTGCCTCATGGAGGAGACTAGCTGTGGATTTCCATAGAATAAAACAATAGAACAAAGTTAGAGGCTGCAAGGAAAGTAACCAGAGCTTATAGAGGGGACAGAAAGTAAACTTTAAATAATTACAGAACTTGGAAGGGAACTCAGCTACCATCAAGTCCAACCCATGCCCCAAAATGATTGAACTAGCATTTCTTAAGCATCTTCCATGTTCCCGGCAATGTGCTAAGTGATGTAGATGCAAAGTAGGGCAAACAACCGTTCCTGGCCTCAATGAGCTCACAATCTGATGGGGAGACAACAATTATGTATGAATAAGACATAGACAGGTTTAATTGGGGAGGGGGGTGTCAAAGGGAAGGCAGGAAAGATTTAGGAGGATTGGGATCACCAGTGTAACTACCTGATTAGTGGTTGGGCAATGTCTGCTTGGAGCTCTCTGAGGAAGATGATCTCACCACTCTAGAGGAATCCCACTGCACTTTTGGACAGCTGCAAGTGCCAGCAAGTTTTTCTTGACACCAAACTTAAATCATATCTTTGCCACTTAAATTGCTCTCTCTCATTCTGTCCTTTGAGGCCAAACAGAATAAATCTAATCCCTGCTCTATATGATAGCCCTTCAAATACTTGAAGGTCACTCTCATGACCCCTTTGGGTCTTCTCTTCCCTGGGCTACACTTCTAACCAGTCTTCATATGACATGGACTCAGGGCCCTTCACCATCCTAGTTACCCTTCTCAGAATACTTCCCAGCTTATGAATGTTCTTCTTTTTTTAAAATTTTTGTTTCATTTTCAAAGATCCACCTTCTCCCCACCCCCCATCACCCATATTGAGAGATCAAGAAGAACCAAACCCTCATTACAAAAATGTATAATCAAGCAAAACAAATTTCTCCATTGGCTATGTCCATAAAAACCCCTCTCAATCTACACTCTGAGTCCTTTGCCTCCCAGTCAGAAAGTGGGTAGACTGTTTTATCATGTATCCTCTGGACTCATGGATAGTCATTGTGTTGGTCAGAATGCCCAAGTTTTTCAAAGTTGTTTGTCTTCACAATATGGCAGTTGTGGTATAACTTGCTCTTCTTTTGTTTATCTAATCTCACTTTGTACAAGTGTTCTCAGGTTTTTGAAACTGCCTTTTTCATCATTTGTTATAGCATGACAGTCACTGTCCATGAAGGTCTTTCTTAAACCTTGGTACCCAGAAGGGAGCATAGCACCGTAATTGAAGTCTGAAGAGGCAGAGTCCACTTCTATGTGTGCACCTGTAGTATTTCCTGGAAAATGGAGAGAGAGGGAGAGGGAGAGGAAAGGGGAGAGAGAGAGAGAGAGAGAGAGAGAAAGATTGAGAATTGAAAAGTCCCAAGCTGAGTCAGTGGCCTGTACCTGGTCAGAGTCTGTTTACTGTTTACCCATTTCTGAAGTGGGGCCAATAAGTCTAGGTTTTTGCTCATTTGAATATACAGGCAACTCCAGCTCAATCCAGATTCCTACTCTCCCTGGTCAGCTTCTCAATTTTGTTTTAAAGATAACTTTATATAGTTATTTTCTGGTTAATAAAGCTTTTCTTATCATAATGCCATGAGGTGTTGGTACAAATATTATTACTGTTATTTTTCAGATGAAGGCGATTGAAGTTTAGAGAAGTCGTATGACTTTCCTAATGTCACTTGACTTGAACTTCAAAACCAGAGCTTTTTTCATTACTTACCTCTTTCTCTACTACAAAATTGCATCCATTATGGAGCCTGTCTGCTTGCTTCACTGGCTCCACCTCAGTCTCTTACAGGCCTCTTACAGTTCTATACCCTGGAGGGTTTGTTTTTTCAAATTGTCCACAGTTAGCAAAGGATTGATTGGTTCTTTTTTTGTTTGTTTGTTTTTGGGCAGGGCAGTTGGGGTTAAGTGATTTGCCCAAGGTCACACAGCTAGTACATGTGTCAAGTGTCTGAGGCTGGATTTGAACTCAGGTCCTCCTGACTTCAGAGCTGGTACTCTACTCATGGATTGGTTGGTTCTTGAAGAGGGCCTGGAAGCTTGTAGGTTTTAAAAAGACAACTATTTCCATTTCTTGAAGACTAATTTTCTCTTTTTTATTACTGATGTACGTGGCCTACTCACTAGCTGCTCCTAATTCTGAGCTCCCTATTGGCAAAGCCTGGGATACTACCGGATGTGTAGAAATTATGGAGGTTACAATGGATCTTCTGGAAATCCTGAGAAAGTGAACTCTCACAGACTTGCAGAATTTCTAACTGCAGCCATTGCACCTTAGTAGGTGGTTTTTCTAACGGTTGGGTAAGGACCTCCTAAGTACCAGGGACTACATAAGGTATGGGTACAACAAAGCTAAAAACAGAATGCCCTTTCTCTTTGAGGAGGTCTGTACCATGGGGAGATACAATGTACACGTGTGAAGTAGATACAAATAAATTTCATGGGACAAGAAAACAAGGAAAAACCCGATTGGGATAGGCCAGGCCAGGTATGACTGGGATCCAGAATTCAGGCATTCTGTCAAGGGTCCTGGTGGAGGTTGAGTGTCAAAAATGGGGAGCAAGGCCGGAGGATGGACTGACGTCTAAAAAATGGCGAGTGTTTGATGTAAATCTGGAGCTGGCAGAGAAGGCAAGGAGTGGGAAATATGGATGGAGCACTACTGCTTGGTCTGAGTCCAGGGATCAGGAGAGGTCCAAGTGGAAGGCAGACTCTGGGCCAGCAGCTTCTCAGTGCTGAGGAAGTTTGGTATCAGGGATCATGGGAAATTAAATCTCAGGTGGCAAATCTGGGGACTGAGATGTTGGCATCACAGAATTTCAGGCTCCATAGCCTTACCCATACTTGACTAAGAATCCCTCTGGTGTAACTGCTCTAATAAGTGGCCTGGAAGACCCCTAGTGAAGGAGCACATCCACTACTTCTGAGTGGGTCCATTATACTTTCATTATTCTGAATCTTAGGAAATTTTCCCTTCCATTGAGCCTAAATCTATTTCTCTGCAGCTTTTACCCATAGTTCCTGGTTCTACCCTTGGGGTTCAAGCAGAAACAACTTAATATCTCTTTCACATGACAGATCTTCCAATGCTTGAAGATTATTGTCACATTACCCTCTTCTCAGGCTAAACACCTCCAATTCTGTCAGCCTACCCTTGTATGGGATGATCTCCGGCAAGGTCTTTCATCATTCTGTTTGTCAACAAGCATGTATTAAGTCCTTATTATTTGCCAGGCATTGGCTGTCCTGAGGAGTCTTAGCATAGTCCTTTTAAAATGTGGTGTCCTCGACTGAATGCAGTACTCCTGCTGTGATTTGACTAGGGCAGGGGGCCGAGGGTCCATCACCTCTCACATCCTGGTCCCTTTCCTCTCTTAGTGCAGCCCAAGATGGCATTGCATTTTCAAATGCCATATCTCCCAGATCATTGACTCACTACTTGCATTCCTCTAAACTCCCAGGTCCTGTGCAGCTGGGCCATTCCTTTAGCCCTACCTCCCATATCTGGTAGCTGGTTTTTTGAACCCCTTGTAAGACTTAGGAAATGGTACGTTAGGAGATTTGACTCAGGAGCCCAACTTGGATATCCAGCATGCTCATCATCTCTGCTAGCTTTGTACCAATTGATTAAACAAGTACTAAACACCTTCCGTGTCCTGCTTGACTCTGGGGATTGAGAGACCAAAAAGCAGCTCTTAAATTTTCTGGGAGGATGGAAGGCAGCCCACACGTGCAGACCTCCATTTCCATTAGTCAATCACCAAGCATTTATTATGGGCCTCCTCTATGCGAGAGACTGTGCTGGGCACTGGGGATTTGAAGGCCAAAATGAAACAGTTCCTGCTCTCACAGAGCTGACCTTCTATACTGACAGGGTGATTGGAGGAGAGGATGGCCATTGACAACTGGCAGGGTCAGGAAGAGTTTCAGGGAGGAGCCGATACCTTTGCTGAACCTTGGAGGAAGGCATGTGAGATGTGAGATGTCATCTGCACATGTCCTAAGCTTGCCATCTATGCAGATGGCAAGTTATTGATACAAATGTTCAACAGTACAGGGCCAAGGACAGATCCTTGGGACATTCCAGTCACAGGAGAGCAGGGCAGGAAACCAGTTACTAAGAAACTGGAATACCAAGGTCAGAGAACTATCAGCAGAAAAACACAGTGCTGAGCTGGGAAGCTGCTGGCACGCTTCCCCAGCCCCAGACCTGGAATTGGTTCCAGAGCCGGGGGGAAGGACTGAACCTACAGTTGAGGGGGGGTTCCCTGTGCCCAGCTTGGATGTTTAGAAGGATGCAGGTGTAGGGAGCCCAGAAGAAAGATCTGTTTGGGAGGGAGTGCTGAATTGTGTGTGATGCCAGCCCACATAAAGTCTGTGTGCAGATCCTCGTCCTGTGCCCAGGGACTGACTCTATCTTTTAAACTAGAAATTGGGACATGTGGCCAATCAATTTTTCTTTGCTACTCTGATTGTGTGGGCTTTCATGTTAGTGCACAGCACAGTGATGGAAGACTTGAGAAATGATGGGTTTCATTTGGTGCCTGTGCCTGGCTGCTGACTCCGGGCAGACTTTTACTGCATTTGCTGTGTCCTGCCTACATAGTCATGGATAACCACAATGTAAACCTGCACACACAATGTATTTAGAGTTTTTGAGACATCATGATGCTTCTTAATCCTCTGATTCTCTACCTTTTGTGGCTTTCAGTCTTTTGTGACAAATATCTTTTTGTAAATGATGCCTCCCCCACAAGTGGTATGGTAGTTATTAATGCTATAATGTGCTTATTACATAATAGTGATTTAGCTGGAGAGAACTGGAGAGGTAGGCAGGTAGGGGGCTGAGGGGATGGAGTGCTAGACTTGGAATCAGTTTGAATCCTATTCCTGGCTCTTTGTCACTTTGTGATGTGGGGGATAGCTTGGTATGGTGGAAAGTGCACCAGCTCTGGAGTGAGAGGACTTAGGTTCAAATGTTACAATACCCATAGCCCTGACCTCACTGGAGGTCACTGGGGCTCAGATGAGATAATGTAAAGAACTTTGCAAATTCTATAGTGTTATATGCCTGTCATAAAAAGAAAAAAAGTCATTAGCATGTAAGCTTCGTGGGAGCTGAGACTGAATGTTGTCTAAAGTGCATTTCTCTTAGCACCTAGCTTGGCATTCTCCACACATTAGGTACCTACTGATGTTGGTTGAATGTTTTTTACAATAAGGTTTGCTGATTTAATTTGCCCAAAACATTGGAATTTCCAGGACATTTGGATGATTTATGAGGACAGCAGGGTAGTGTATTTAAAATTGGGATTGTCTCTGGACATGTGGTTGCTTAGTCCTTTGCATCCCATCAGCTGTGTTGCCATCGGGATTCCCTTGCCAGGCTGGGGGGCAGCAGTGGTCTTTAGACACAGGTGTGGATTTGCCAGTTGGCTAAATTCCTTCATTCACACCACCTGCTTGTAGAGAGAGGAACAGTCCCATAGCATGTTAGGATCTAGGTTCCATTTTTCCATGGTTTTCCAAGGTTGGGTGGATGAAGATCAGAAATTGAGATCTAGAAGTAGTCTCAGAGGTCACCCAGGGTCCATCCTCCACATGGGGGCACTGCCACTCCCGATGGCATGGCCACAGTCCAGGCTGCATCTTTTGCAGCACTTTACCTTTCTTGTAGGGCAGTGTTCTGTGTGTTTGCAAAAGCATCATCAGCCAGAGTGGAAGTTTTCTGTTTGGAATTCTGTGGTCTTGGTTGGGCCACTTACTAACTGCATGAACATTAGGCACTGACTGTGGGCAATGCACCATGTTCAACTTTGCTGAGCCTCTTTCCTCATCTGTAAAGTGTGGACCATAAGACCTGCCTTGCCTCTCTGAATATGCACTGGCTCTAACTATGGAGGACTTGTGTGTGGAACGAGTGAAGACCTCTCATAAAAGGGAACAAATTAGATAAATAGAAATAAGTAGGATAGTGAGTCTCATTTCTCTACTTAGATATTTTCCTTTCTGTAAAGCCATTTCTCTACTTAGATATTTTCCCTTCGATAAGCCAAGCTAGTGACTGTAAGGCCCCCAAGGTTAAGAATAGGACACAGGATGCTCACATTCTGTGTATTTACCTAATGGTGAGAGGCCTGAAAGAAGGGTTGAGGTGAATAAGTCAGCAACCATAAAATCCTCTGAGAGTAAGGATAGGACACAGGATGCTCAGCCCCTATGTATTGACCCCAGGATAAGGGACCCCCAGCTTGGGAGAAGAATGGATGAAAAGCCGGAAAGCCAGGTGCAATGTAGACATGCAAGACCAGTTAGGTATGAATGATGGGAGACAAGGTGTAAGGGTGCTGGGAATATCCATCACAGATGTAAGGGTGATGGGAAAGGCTAGTTTGCCACAGATGTGAAGATGAGGTAACCAACAACTGGCTTCTGCCTGTCACAGATAACCAAATTATTTGTTCATCGTCATTGTCATTAAGATAGATTTATCACTTCAGATTGATTGGAGAATGGGATAAGAATGGTGGGAAGGTTATGTCCGTCACCTGTTTGTCAAAAATAACGGTACTGTTTGTTCCTTGCCATTGTCCCTGAGATAGATTTATCGCGTCCAGATCGTACCCTCAAAGCTTACGTCTTCGAGCCGAGAGGAAGGAGGTTGGGAGGGGGAATTGCGGTTAGGGACCTGTATAAACACCCCAATTCTCTGTGTCCAGCGCGCTCTGACACTGAGAGGACCCCTGGTCCTTTTGGTGCCTGGAGTTGCCCTTTCCCCCAGGATCGAAATAAATTTTCCTTTCTACTTTCACCTTGAGATGCCTCTGTTTTTAATTCTTGGATTTGTAAATCCATACTACACACTTGGCTTCAGATCTCACCTCTTGGAATTTATGAACTTTGTGACCTTGGTCAAGTCAGTTAATCTTGGGTCTCAGTTTCCATTTGCAAAATGAAGGGTTAGGACTAGCTTGCTTCTGTGGCTCCTACTAGCTGTAGATCTCTGAGTCTTATAAAATCTCATGAGAGGGGATGAAGTGTTTAGAGTGCTGGAAGACCTGAGTTCAAATTTGGCCTAACACACTCTGAGCAATGTATTTTTGTTGTTTGGTTGTTTCAGTTGTGGCTGACTTTTTGTGATACCATTTGGGATTTTCTTGGCAAAGACACTGGTGTGGTTTGCCATTCCTTCTCCAGCTTGTGGTTTTTGTTTTTTTTTTAAACAGATGAGGAAGCTGAGGCAAACAGCGTTAAGTAATGTGTCCAAGGTCACACAGCTAATAAGTGTCTGAGGCTGGATTTGAACTCAGGAAGAAGACTCGGGCGGGTACTTTATCCAAGGCACGGTGGCACTGCCCTTCATTAGCTGTATAGCCCTGGGCAAATCATTTAACCTCAGTCTGCCTAAGTTTCCTCAGCCATTAAGTGGGGATAATAATAGCACCTACTTCTGGATTGTTGGAGGATCAAATGAGACATTTGTAAAGGGCTTAGCATATTATGTGCTAAGTACTGTGGTAAATGCTTGTTTTCTTCATTCTCTTCAGTTCTCATTCCTTCTCATCTCAAAGAGAGCTGTAAATATTTTTGTACATGCTTAGGACTTAATCTACCCTTCCTCTAATTCCTCCTATTTCCCTGTTGACTGAAATGTATTTCTGTGTTTCTTCCCTCACTTAATCAGTTCAGATGATAGTGAGGTTCTAGCTTCTTCCTCGTTTGTGATTGAGAGTGTTGCTGGTATGTGTATCCTCTAAAAATCCTATAAAAGTGTGTTGGAACTGTAGGCAGGAAATCTATTCATGGGAGCCATGACAAATAGCGTAAGGGACTTTCCCATGGAAGAGGAGCTTGCTGGCATACCACACCAACTGCTGTCTCTAGACGTGGATCTGGGCAGCTGACCCATCTGGGCCTATTTTTGGTGATTATTGACTTCCCGTGCCCTGAATGAGAGATAGTAAGTAAGGCACCAAGCTGGAATGAATGGTCACTACTTTCACTTGTGGTCACTGCTCAGTTGTCTCCCCTCATTCACACTGGATTTCAAAAGCACTTTTACTCTCCACTCCTTTGCTCTTGGGTAGTCCATAATAACCCTTCTACCCTCTCTAAAAATGAGTAAGAGTTCCTTTAGACTTCCAGAGTTGGCTCCTTAGATCCTGGTGCCCTGATCCAGGGAACAGGCAGATGATGCTCTAAGAAAACCTGCTCTTTAGAAATCCATCCCTGAGGACAGATAAGGTAGGAGGGAACATTTCTATTACATATGAATTCTTCACATTCAAAAAATGATTCATTATGGGATTCTTTGAAATATGGGATGCTTCTTACACAATTGTTTATTTGAGGGAGGAAGGATAGATTTAATTCTTTGGTGTGATGGGAATTAATAAGGAATGAAGATACAGCATCATCCAAAAAATATCTAAGTTAAATAGGATCTGATATTCCTTATGTTATGGCAGAGCCCTTACCTGGTATTCATCAATTCATTCATTCATTTGACAAGTTTGACATTTATTAAGCACCAGCAGAGGGGCAGGGACCATGCTGGAAACCGGGGAGACAAAGACAAAATTAATAGTTCCTGCCCTCAAAGGGCTTACTTGGGAGAAAACTGTGCAAATTTCCCCACTCCAACCCAGATATAGAATAGTATTTCAGGGGTAGGGATTAGAAAAGGCCTCATGTAGGAGGTGTTGCTTGAGCTGAATTTTGAAGGAAGCTCCCAGGTCCTTAGAGTCAGGAATGAGAAAATACCTTGAAAATAACCTAGTCTCATCCCCTTATTTTACCGATGAGGACCCTGAGACCTAGAGAGGAGACATTACTCAGGGTCCCACAGGTAGAAAGCTACAAAGTTGGGGTTGAAATTCAGACCTTCCTGTTCCAAATCTGGTTTGGTTATTCTGCAGATAGGTAACCAGGTCACCAAGCACTTCTAATTCTGGGTAAATCGGGGGCTGTTGCTCGCAGAAACATGTAATTGTGTTATCTACCAGGCCCTTTTATTGGCTGATCCCAGAGGGAACCAACATTATGACTAGGTACAGGAGCCCAGCATTCTTTCCCTGGGCTCTGATCAAATTTTTAGTGTCCATGGGCAGCCCCTTCTCTAGGCCTCATCTTCTTTCTCTTTTTAGCATCAAGGATCAGATCAGGAGTTCTTAATTGGGGTTCACAAACTATGAGGTCTGTGAGTTGTGTGTGTGTGTTTATGTGGGATATTTCAATAAAATTTGTTTGTTTTGTAATCCTACACACTTTTATGTACTTAAAAACATTATGCTGAGGAGGGGTCTGTAGACTTCCCTAGACTCCCAGAGGGGTTCATGACACAAAAAAAGTTAAGGGTTCCTGGATGTGTTGATCTCCTATGTTGCTTCCAATTTGAATTTTTATGATCAAAAAGTCCTGGCCAGTTAGCCATGCCCCAAGGACACATGTTCCACTGACATTCCTTGCACACCACTCTGGCCCCAGTCATGTCTTGGTTGTATTAAGCTGGGGGAGTTTGTGTCCTCTTTTGTTTTACTTCTGGTTCCAATGTCCTGGTGGACTTGTCATGATTGTTCCAAACCTAGACTGTACTAAATTTATTAAAATAAAAAAACCAAACTACTTCACATTAACATAAATAGCATATTTTTATGAAAATAACTATATTTTCCAAAACAGAAAATTTCTTGCATCATTTTACGTATTTTACTGGAAATACGAGGTCTGTATAAATAGGTAGGAGCTGCCATCCAATGTATTCTTTCCCCTCTCCAGAATCTTATCCTTTTTATACATTCCCGTTTTTAACTTTGAGATCTCAGTATTCCATTCTCTCCAGGCTTAAGTTCTACATTGGGAATTGGTCAGGCAGCCATTAATGAGCCAGCATTTACTGTCTTTTCTGTGCCCGATACTATGATAGGTACTGGAAATACAAAGACCAAAGTGGAAATATCTGCCCTTGAAGAGCTTATAGTTTAGCGGAGAGAGAATAAGTGCACAGACATAGCTCTATATGAAATAGACACAAGATAATTTGGAGGGCGGGGAGGGAGGCTTCTGGTAGAAGGTGGCATGTATGCTTAGAACTGAAGAGAGAAAGGGATTCTTAGAGTTCCTCCAGTAGGAATACATTCCAGGCATTGAGGATGGCCAGTGCAAAAATATACGAAGACAGGAGATTGAATGTAGGTCTGAGGGACACTAAGCAGGTCATTTTGGCTGCATCATAATATATAGGAAGGCGAAGAATATGTGATAAGACCAGAGAGGTAGGACAAGGCAGGTTGTGGAGAACTTTTAAGTACTAAGCAGAGGAATTCATATTTTTATCCTTGAGGCAAGAGGGTACCAGTGAAGTCTTTTGAGTTCAGATGGTGTTTTAGGGAAATAACTTTGGCAGTTGTGTGGAAGACAATTGGAGTCAGGAGAGATTTGAGGCAGGGAGACCCATTAGGAGGCTGTTGCAATAGTCTAGGCAAAAGGTAATGAAACCTTAAACTAATGTGGTGATTGCATGAGTGCAGAGAAGGGGAAAAATAGGAGAGATGTTGATATAAAAAAGACAAGATTTGGCAATTGAGTAGATAATATGGGGTGAATGAGAGGGAGGCGTTGACACCATGGCCTCAAGCCCAGAAGACTTGAAGGATGGTCATGCTCTTTATGAATGTAGGGAAGTTTAGAAGAGGGTTGGGTTTTGGGAGAAAGAATGAATTCTGTTTTGGACACGTAGAGTTGGAGATGCCTCTAGGATATCCAATTTAAAATGGTTAATAGTCAAGTTTATGTTGTGTGACTGGGGCTCAGGAGAAAAACTAGGGCTGGATATGTAAAACTGAGAGTGATCAGCACAGAGAGAATAATTAAATTCACAGGAGTTGATGAGGTCACAGAGAAAGAAAAAGTAGAGAGTAAAGAGCCTTGAGGCATGCACACAACTAGGGGCATATATGGGAGATGAACCAGCAAAAAGGACTGAAAAGGAATTGTTAGCACATAGGAAAAGAGAGAGGAGAGAGAGGAGGGAGGCGGGGGTGTTGGGGAGAGAGAGAATATATATGTGTATACATACGTGCATATATATGTTTATGTATGTGTGTATATATACACATACATATATACATACATGTACACATACACATATACGTGTGTGTATCCCAGCTCACACCCTATATTTCTAAGGTCTCAACACAAAGAATAAATGTAGACTTGTTCATTTGATAGTCTCTCATTTACTGTGGGACCTGTGATTTCATTACCATAAGGAATTCACAGATGAGGAAGCTCTATTTACCAATACAGGCAGGCACATTCTCTGCAACTTAATATGTCATGCTTCCTTTCTTATGACTAACAGATTTTTTAAGATTCAAAATTTTACAGGTTTAAGCTTTATAGCAAAGCAGCAGAGTAATAACAGAAACCTAAGTAGGTAAGAATGTGTACTTGAGTTTCATGGAATCTGAGTTAGAAGAGCTCATGTAAATTCAACATGTATCCAGGGCATGCTGGAGCCAGTTCTAACCAGCTTGCAATTGTTAAATTGTCATTTTGAGCATGCATACCTCAGAAATACAGTGCTACAAGTCAAGGCTTGATTTATTGTTTTGTTGATTGTCTAGACTTAATAAGTGTTAATAATTCAGATTAAATTTAAGTATCATGCATCTATCTTTTCCCCCCCAACTCCCACCCCTAACCCCTCTGTTGAACATTTACCAGCATACCCCTGCATATACCTGAACGAGAGTCTTCTCTTAGGCTGTATCTGACAAGTGGGCAACCAATTCCTAATTCAAGGCTTCCAGTTCTAGAAGGGGAACCCACTCTATTTGGAGGTA
Organism: Phalanger gymnotis; assembly: GCA_028646595.1. Classification (NCBI taxonomy): domain Eukaryota; kingdom Metazoa; phylum Chordata; class Mammalia; order Diprotodontia; family Phalangeridae; genus Phalanger; species Phalanger gymnotis. The sequence goes on from CM053624.1 coordinate 328,301,678, forward strand.
GCCTATTTTATTTTGGGAGCAAGACCAAAGACTAACCATTGAAGTTTTTCCTTATATCATGCCTACACCTGCTTCTCTGCCACTTCAACCCGTTGATCCTGGTTTGGGGCAGGAGGAGTGGACACCAAATTTAATCCCTCTTCCACATGACGTTGCTTTAAATATTTGTCTCCCTCCCCCTTTAGCCCTACTCTTTTTTTTTCCTCTAGGCTAGTCATTCTTTTTTTTTTTGTCTAGCCCCCTTTACAGTGTGAAAGGGGACCCCAAAGAGCTTTGGTTTATGTGGGGGTATTGATATAGTATTTGAGATTAAAATTAATAAAATTGAAAATATTAATTCATTTAAAAATAACATGAATAAGCTACCTCATGTTAACACAAATGGCATATTTTTATGAAAATAACTATATTTTCTAAAACAAAAATAATTTCCTGAGAAGCAGAATCATTTTACAATTTTTTTCCAAATCCTCTTTAATTCCTTTTGATAGAAGACAGCTGGATTGTCAACTTCTTCATTCAGTCTATTGTGATAATGTTTTGGTTGAACCATAGGAAGAAAGTCTGGTAGCGGGAAAAGGGAGGAGTATTTTAATAAGCATACGGCACCTTAGTTTCTTTCTAAAAGGAGTTTTGATCTCAGGAACTCTCTCAAGGGTGAGCGCACCACATTTTTAAGAACGACTGCTGTAGGCAGACCATCTCTAGATCTTTCACCTGTTCCTTTTCTATGTAAGTGTGCTTGAATTTTAGAGGTCTCATGTTTTGCAGAATTTGTCAGCCTTTCGTGTACTGACACTTGCAGTGAAGTCCTACTTTAGCTAAAAAATAGTGAACTTGAAGGCAGATTGATGGAAACTCTGCGCTCTCTCTTTTTCTGTCTCTCTTTTTTTGTTTTTGTTTCTTCTCTCTCATGATTCACTCCATTGATCATGGTTCTTCTTTATGACTTGACTATTGTGTAAATACATTTAATGCGAAGGTTTATGTAGAGCATATATTGGATTCCATGCTGTCTTGGGGGGAGGGGAGGAAGGGGAAGAAAATTTGGAAGTCAAAAACCTGTGGAACTGAGTGTTGTAAACTAAAAATAAAAAAAATCTAAAAAAAAAATAGTGAACTTTCACAATAGAACTATAAACAAAGCCTTGAGTCATGGATTTGCTTACTGTTCTTTGTTGCAGTTATCGGTGCAATTCAATCTTTAGCTACAAAGTAGATACACTTGGCTTCCTAGCAAGAAGACCTTGATCAAGTCATTTAACTCTTTCCTTCTCTGGGGATAATAATTTTTAAAAATAATAGACAAGAATGAGACAATAATACCCTAAATGGAAATGACAATAATAGCTAACATGTGCCTTGTTTGACTTGAAGGTTAAATCTCTAATAAGGTAGGATGTATGATGAAAGCACCTTGTAACCATAAAACATTACATAGATGAGAGTTCCTGGTTTTATTATAATTATACATTATGTTTATCTCCAGAGCTGTTGCTGCCAGTAGGTCATCTTCTATGAAACAGAATTCTTTGTGTGGGAGGTATCCTAAGCTAAGCTGACTGGCAGCCCTTCATCTTTCCCTCCTCCTCACTCTGTGTGACCCAGGGAGTCAGTCTGGTGATGACAATTTTAGAGTTATCCCTGACTCAAGGAAGGGCATTCTTATAGCCTCAGTGTAACAGGCCAGATCATTCTTTGACCACCATGGACACTACTGACTCAATAGGTACTCAGCTGCTTGCAGGGATTCTTGCAAACAAATATGGACACTTACCAGCCCACTACACAACCCTGCCCAATGTGTTGAGCAAATGAAATAGATGGCTCTTAGACTTCTCCTGGCAGGAAACTTTGTCTGCTGTGCAGTAAGTAGGAAGGGCTGATTGGCTGGGCTATTTGTAGGGTGAGCTCATTGGCTCCTACACAAAGTATTTCAAGGAGCTTCCCTGTGCAGATAATAACTGATATTTCTAGTTAAATACTTAAATGGATCTCTCATCTCATAGATGTGAGCATTCCCTCCAATGGTGGACATTGCAACCCATCCAACATAGCTCTTATTCATGCCCTCCCATAGATTTGCCATCTAAAGTATTGGGGGCTATTTCTGTAATGTTTTGCAAAGCTTTTGGCAGACCTTAAAGCATTAATATCAATAGGAGGGTACCCAAATGACCTGATGTTGTATTTTAAAATTTGCAAGGCACTTTATTTCATTTGAGCCTCACAGCAACACTGTGACAGAGGTAATATAGATATCAACTCCCATTTTATAGATGAAGAGACTGAGGCTCAGGAATGTTAAATTAGTTGCCCATGTCACATAGCCAGTAAGTATCAGAGATAACATTTGAACCTAAGTCTTCCTGGCTCCAAGTCCTATTCTTTCTCCACTTTACCAGGCATCTTTAGGAGCCAGGGATCACTTGGCCTACTTGGCCTCATCTGTACATTAGGACCATATCCCTTTTCTTCTTGGGTTCTGTCAAGGACTTGAACCTAGCTCTTCCTGACCCTTTGCTCTCTGCCAACTATGCAGGGTGCCTCTGGTTGAAATGACAGTCTTTTTGTATCATAACAGAGACAGCAGTTGGCAATTCAACACAATAACACAAAGTTATTAAGCATATATTATGTGAAGAACATGGTGCTAGGCACCAGGGATACAGAGATAAAATCAACCTCTGCCTTCCAGGAGCATGTAGTTTAGTAGGGGAGATGAGATATACAATATATTATATCAATATTGCAATTCAAGTGAAAAAATCAATGTGGAAGAGAGATTCAGACTAGATGCCCTGAGAGATTTTGAAGAGGAAGGCATTACTTTTAGTTGGAGGGAAATTGGAGAAGATTTCATGTTGAGTTTGAGATGAGTTTAGTGTTAAAAGAAGGGGAAAAGATTTCAATGAATGGAAACGGGAGTGTCATGGATGGAGAGTTTATTTTAAACATGAGGGATGGCACGGAGATCAAAGAGGGCAGGACGACAGAGAATAAATAAGATGAAAAATGGTCCAATTGGGCTGGAATAGAGGGGGCATGAAGGGGACTAGTGTGACACAAGGCTGGAAAGCTAAATCAGAATTGGGTTGTAGAGTGCTTTCAATGAGAAGCTAAGGAGTTTGCATACTTTCTTTGGTAGGCAAAGAAGCCTGAGCCTTGCTTCCCTTGGCATTTAGTGATGGGAAACATTTGGGGAAGCATGGTTGGTACTCAAGGAATTGCCAGAGCTTTCCAGGGTCTTGCAGATGAATCCTGGCTTGGGATGATAGATTTGGAGCTGGAAAGGCCCTTAGAAGCTGCCTAATTCAAGTGTCTTATCTCACACAGGTACAAACTAAAGCCCGGAGGGGTTAAGTGATTTGCCCAGCACTCATGTAGTAGGGCTGGGATTTGAATTGAAGTTTCCTGACAGTGAAGTAATAGGAGGAATTTAAATAAAGCTAGTCATTACTCTCCATATTGTTTACCTTAACTTAGCATTCAGGACAACTTTTTAAGAATTTTTACATTTGTACAGTGTGAGCAAATGGTCATGACCCTGCAGGATGGTGATTTCCCAAGTTTACTCACGTCTTCTGGTTTTCAAATAATTTTCCTTCCGTTAGGCCCAGATGGGGTGGGCCTCCTGTCCTGGGGGGTGGGGAGGTGGGAAACCAACCCTGAAAAGACTGGAGAAGCAAAGGCTCGTCATGGAAATACTCCCATGCATCAATGAAAAGGACGCTGCATCTGGAGTCAGAGGTGCTGGGTTTGAAGCCCAGCTGGGCCACTCGCTTCCTCCAACATGTTGGAAAAGTCACTTCACTCCTCCTGGCCTTAGTTTCTTCATCCATAAAAAATGAGAGGGTTGGGCTAGATAATCCCAAACGCCCCTTCCAGCTTGGAATTTATGATCCTACAAACTCTGGGCCCCTGCCATCACAGTCTCAGGGGACAGGCCAGCTTTTGGGGTATAACTGGTCCTCAACCAGGCTAATCAAAGGAGAGAGACCTCAGGCTGCTTCAGGGCGCTAGGGCAGCAGGCTTTATTTGTCAAAGAAACTCCCTTCCAAAAACTCCTTTTTCCTTCCCCACCCCCCCTTCTATTTAATTGTGCCTTTCTTCTGGAGCTTCTAGCTCTCTTGAGCTCTTTAGAAATTATTTTCATTTCTCATATTTGTGCTGCATATTGAATTTCTTGTAGCACAGTACGCTACTTGGCATACAGTAGGCCCTTAATAAATGCTTGTGGCTAGTAGCTAGCAGATGGCAGGTACCAGAAATAAAAACCTTCAGTGTGGCCCATCCATCTAGACTCGAGAAAAGGGCAAAGTCTTCTCCTCCTCTGGTAGGTGAGGGGCTCATAAGTCTGGAAAGGACATCTCCTTCTCACCTTTGCCCAAGTGATTATTGCTAGGCAGTCAAGGTCTGAAAGCCTGGTCATTTGCCAGGATATATCCTTATTAAGGCCTTCTTAAGGAAGGGGTGTGTGCTTGAGGAGGGGAGGGTAAGTCTGATGAAGATCTAATCCATAGTGACGGTTGGTGAGCTTGCTTGTGGTTAATCAGCCTCTTGGTGCTAAAAGTCAGCTGCATTCTCCCTCTGGGCCATGGGTGGGGTGGGGGGGAATAAAAAAGGTCAAACTCAAAAAAGCCTTTTTGACTGCAGATAAAATGAGCTTCTATTTTTGTGTCAGGGATGTGTAGCCCCTACTTCAGGTATAAATGACTAGCCTAAAGATATCTGAAAGTGAATGGGGAAGCATTTATTACGTTATCATCTTCAAGTCTGCAGGTGTCACTTAAGAGACACTGCTTCCTCCTCAAACATCTCATAATAGCCTTCACAGAGGAAGTGAGTGGCTGCAGTGAGAGTGGTCATCCCTTCTTTCTTTATTGACAACCCAGGGAGCCATCAGCCCATTAGGGGGCTTTAAAAAAAATTAAGGACTTAAGATTTGAGTTGAAACTAGCCTGGGGAATGAGGCCAGTCCTCTGCCCTGACCCCCACAGGTTTTTTGCCTTGGTGTACATTCTTCCCCCAGCCCAAAGCTTGTCCTTCCCCCACCCCTACTCCCCCTTTTTACTTGCTTTTTGTTCATCCACCTTCCAACAGAGACTGAATAGTGTAGTGAATAGAATAGATTGACTTGAAAATTTACGGGCTGAATGATCTTGGGCAGGTCATTTAACCGTTCAAAGCCTCAGTTTCCTTATTTATTTATAAAATGAGTGTCACATAATTCATGAGGTAGAAGGGGCCTTAAGCAGCTCTCTGGTCCGGTATGTACCAGAAGAGAATTTCCTCCATGACATAACCTGGACTCAGATTGAAGATGTCAAGTGTAGGGGAACTCACAACCTCCAAAGAAGTTTGTTCCACTTTTTCATATTTCCAGTTTTTAGGATAATAATATCAGCACTACTTACCTCACCTGATTGTTGTAAAAGCAAAACAAAACCATTTGTAGACCTCAAAGGGTTGTATAAATGTAAGTTATTGATGAGGCTCGAGTCCCACCTTTTCAAAGCCTTCCTAGATTACTGGAGGCCACTGGGGATGAATAAATGAATGAAAAAAAAACATTCATTGAGCACTTAGTGTGTGCCAAGTACTGTGCAGCCTGCTGGGTGTACAAAAAGTCTAGCCAGTCCCTGCCCTCAAGAAGTTTATGTTCTTATGGGGGAGACCACACCCAAAGGGGAGGAGTAGCTGAGGAGGGCCTTTCTGGTTCTTCTGGTTTCCTGTAGCACTAATTACATTGAACATTCCTCCTCTGTGCCTCTTTCTATTGTCATTGCTAATACTCTCATTCAGGTCCCTATTTAGACTACCTGAACTTTTCTAATAACTTCCAAGCTGGGGATTAGCTCTAGCTCTACTCTGACTTCTGGCAGACAAAGTAATGAAATTCCTTAATGCTCAGATCCAATTTGGTTGCCCCTTTCCTCCAAAACATTCAGTCACTCCCTACTGTTTACAGATTCATTAATCTGGCCATCTAGGCTGTATGGTAGATTCAAACCTATCTTTCCAGCCTTAGCTCATCCCACTAATCCTTCCACTATTCTTTGTCCCAGGCAAACTAGACTGTTTACTAGACATACTTCCTCTATCCTCCATGTGTGGACTGGTTTCCTCCACATTTCATTGTAATGGACTCTTTCCCTCCCTTCGCTGCCAGCCTACGTAGTTGGTGAAGTCTTCCTTGATTCTCCATTTCCTCAGATTCCTTCCTTGACTCCTCACTTGTGACTACTTTGAGAGTTTTCTGTGTATCTATATTATTAGATGGCGAGCTTCCCAGAGCCAGTGACCAGGTCTTTTTATTTGTCTTCCCAGCACCTAGAACAAGGGCTAGCATACCTTTGTTGAACTGCCTTATTTTATCTGATTTTATTAGGTGATTGACATTACATTAAATTTTGATTAATGTTAAATTAAAGTAATTTGGAAAACACCAAGATTTTTACTGTTTGCTTCTTTCCTTTCTTCCCTCCTCTTCCCCCTCCAATCAGTATAGGAAAGTCCTAGTAAGTAAACTACCCCTACCAATGCAGAGCATCAGCTGTGTGTTCTTTGTAGTTTTAGAGCTCTACCTGGGGGCAGGAGAGAAGGGGCAAGAGACCAGTGTCAAGTGTCAGAGGTGGGACATTAACCCAGCCAGACTTGGAGAGCAGCTCTGACTGTATCCATTGGGGCACACTGCCCTTCTGTCTGCTTCTGCTTGGGAAGGCAGTGATGTGAGCCAAGAAAGCCCTAGTGCCAATCCAGCTTCAGACACTTCCTTTCCCCAGGCTGGGCATTCATACTCCTTGTGCCTTAATTTCTTATTTGTAAGATGGAAATAATACTAAGAGGACCTATCTCACAAACAAGGTGACACGTGAACACTTTGCCAAATGCTCACTATTACTTTGTAATGATCAAAGCAGTGCAAAAACCATCTTTTTCTAGGTCTCATGGGCCTTAATAATTAAGCATTCCCACACTAGATCTGTTTTGTTGCCAAAAAGTGTAGTGTAGTGGAAAGGGGTTGGATTTGGAGCTGGAAGACCTGGCTTTGAACCCTTGTGCTGCCTCTTTCCATCTGTTGGAACTTTGCCAAGTCCTTTTACCTGCCCGGGTCTCAATTTCTTCACCTGTGAAATGAGTGTGACTCTTTTCTTGCTCCAAAGTCAAAGGAGGAATTGTTCTCCAGGTTTCATCGGTTGACATAATTGAAAGGCCAAGGTCAGGCTGAGAGTAGAGTTCTGGATGCCAGATCAGGATTCCCTGCCATAGACCACTGGGCAGCCACTCAGAAGAACAAGAAGTGTGGTATGCCAAGAGTTAGGTTTGAATCCCAGGTGTGCTGCTTGCCACTTAGGGGATATGTATGGCATTACTCATTTTACCCCTTTGAAAAAGCCTCAGTTTCCTCATTTATGTTTGGTTTCCAAGAGTTGGTCATATATGTGCCTGTGTATATGTACATATGTGTAAATGCATATACACAGATATGTATGTATACCCAGATATATGTATATACACATGTATACGTATACATATGTATATGTATATGTGTCTATATCTATATGACAGACTATATGTGTGTCTATAGCTATCTGTATGATAGACTCTACATATGTATCGTATGTATATGTCTATCTATATCTTCTGTGTCTATATCTATATCTGTATGACAGACTATGTATTTCTCTCTCTCTATCTGACAGACGCATGGAACCCTAATGAGAACAGGACATTCCCAGCCTGAGAAGTCTAGCAGGGTCTCTTCTGGCCCCCAGGGGTTCATAGAGTCTCTCAAAAGAACTTAGACATTATCCATTCCAATTTACCCTTTCCTCAGGAGTTTGTAGGTGAGGAAACTGAGGCCAAAAGAAATGAAATGTGTGTGTGTATATATATCTTTATATCTATATCAGTGTTGGATGGGTAGTCAGTGACTGATGTCAGAGTATTTTTAGTAGTGCCAGATAGGTTTTCTGTTGTCTACATTTCATTATTTACTCCACCAATGAATGATAATTAAAAAAAAATTGCTGTTGGGTAAGGCAAGTAAAAGCTTCTGGTCTATGGTTCATTGGAACAGAGAACTACATTTACAAAATAGCATTATTGATTGAACTGAAGTGAGGTCTCTGTTTAACATTGGGCATTTCCTGTTTGTTGATTTCATGATAACCATTGAACTAATTGAATGACTTCATTGAGGCTCAGGATGCCATTAATGGCTAGTTAAGTTAGATGGCAAATGGTTAATGCTTGCTTATTGACACTTGCTGGTCAGGGTATCATTTTGATGCAAAATGGCAAGTGAAAAGTTTTGGGTTTAGAACCCTAGAACACAAGTTCTAGATAGATATTATTGATAATCTAATCTAACCCATTCCACAGAAGAAGAAATCGAGGCCCAAAGTAGAATGATTTCCCTAAGTTTCCATGGAGAATTGGTGGCTGAGCTGGGATTAGCATGGAGATCTTAGATTCTTTCTACTTCAAGGGGCTACATTTCAGTGAAATTGGGTAGGTGGGTAGAGGCTGCAGGGTGAGGTACTTTAGGAGGTACTGGTGCAATTTGTCCCAGATAATGAATTGATCTGCAGTGAAGAGCTGGACCTGGAAGGAGCCCTAGGGGTCATCCAGTCCAACCCCTGAATTTTAGAGGAAGAAAGTGAGTAGAACCAGAAGGATTAAGTGACTTATTCATGGTTTTATGTTGCCTTGAAGATGTTTTATTTATGGGAAGGAAAATCTGTCCCTAGCCAACAGAGTTGAGTTGAATGATGTGACTGTATACTAGAGCTGGGGGTGGGACTGTAGTTTTTAGACTCTTGTATAGGGCTGAAGGGACCTTAATCCAACCTTCTTGGTTTATAAATGAGGAATTTAGGATCCAGAGGAGGGAAAATGACTTGCCCCAGGCCACACAGTGTCTATGACATCTCTTGATGTCCAAGTCAAGACTAGAATCCAGCTCTTCTGGCTCTTAGGGCTATACCCCACTGCTCTGGGTTGTTTGTGACAGGGGAGGGGGAGAAATGTGGGAGATTAGACAATAGAGCTGGCAAAATCCTAGGAGGCCAATCATTCTCTAAGCTGCTAGGAGGATAGCAAGATGTCTTAAAATAACCAGCCTGACCCCACCCTGACTCTCATTTTTAAGGCAACAGAAGAAGCAGGGGCAAATTTGAGAGCTCACCGATGTAAGGCCATTTCATCCGTCCTGCCCAAATCACATAGGACGTGAGTAGTAGAGTGGAGATCTGAGGTTTCTAAATCCAGCCTTCTTTCCACTAAATCTTGCTGTTTCCCTCTGCCTTAAGTGACTTTTCTACATAGACTGGTTCAACTGAGTTCAGCAAAGATCTATTAAAGCACACCCACCTATCCTGCCCCAGTCTCTCTGCTGACTTCCAGTCTTGCCTTTCTGACATTTTGAACTAGATGCCCAGTAGAC
>CM053624.1:328311228-328382395 GCA_028646595.1 Phalanger gymnotis
CCCCCCCCCCCCCCCCCCCCCCCCCCCCCCCCCCCCCCCCCCCCCCCCCCCCCCCCCCCCCCCCCCCCCCCCCCCCCGCCAATATCCAAGCTGTTTCCAAGGCTTGTCAGTTTCACCTTTGCAGCATCTTTTAAACACACCCCCTTCTCCCCTTTGACACTGCCCCAACCCTGGTGCAAAGCCCATATCACACCATGCCTGTCTTACTGCAATAGCTACTGGTGTGTCTGCTTGCCTCAAGTCTATCCCCACACCAATCCATCTTAAAGTGATTTTCGTAAAGCATAGGCTTGACCATAGCATCCCCCTACTCAAAAAAAATGGCAAGAAACTCAAGAAATGCCTCCTTATTGCTTCCAGGAGCAAATACAAAATGCTGTGTTTGTCATTCGATACCCCTCATAACCTAAGTCCCCTCCTACCTTTCCAGCGTTCTTACAACTTAGTCAGCCAGGGACCCCCCCCCCCCCCCCCCCCCCCCCCCCCCCCCCCCCCCCCCCCCCCCCCCCCCCCCCCCCCCCCCCCCCCCCCCCCCCCCCCCCGCCTGTTCCTTGAGCAAGACACTCCATATCTCAGCTCTTTCCAAGCTATCCTCCCATTTCTGGAATGCTCTCCCTCTTCATCTCCTACTACTGGACCTTCCTGGCTTCCTTTAAGTCCCAACTAAAATCTCACCTTCTACAGGAAGCTTTCCCTAACCCCTCTTAATTCCAGTGCCTTCTCTCTGTTTAGTTATTTCGTATTTATCCTGTCTATAGTTTGCTTAGTGTATATTTGTTTGCATGTTGTTTCCCCACCCCCATTAGATTGTAAACTCCTTGAGGGCAGAGACTATCTTTTGCCTCTTTTTGTATACCAAATGCTTAGCACAATGCTCAGCACTTTGTAGGTGTTTAATAAATTTTTATTGATTGATTTATTGGCATTGGTGTTGACACTGATTTTTTAAAATAAAATAGGACCTTGGTTGACCTTGGCTTTCCTGGAGGGGCCCTTTCCTATCCTGTGGGGCTTCTGTCTGACTATTGCTATAGTTCTAGGGTGAAAGAAGTTACAAAGCAGTTTTTCATAGGATTTCTTAATCATTACTCGATCTGGTATGAATATCTTCATTACCCAGTATTTTAGTTATTTTACCAATGTTGTATGAATTTGATAAACGTGCTGTCTATGCCTTCATCTGTAACTGATATTCATCCAGCATTGATACAAATGTTCAAAAGCACAAGCTAAAAACTTGATCCACACCAATACAAATCTCCAAGTTGGCCCATTAAGGACAGTCATGCAAGGAGTTCCAAATCCACCAAACTCCACTGTCATGGTGGCCGCATCTTTCCATTTTATTCCCAAGGCTGGTGTGAGAGACTTTGTCATCTGCTTTGCTGGAATTTAGGTAAACTATGTGGACAGCATCCCCTTATCTGTTAACCTTGTGAGAAAGGGGAGTGAGGTTAGTGTGGTATGCCTTGTTCTTGATTAAATCATACTAGTTCTTAGTGACCACTGCCTTTCTTTTTAAATACTTAGAAAATGCTGAGTATTTCAATAATACATTCTAGAGTTTTTCAGGAATAGAAGTCAAGTTCACTGGCCTGTAGTTTGCAGGTTTTACTCTTTTTTTCCTTTGGAAAATCATGATATTTTCCATCCTCTGCTCCTATGATACTTCTTTCATTCTCCATCATTTTGCAGAGAATACTGACATTCTTTCAAAGAATACCGACAGCAATCATAACCACTATTTTTTTTTCAGGATGCTGAGATGTGGTTCTTTCAAACCTGGTGACATGAACTCATTGAGGGCAGCTAGGCATTCTCTTATTTCCTCACTTTGTGTTTCAACTCCCTTGTTAACCATTTCTTCCTAGTCTGAATATTATCTTCCTTGTTAGAGAGAATAATAGCAAAAAAAAAAGAGTTTGGTATTTCTGCTTTCCTTCCATGAATCTGCTGTTACCATTCTCTCCATCCTTAGTTGCATCGCCATCATTCCTTTGATCTTCTACCAGCATCCAGCAATGAAAAGATCTCTTTTCATTGTTCTTATCATTCATCACCAGCTGAAGTAGTGCTTGACCTTGCTGTCACCCAATGGGGCTGACTGTTCTCTTGTTTTGCTAGCTTCCTGGCTCCAGGATGGGTTTGGGGACAGAATTTATACATTGAATCCTTTAGAGTTATTGAAAGCCAATGTCATTGTGGGTGTTCAGAGTTATTTGTCCTATCTCCACAGGCAGGGATTGGGGGGATGTGGGTCTTTATGGCCTGGGGTGTTTTCATATGGAAAAGTGAAAAGTACCAAATAAAGTTCTCTGAACATAAGAACAATAGCAACAGACTCGTTCTAGTTCACATAGGGTTCCTACTCTGTGCATGAGCATGTCTGCATCATGTTTCTGAGAGAAAGAGGAAAAGAGAGAGATGTGGAGAGGGAGGAAGAGAAGGAGGGAACGTGTGTGTGGGAGAGAGAGAAAGACAAAGGCAGAGACAGAGATGGTGGTGGGGTGAGGAGCACATGTGCATGCTTATCCTGTCGGAGTGGTATGGTTATTGAAGTATGGTCTTTTTATTTTGCACCTTTCCCTAGATATCTCTCTTGACATTCTCTTGTGTTGCATGTGTCCCTGGGGAAATGTTGTGTGCTTGGCCATAGTGCTGAGCTGCCCAAGGTTTTGGACACAGGGAATTCCCAGAAGTTATGGCTGTGATGAATTTGTGTTCCAGGGTCAGAGAAAGTAGGATTCTTGACACATTTTCTTAGCCATTTGACTTTTGTCCTTGAGTTTGTAATTTTTGGGGCATCCTGCAGGTTTTGGGCTGATTCTTCTGAAAGGATTTGTTCTTGGGGTATATCACCTGCACTCATGGCATTCCTAGGGGGTGTAATGCTCCTGTATCCCCAGGCTCAGATCTTGTGGCTACATCCATCTTCTCTCTCTCTAAGTGAGCTCTGAGGTTTCCCTTCTGTCCTTTGAGAAACATGCCGTATGTCACCAGAGCACCAAGGTGAATATATGTCTCGTGACCCAGCCTTGGGCTCCAGGGGCCACCCTAGCTCCTTCAGCAGAATCTTGCCATGGGAAGCATGCATCAGAAATTCAGGTTCTTGTTGGCTGAAGGACAGTCTCATACGTGAGAATGGCTTCACTCTAAGTCACAGCTGGCTTTTGTGATTTCATTTTGGAATTCATGCCTGCAGAAATTCTCTCTTGTGGCCACAGTGATTACTGATCCAAATGTCATTCCATGATGCAGAAAGATCCATTGCCCCAAGGAACCAGATGACGGATGGTGCCCAGCAATGGTATTGTAGCACCAGGGTGAGCGAATTAGCTCACAGAGCTTGCTTCCATGGAGTTTATAAATCTAGTAGGTAGGTAGACACATACACAAAGGGTGATGATATACAGAAAAACAAGGTAATTCAAAGGAGAAGAGGAGATGCCAATAAGTGCCAGGAGAAATGTGAAGAGGAAGAAATCATTTTCACTTGGGAGGAGAGGGTCCTAAAAGATCAAAGACCTTGAACTAGCAAGCCATAATGTTAGGTAGCTGAAGCAGGTTTGATGTGACACCTGACCAGGTGATACCTGATTTTTAATAGGTGTCTTCCATACCTTAATCTGAAGGAGAAACTGATAATGAGACCCTCTAGCAGGGATGGGGGGGCAGAGAGAGAGAGAGACAGACAGACAGAGAGAAGATTTTTCAGCAAGCGCCTTCCATCACATATAATGTTCCTTGATGATTAAGGTAGAAGGATTTGTTATTCATGTAGGAGTTGGCCTCAGAGAGCTTTTCTAGTAGGTGCCGTGTTGTGTGAGTCTGATGAGGTTTCAAGCCAATGACTGTTATGGCACAGGCTCTATGAAGCAATGGGAGCACTTCGTACAATTAGGAGTTAGAAGACCTGAGTTCAAGTTCTGGGTCTTGCACTTGTTGGACATCAGGCAAGTCACCTAAATTCCTTGAAACTCAGTTTTCTTTTCTGTAAAAGGGAGCTCGTATCTATTCTGACAGTTTCAATGAACCTTCAATGAACTTACAGGTTAAAGTGTTTATCTGTAAATGTCAGCAATTTTGATCACAGCTGTTTTCCAGATTATCCTCACTCTTAAAATACTGAGGGGCCTGGATTAAGCAGAAATAAATTGTTCAAGTCACTCTCTGCCAGTATCTAGTGTTATGCCTGCATAGTCTTCCATCTTAAATGGCTGTCTCTAAATAAAGACCTAGGGAGTGCTAGGTACTCCTCTTTCCACTCCCCCCCCCCCACTTTTTTTTAAAGGAAAGGGTAAAAAGAAGTCTACTATAATGAGAATTAGAAGCCCTAAGGCTTACTGTACCTCTGACTTGTCATGTGACCCTAGGCAAATGGCTCTCCTGATCTGTGCCTCAGTTTCTTTTTCTGTAAAGTGAGAAGGAAAGATTAGATAGTAATTAAGGACCATTTTAGGATGGCATCGATTCGGGGTGGGGGGCACTTTCCAGGAAGCACTCACTTTTTACTGAAAATGTATATTGAATCTTTGTATCCTGGAAATTTTTTTCTTCTTTAAATTTCTCTCTTTCATCCCTCCCCTCCCCCAATTTTCTTTGGTCGGTGTCTGAAATCCAATTGACATTCTACATAGAGCACACAAAGGTGTGTGCTGTATTTTTGGTTTGATTAGATTTTGCATCCTGGATGGTTATTTGCAGGTGAAGCAAACCACGTGCTACTTTGAGTTTGCATGTCACATGTCGGACTCAAATGGTGCAGACTACATTTAAATTGAGCCAGTGGACACCTTTTTGCTGCTCTTCCTGAATCCTGAGCAGTTAGGTGGTAGCTTGGACTTTGTGGAAGGATCCCATTATCGTTGTGAATCATGTGGGGGGACTAAGGTATAAATTGTGCCCCTAACACAGAAGCTGAGAACCTTCAGCTCACCTATTTACCTACTGTCTATTTAGTGACATTATTGGTGGACAGTAATCTTTTGGAAACACTTTTAGCTTTAGGTAGCAACAGTTAGTTAATCCATTTTGGGTGGGTTAGAACTATTTAAAGTAATTACATGATAATATTCTATGCCCTCTGTGGCCCTTAATCTTAGAGCCGCCCCCCCCCCCCCCCCCGCAAGTGAAATTGATTTCCTTCTCTTCACATCTCTCCTGTACTTGCTGCTACCTCCCCTATACTTGCTGCGACCTCCCCATCTCCCTTGAATTACCTTACTTTTCTGCATATCATAAGCATTTGTGTAAATGTCTACTCACTACTACACTTTATAAGCTCTGTGAAAGCAAGGTCTGTGAGATACTCACCTATATCTATACCTATACTGATCCCTATCCCTATATCTACATCTACATATCTTTATTTATATCTACATTTTTCTTTTCTATATCTAAGTCTTTATGTCTCTCTTTTATATCTATCTATCCATGTCTCTTTCCTTCTTTCAGTTCAATTGAGTCCAATAAACATTTATTAAGCTAAGTGCTAGGGATACAAAAGGAGGTAAAAGACAACCCCTGCCCTTTGGGAACTCAGTATCTCTATTTCTCTATCTCTATCTCTGCCTCTGTTTCTATGTTTATCTCTCTGTGTCCTCCCCCCCCCCCCAAATAGTGTCTCTAGATTGTGAGTAGAATCCCATCGTCAGAGACGGAAGGGACTGACCGTAGAAGCATCTCTTCCTAGGCCTTTGTTTTACAGATAAGATGGGTGGAGAGTCTTGTCCACAGTCAGTCACATCGGGAGGAGGCTGCTGCCTGAACTTTGACTTCAAACCAGATCTTCCAATTCCAAACCTTGGACTCTTTCTCCTCCCATTTCAGTGGCAGATTAGATTGTAAGCCAGGTTCTTTGGCTCCAAATTTCACTGAACTGTTCACGTAGTAAGCAGTTAGTGGCACCTTGGATAGAGTCCTCGGCCTGGAGTCAAGAAGGCCTGAGTTCAAATCTGGCCTCGGACACCTACTAGCTTTATGAGTCTGGCCAAGTCACTTTAATCTCTATTTGCCTCAGTTTCCTCAACTGTAAACTGGGGATAATAATAGCACCTATCTTGCAGCTTTTTGTAAGGATCAAATGAGATATTTGTAAAAAGCACTTAACACAGAGCCTGGCACTTAGTAGGGCCTATATATATTATTCCTTTTTCTTCTGTGTTCCTGGTATAATAGATACATGAAATTGTGGACAGAGTCCTTTCTGCCTATCTACAGAGTTGGAAGGATCCCAAAAGGCCATTTTGTCCAAATTCCTCCGTGGTCTAGGAATCCCCTCAGCAATAGGGTCCTTGACTTTCTTTGTGTCATGGACTCCTTTGGCAGTCTAGTGAGGCCTTTGAGCCTCTTCTCAAAATCATGGTTTGTTTTTTTTTTAAAGCTTTATTAGTTTATTTATTTTTAATTTTCAGCATTCACTTATATAAGTTTTAAATTTTCTCCCCCTCCCTCTTCTGTCCCTCCTCAAGATGGCCTACAAGCTGATATAGGTTCTACATATACATTCATATTAAACATATTTTCACATTAATCATGTTGTTTAGAAGAATTATAATGAATGAGAGAAACCATGAGAAAGAGAACAAAATAAAACAAAAAAAGAAAAAGAGAAAATAATCTGCTTCACTCCTCATTCAGACTCCATAGTTCTTTCTCTGGATGTGGATGGCATTTTCCATCATGAGTCCTTTGGAAATTGTTTTAGGTCCTTGTTTTGCTGAGAAGAGCTAAGTCTATCAAAATCAGTCTTCGCTCACTGTGGCTGTTACTGTGTACAATGTTCTCCTGGTTTGGAACCATGTTTTTAAGTGAATAAAATAGAATGCCTAAGGTGACAAAGGGAACCAATTAGTGACACATAGTTATAAAAATATTAAAATAAAAACCAAACCCCAAGTTTGCACACCCAATCCCAAGAACTCCTGCTCTCCATAATCTTGGCTAAGTGATAAGTTAAGGCTTTACTCAAACACCTCCAGCTTGAAGAAAGTCACCAAATCCCTGGGCAGCTCGTTCTGTTGCTGGACAGCTCTAGTCCCTGAAAATCGATCTCTGATTGAGCTGACATTTGCCTTTGTATGGTTTCTACTCCCTGCTCTGGGGCAGGGCAGAGTCAGTGGGATACCTCTGACAGCTTCCCCTTCAGTTGTTTGGGGACAACCATCGTCTCCTCCTGAGTCTTTTCATCAAGCTGAAGCACCCTTGTTCTTTCACTTGATCCTTGAAGGTTGAGATGGTGAGGTCTTTCACTAGCCTCTTTGCTCTCTTTTGCTCATGAATTAATGGCTCATACGTTTTCCTCTTACAGTATAATGCCCAGAATGAAATAGCCCTCCAGATGTTTTCTGAGCAGGGCAGCACACAGTGGGACTTCCATTTCCTTCGTTCTAGGGCATCACTGTCAGTGTTTTGGATCGCTGACAGTGAAAGCGTGAAGAGATACATGTTTGTATACACACATGTGCAAACACACACGCACACATCTATATCCACTGCTCACATCCCTCCCCCTCCCATCTGTCTTGTTTAATTTGAGTTCTGTAGTTTGAGGAGATGATGAAAATACCACAAGAAGGAGGAAAGACTGAGGTAGGAGCAGCAGGGTGGGTTTTGGCTGTAATACCAGGGGCTGGGTGCAGCTCAGTCAGTTCCACAGAGTGACATTTATTTAGAAGTATAATAATGCTAAACTTTTTACTCAATTATCTATAATGTCTTAGAAGTTTTGAGGGAAAAAATGCCATATCCTTCTTGGTTTCTGTTGTTCACTATTGAATAGAAGGGGGAAAAAAGCATGTATGTAGCACTTACTATGTAAATATTATCTCATTTAATCTTTACAGCAACTCTAAGAGGTAGACGATGTTATTATCCCCACTTTACAATTGGTGAAACTGAGGCGAACAGGGTTAAGTGACTTACCCAGGGTCACACAGCCAGTATGTAGATTTGAACTCCCAGGCCCAACACTCTATCCAGTGAACCACTGAGCTGCTTTAAATGACCTTGTACATGGTCTGCTTGTATTAGTCAATCTATGTGTTTGTGATGTGCCAGGCACTATGTTAGGTGCCAAAGATACAAAACCAAATGCTCCTTGCCTCAAGGAGCTTACATTCTATTGGGGAGAAAATAAGTACACAGATAAATACATATAGGATAAGTACAAAGTAAATTTGAACAAAGGGTACTGAGTACCTGACCTTTTTCTTCAGCAAAAGTAGAGAAAATGTCTAGAGGAACATGTTTATGTGGGTTGGGGCTGAGAGAAAGAGAAGAAAAATTGAAAAAGGAGCAATTATGTTGATAGTTTGCATAAGAAGAAAAGAACCCAAATGCTCTGGCATTTGGGATCAGAGTTGGAACCAGGAAATAGAGCCAGGGAGGATGATAACATGATAGTGGACAAGATGCCACAGATGGGCTCCTGTCATACCCATGTGCTTTCCTCCTGCCTGACTCCCCAGAAGGGCTCTTGGGGCTAGACAAGATCACAAGATACATTGCCTGTTAACTTCTGTCCCAGCCCTTGAACCCTTTCCCGTTGTCTCCTGGACCTCCCGCTGTCAGCTCTAAACATCATCTGGCTTCAATTTCGAACAGGCAGGAAGATGAGGCCTTTTCTTCACATAGAATGATGTTGGCTAATTACCAGGGGGAACAGTTTGTATTGATGCAGAGTTTTAAGTGGTGATGGTTCCCCATGGTCCCATTTGGTTGTGGTGGTATGTGCACTGCCATGTTGCTTCTCACGTTGGCTCTACATGGTAGGGTAGGGGGCTCAGCGGCCTGGCCTTGACTGACAGCCTAGGGTGCTTGTGGGACATAAAAGAGTGTGGTATAGTAGATAGGGTGCTGTACCTGGAGTCTGAAATGCCCGAGTTCAAATCCTGTGCTGACACCTAATAGCTGCATGATTCTCACTTAGCCTGTCTGAGAGGCTCAGATGATTCCGTAGGCCCAAGGATGAAGGATGCTGCCCACCTTGCCCCAGAGGGGTGATGCATTCTTGGTGCAGAATGAGACATAGATCCTTTCGACATGGCTAATGCAGGAATTTTTTTTTGCTTGACCAAGTATATTTACTAAAAGGATTTTGTCTTTTTTTTTTCTTTTAACAGAGGGATGGGTAAGGAGATAAAATAGATTTTTGTTCATTGAAAAAAATAAATTCTTCTAAAAACAGTTAAATAGAGGTAATGATAGCAGTAGTGACTGCTCAAGTGAGATAATATGTGAAACCCTTTGCAGACCTTGCAGTGCTACATAAACATGAGTTGTTATTGTCTGAGCCACATGTGGCTCACCCTGCCCTTTGCCCATCTGACCGTCACACAGCGCTTGCTTCTTAAGGTGCCAATACTGGCTCTGCAGTCAATGAGTGACTTAGAGGATAAAGTACTATGAAAATGGAAGAAGAAAGGAAGCTAATTCTCTTTAAAAGCTCCATTCGGTGAGCAGATTGGCCCCACTTGCTCTGTCTTAAAAGGGGCCAGGAAGTCAGAATTCATTTTCCTGGTGGTGAGAGACACCTTCTTTGCCTAGGTGGCACTGGCAGTCACTAGGTAACCTTGTTTTTCTCTGCATGAATGCACGACTGGCTGACTGGCTGCTTCCTGCACCTGGATAGCTCCTCACTTAGGCTGGGTTTTCTCTGAATGGAAAAAAGAAAGAGAAATAACTGTGTCAGTACACACATGTACATAATAACACCAACCCTCGTCAAGGCCCAGTGCTTTGTGCATTCAAACTGCCAGCTGTGGGATCTGCAGAGAAGCTTTGGAGCCAAATGAGCCCTCTGGGAAAAGTGGGACATGAAGGGGTCAGGGGTCATGAACTCAGAGCTAGAAGGGTCCTTAGAGGCCCTCAAGTCTGACTCTCTTGTTTTAAAAGAAATCTTATTTCTATTGTTATCTTTCATTTCTGAATCTTACAAGCCATCTCTTGTAAGAAACATTGAAAAAAGAAAGATGGGGAAAACCAGTTCAATAAAACCTACTGAAACTACTAGCTATATATCTAACAACACATGCAACATTCCATACCCACAATCCCCTGTCTCTTCAATGTGAGGAGGGAGTGCGTTTTCTCAACTCTTCTGCGGAGTCAAGATTCTTGGTCTCTCCTTCCTCCCTCCCTTCCTCCCTCCTTTCCTTCCTTCCCTCTCCCCACCTTTTTCTTCCTCCTTGCCCTCTCCTTCCTCTCTTCCCATTTACACTGAAGTAGTCATAGTGTCTATTTTCTTGGTTCTATAGTGCAGTAATGTGCCGTTACATTAATGTACTACAATTCAACCCCCTCATTTTACAGATAAGGAAACTGAGGCCCAGAGACAATGCCATTGGATTTTTCTTAATTGCCAAAATTATATGAAATATAACATTGAATTTTTTTCTATGTCTGGTAAAGTGTTTGTTAAATTAATAGATTTCTGACAGAAGCTATGATTCAAATGCAGTGATTACTGAGGAAATTCATTCTTTGGATTGTAGATCCAAGCCGGAAGGGATCTTAGAAGTCCTTTTAGTGCAAACTCTTTATTTTACAGATGAGTAGAGTGAATCTAAGAGAAATGTCATGTCTGAGAGTTCATCAGCAGTAAGGAATATCTCTGGAATTCAAACCCAAGTCCTCTGACTCTAAGTCCAATGGCTTCTCATTCATTCATTCAACAAATGTGCCTACTATACCTAACTTTTCAGAATACCACGTTAAGCACTAAGAAAAATACAAAGTTGAAATATGACATGCTCTTACATTTCTCTTATTTTAGAAGGGGGATGATTGAAAGACACATTGATAAAATATGCAACTTGATGGGATAAGTGACACTCAGAAGTTAGCTTTAATATCTTCAAGGCAGTTGAACCCAGGAGATAGCCTCATCACATCAAATGTTTAAAAACTTTAATGTTCCCAGCTATGTCTATTTAGATTTTATTTAAAAAAAGTGTTCTTTGCTTTTATACATAGACATTTCAGAATATCTCTATGCCACCTCCAATTTTCTGCTCGCACTCACTCCTCCCTTCCCCCACTCAGAGTTAAGCAAAACCAACTGGCAAAGTGACCACATCTGACAGGATAGGCAACATTTGACACCTGTCATCTCTCACTGCTCTACTGAGAGGAGAAATGTGCTTCTTTTAAAAATCTTTTTGTGTCACCTTTATTTCTGAATATATCCCTCTCCTACCCAGCAAGTTATCTCCTATAACAAAAAGTGGGAGTGGGAGGAGAGAGGAAAACAGCCGTCAGCAAAATCAATCAATGCATTTGCTGTGTCCGATAGTATATACAATATTCTACACTCATAATTTCTCCCCCAACTGCAAAGAGAGGAAGGTGCATGTGCTGATTTCTTTTTTGGAGGCTTGGGTACCTCTTTTGTGAAAAGCTTACTATTATTGCTGTTACTAAATCTCTCATAGGGCATTGCCTTTCCCCCTTTAAATATTTCACAGGGTCCCGATGCTATCACTTTCTCCTTTCCATTTTTTCCTCGCTTCTTCCTTCCATTGTAAGTAGCTTCTTCATATCTTCTATCATCTCTTGCTCTTCATCGAATGTTCTGGAGACCATCCAACCTCCTGAGGTCACTGAGAAGCAAGCTGAGGCCATGCATTGCTGATCCTGTTGCAGCACCATGTGGATCTCCAGCAGTCAAGAGCTCCTGTGATGCTTAGATTGTTAGTAAACAGACACTTTACCACTCCCTGTCTTCCATGGGACTGCACCTGTTTGCAGTTTATGTGCTCTGCTATGTGTTTATTCTCTCCTACTTCAGGGCTTTAGGGTTGGAGTGTTGTGGTCCCAGTCTGTGATTCCCTCTCTTTGCCCATTTTTTCACCCACCTGTAAGTCTAGGAAGAGCCAGAGCTTCTTACTTCTTCCTTGTACGGTTTCAATTACCCATTCATAGTCTGCCTCTAAAAGTCACTTTGCAGGGCAAATGGTATGGTGGTCACAATCTCCCTGGCTAAAGGTATCTTTTACACAATGATAGAGTGGGGCCGGAAGAATGGGTTGTCTTCATAAGAGTTTGGTTGAATTTTTCATAACCTTCTGATTGTTTACAAGTCAAGCCAGTGAAGGCTCTAGTGCCCACCATTGCTTATGGTATGGTAGATGTTGGCTAGGAGTCTTATATAAGGCTGTCCCTGTGCCCAAAACGGCAACAGCAGAAGGATAGATGGCTTCTAAATGGTTCCTCCTGGAAAGAGCTGCTTGTGTTTTCATCTTCATGGTTCTCCTCACACCCATAAAGACATCTCAATGCTTGCAGGACCCTTTTTTTCATTCGTTGTTGGATAAGGTTGACTTCATACATCTGGAAACACTTGATTCACTGTATAGTATTTTACAGAGTACTTTTAAATTTTTTCAGAGTGTGTTGCAGTGTAGAAATACCTTCATATTCCAAGAAATACAATTCAATAAACATGTATGAAGCATTTGGTACATGCAAAGCATATTGCCAAATGTTGGGGGTATGAAGATGAATGAAGACACAGTCCCTTGTTCTCAAGGAACTAATAGGTAAAATAAGATGAATGTACAATCCTGATATAGACCTGATACAGACCACTATAGACCACTTTGCCTCAGTTTTCTCATGTGTAAAATTTGGGCATTGGACTATCTGATCCTCAATCAACAAGCATTTATTAAACACCAGCTATGTGCTGAGTACTACATTACTGTGGAAACAAAGATAAAATGAAATTCTTCCTGCCCTACAGAGCTTATCTTCCATTTAACAGGAAGATGAGTGCAAAGGATAGGCCCAAAGTGCTATCAGAAATTTGAGGGGAAGGCCCTGAGATTCATGATGATTAAATGACTTGCTCAACTTCACATAGCTAGATAATGATGGAGTCTAGCCCAGAACCCAGGCTAGCCCTGTTCTCTTTTTATTATGCCGAATCATCTTCCCCCTTTGGTGCTATAATCTTAATGACCCTAACCTTCTCCTTGAAACAAAAACCCCATTAATCAGAAACATCAATTTTCTGCCACTGATGCTATGTGGCTGTGAATCATGAAATAATGTAATACTCAAAGAGCCAAAATTGTGGGTCATCCACAGGATGGGGAGATGTATGGTGGGTTTAAACAGGTTGTAGCCTATTACCATTGATGAATTGCATGTAAAAATCCATAAAATAGATACCATCAAAGAGATATATGACTGGAAAAGGGGGAAGGTTGATCATATACCTAGATAGATGGATAACAGTTGGCTATCCCAAGGATTTATAGGACATAGACAAGAAGATAGGAACCCATGGATGGTTTGTGACCTGCCCCATTGGAATGAGTGCCCACATTACTAAGCTCACACATCTCTTGAAGGTTTGAAATATCAACTTGGTGAACAAGCTATACAAATAGATGTAGATAATAATTAAGATGATGATGATGATGTGAGGTGGCATCTTATTGTGGAGAGGTCATTCTTGGGGGCAGGAAGATCTGGGTTCAATTTCTGTCTCTGAGATACACGTGCACCTGTGTGTGCACGCGCGCATACACACACACACACATACAAGCTGTGTGATCACAGACAAGTCACTACTCCTCTCAGTGCCCTAGCCAGTTGTCTTTTGCTGTGAGTTATAAATGAGTCGTTGACCTTCATGAAAGGGGGAGTTTCCCACACCATTGAAATCACAAGTCTAGAAATAATAAAAACAATAAAAACTTTAATGACAAAAATAGAATCACAGAGTCATCAGATCACAGAGTTAGAGAACTTCAAGGTCATCTAGTTCAATCCAAAACCCTATGCAATGGAGGAATCTCCTCCATGATATCCTTGTCAATGATATTTGGTGCCTCCTTAAACATCTCCAGTTCTAGCACCCCAAATTGTGGGTCCTCCAAAGCACATGTGATTAAAAGCCATCGGGAAAGGCAGCCCTGAGCCTTTAGTTTTTCTATAGCTGTAGCTCGTGGGTCTGACAGATTTCTGACTATCCTTGCTGTCCCATTTCATTCAAGTATTTGGCAATAACAAGGGGAGGTTGTGTTATAAAGAAACTATTCTCTTTTCTTTTGTAAGTAAGCTATTTAGATGTAACAAATCAGATGTCTTAGTTATAGCTGATAATTACTAGGTGCTCTGTGATATTGATTCTCATAACCCTGTGAGGTTAGCAGTATGAATAGAGGAACTGGACCTACTAGGCAAGGCCTTCTAACTCTGTAAGTGTTGCCTTTTGCACTCCATCACAAACAACTGCCCTTACGTGAAATGATTGAAGGTTGATGTCAGTTACTTGTGGCACCTGATGTTGGACAAGGAGAACTGCTCCCCCCCCCCCCCCCTTTATCTAGCTACTCAGGATTTCCCCTAACACTTCTCACCAGCCAGCTTGAGACGGGGAAGACAATTTTGAGGCAGGATCCTTGCCTAAAACCTGGATGTTTCTGGTAGAAATGGAGTTCATTGAACCTTTTTCTTCCTGCAGGCCACCAGTGAATGAGTCGTCCAGGAAGGGCTGAGACCTGAAATAACACTGGTTGATGAAAGGAGAAACTTTACCCTATTCACCATACAGTTGGTTTTCCCCTGGGGCTGCGCTCTCCTGCTCTGCCTAGCCTCATTTAGCCAGACCAGGTGGTAATGATTTACCTTGGGCTATGGTGAAAGGAAGTGGGTTCTGAGATGGAGGAAGAGTTTGTTGTGCTTAAAGTGAAAGTTGTTAAATCACCCTTTCCCCCAGAGCTTTTCTGAGTGAGCTTTGTCAGCTTCCAATGACTTCCTGGTGGGCAGTCTCCAGGAAGCTCATAGGATAGAGTGCTGGAAAGGGCCTTGGAGATCATCTCATTCCACCCCCACCATTTTGTAGATGAAAAAAAGTGAGGACCAGAGATGGGAAATGATGTGCCCAAAGTCCCCCAAGTAGTATTTGAACTCAGGGCTTCTGATGCCAAAGGCCTGGATGGGAGCCAGCCTCTTAACTGGGATGGCTATGCTCATAAGGCACTTAGAAAAGTTGTTGCCTGAGCACTACAGAGCTTCCATAATTATTCTTGTCAGCTTTTGTTGCTTCCACAGCCTTCCCAGTTCTGTTGTGAGAACTGCCTCCTTTTGGTGGCATTTGTAGGAATAATCTGGCCTTTTCTTAAAGCTTCCTTTCAGGTACTTGGATGGTGCTTTTCTGCTCTTATCTCAAAACAGCAAAGGTTGGGGAGGAGGTCGGAATCGGCTGGGAGGGATTTGGAAGGAAACGAGACTGATGTTTTATATCCTGATGTTTAATCCTGGTGTTTTATATAGAATTACTCCTTACAGATTTCTTCCAAAGACCCAACTTCTAGGGGGCTACAGTAGTTGGGTTTAATTTTCTGCCAAAGACTCCTTTTGCCCTAATTCTGAAGGACTTTTATAAACAAGGGCTTAGATCACAGCCTGGTGTCTTCGGTTCAAAGCAAAAAGTATTAGCAATTCTTCCAATCCTTGCCTCTGCCCAAGGGCAATGGGCTTTCCTGTTTCCCTAGGGGAAGGATGTTTGCTTTTCATCTACATGAGCACTGGTAGATTTAAGGATGAATGTTTCCACCTTCTGCTGTCCCAAATAGATCCTTTGTCTGTGGCTATCCTGGGGGAGATGGTGAATCTTGTTGTTCTCTAATGGGAACCAAAGTGGTGGCACAGTAGCCGACTGTTGCTTCTACTAACACATTGGTGGATTATGGAGTTTTCAGTGCTGAGCTGGTGTTCCCAGGTTTGACTCTGCCCTGGGAAGGCTGTTTGGGAACCTAGAATTACCCTAATTCTAAACATTATTCTACTCCAGAGTCAGCAGATGTTTTTGATGGTAGAAGAACTTCTCACTTGGTATGATTTGGGCAGCTTAAATTTCAGGTGGCTAGGGACAGATTTGCAGGTTATTTCCCTTATGAAACAATCACGTTCTTGTTTGAAGTGAGGAAGGGAAAAATACTATGGCAACTTCTCATACTGGCTAACTGGTGAGTCAGATCATTATAATAACATAATGACCTTCAGACCTTGGTTGCTCTCTCCTGAGTTACCTAGACTAGAGCGTAGTTAGGGAGTAATGGGAGACAATTTTAATGTTTTTGAATTTGAATTTTGCTGCTAGGCTGGTGCCTGAATTTAGTTGAGGACCTTGGGCTGCTGGGGATGTCAAGAAGTCACTTGGTACTGAAAAGGGTCATATGATTGCCCAAGGCAAATGACTGTCACAGCTTTGGGGAGGGGGTGGGGCTTTGGCTGGAGGTCTTAGAGATCTAGCTAGTTCACTCCCTCTCCTTTGTTCCTTTGTTGTTGTTGTTTGTTTGTTTTTTGTCCTTTCTCCTGGACCCAGATCTCAGGAAGAAGTCTTGACTTGCAAGTGGATTGGATTTAGGTGAGGGAGGGCTGTGCAAAGTCACCAGCCTCACTTTCTCTTCCAGAGCCATCTGTGCCCAGTGACAAGATAATAGATTTGGGTGACTTTTATAGAAGAAGAGGCACAGAAAGGCTAGTAATTTGGCCCAGGTGACACAGCCCAGGTCTTTCTGACTGTGCGTTGGTTATGTTGCAGAGCATCCCATCCCATCCTCAACCCCCATCCTCACTACCCAATGGAACTTTGGCTTATTGATACTGATCCTGTATACATTTTATTCAAGATAAGTCCAGCACAATTTCTTTCTATTCTGGATTTGATAAAATGCCACCTTTTCCCCCCTGGGAAAGCTTCTTTGGTCTTCCTGGTGGGCAATGAGTCTCATTTTGTCCTTGTACAGAACTTAATGTTGTAGCTCTCGACTTCTTGAGTGGCAACTTGACCTAGAAGGCATAGAGCCAGTGTTATCCTGGATAAGATGGCTGGGAGTCAGGATGTCCTGGATGAAGTTCTCTCTCTGATATAGACTGACTGTGTGACTGTGGATAAGTCACTTTACTTCTCCATGTTTCTCAAGACTTAAGTTACAGAGCTTATGCTGAGCTGCATTGGTAGAGGGAATCTCCTCGCTGGGAACTTCCAGCCCAGATGAAATCATGGGTTTTATCACATCATGTGTTTTGTGGGTAACTCTATTGGTGTCTTATTCTCTCCCTCATCATCCCTGATGCCACGCAGACCATTAGCTTCTTGATTCCAGGTAGATTGGCATAACAAGAAGAAGAGGCATTTATAAAGTGTTCCAGGCTAGATGACTCAGTGGCTAGAGCGCTGTGCCTGGAGCTAGGAAGTTGAGTTCAAATTCAGTCTCAGACACTCACTAGATGAGTGACTTTGGGCAAGTCACTTTACTACTTTGCTTTAATCCACTGGAGAAAGAAATGGCAAACCACTGCAGCATTTTTGCCAAGAGAACCCCGTACGGGGTCACGAAGAGTCAGACAGGACAGAACGACTCAACAGATGTGCCAGGCACTTTTCTAAGAGAATATTAAGGAGGACAAAAACATAGTCTTTGTCCTCTGGGAGCGCACATTCTAATAAGGGAAAATGTGCAAATAGCTATGTACATACAAGATACAAGTGGATGTTAACCTCTGAGGTAAAGCATTTACTCTGGGTAGGGTGGGAAGGATCAGGAAGGACCTTCTACAACAGGTAGGATTTGAACTGAGTCCACAAGGAAGCCAACGAAGTAAGTTAGGTCTTTGTATCTGTCTCTTCCTATGCTTAACTGAGTATTCTGCATATAGTATGTGATTATTAAGTGTTGATAGGTTGAGTGATTGCTCAAGCCCTCTTAATTCCATTGCCTTCCCTCTTTTAAGTATTTTCTATTTTTCTTGTATATCAGATGTTTGCATATATTTATTTACTTCTTGTCTCCCTATTAGATTGTGAAGTCCTTGAGGACAGGGTCTGGTTTGCCTCTTTTTATACTCCCAGCTCTTAGCACAGTGCCCAGCACACAGTGGGGGCTTAATCAGTGTTGATTGTCTGCTCTGTAATGTAGGGGTTCCTGTTTTGATACAGGCATATTAGATGATCTGTGGGGACCCTTCTGACTCTGATTCTTGTTGGCAGGACAATTCAGCCTGAACTGGGTCTTGGGCCGCTGGAAGCTGGCCAGACCAGTTATCTTGTGTGTGAGGAGATCTCGGTGAAGTACAGATTGGAGTGAGAGCAGATGCAGGAGGAATGAGGGAGAGAAGAAACTCTTCTTGGAGGGAGGGTGTGGGTCGAACAGTGGGACTGCCTTGGAGGCCTCTAGTCTGAGGAACTCTTAAGGAAGACTCACCTTTTAGAAGCTGGATTCTGCCGCTACTCTGTAGCACTTAGGTGATCAGCCTGAGTGTGTTGCTGCTGAATGCTACTTAATAATTTAATTACCCTCACATTCATGGAGTCACAGGATTTAGAGCTGAAAGAACCTGAGGTCTAGTCTAAACTTCTTATTTTACAGATGAGGAAACTGAGGCCCAAAGAGTTCAGTGACTTGTGCAAGGTCATGCAACTAATGAATGGATGAACTATGAACCATGTCCCGTTTTTCTGGTGCTTTCTGTTTTTTGGAAGTGTTTGCCTGTCCTTTTCTGTCATATGACAGATGTCTGATCAGGAGCAGCAGATAGTTACTCATCTTCATTCCCAGTCCTGACTGGTGACATGAACAGGGAGCTTAGTAAGTCTTCATCACAAGAGCAGCTTGCTCTTGGCTACTTGTCTCTTTTTAAATGAACTCCATATATACGTGGTTGAAAGTGGTTTAAAGGATTAATCGTTTTAAAGTAAAAAACTTTCCACGTGAGGATACCACTAGAAACACAGTAATCAAAGGAATCAATTTCTAATTATGGAATTTTAGGTTAAGGGGCTGACGGAGAAGACTTTGGGACTGGCATGGGAGTGGGGAGTTTTCCTAGTGCTACTGAAATGGGATCATTTAATAGCTACCTATTTTGACTATGCTCATAGCTGACTCTGACCTCAGCTGCCTTTGATATCATATTTTTCTTAAGCCTAAAAAATCAACTTACTTTGAAGGAAACTGAAAATATGAGAGATTTTAATGTTATCTCTATTATCTGTAAGCAAGCAAAGCTTAATCTCCAGTTGTTTTGTTTCTAATTTAAAAAAAAATAAAATTTGACCCTGTTAATTGATAGAAAAATTCCATTTCAGCCTTTTGGAAGGTTTAGCATTTCTGTTAATTTCATTTCTGCTGGTTTCAGCGACCACTTCAGCCTCATTTTTTTTGGGAGGTGGGAACCTCAAAGCATTCTACATTTCCAGAATCACTTCATTCACTACTTTTAGAAAAATGGTCTATTTACTAGGAAATTTTGACTTGCTTTGCTCCATCTATTCTACGAAATTGAAGGTAAGATTTATTTTTGGTGCAGCTATTTCTTAGATTCTCATGAAAGCCAGAAAAAGGGGAAGAGTGGGGAGGGAACCATCAGAGGTTTGAGGATCTTTCACCATCAAAGCTACTGAATTTTCCTTGAAGATTAGGTCTGATCTATTTGTCATTGTGATGGAGTTGTTTTATGGCCATAAGCAAATCACCCATCTTCTGCATCTCTCTGTTTCACTAAAATGGTATTTGTAATATCTACCTTCCTAGGCTCTTGTGGAGAATTTTGTAAACCAGAATTTTTTATTTGTAAATGATAAAGTACAACATCAGTGTAAGCTAGTAATATTAATATTATGTGGACATCCTCATTTATATTGCTGTGATGTCTTCAAGGTCAGCAGTGATGCTGTCCCTCCTGGTCTAAGGATAAAGACATCACCTTATGTAATATCTGTAAACCTTTAGTTAAAGACCACCTCCCCCCCCCCCCCACCTGCTTTCTGTCTGGTGGCAAACCACTTCAGAGAATGGAGCCCATGGGCAAGCCATCCTGTGAGAGAAAATACAGTCAGGTGGCCAGAGTTCTCCCTTTGAAGTCAATAGGCTCACGTTTGAGTCCCCTGCCTCCATCAGGTGTGGAACCTTGAGTATTCTTAACCTCTCTGGGCCCATTGGCAAATGGGAGACTAGAATAGGTATGCTGTGTAACTCTCGGAGGGTGTTCTAAAGATCAAATGAGGAAGGCCTTCGAAAATGGCTGGAAATGTGTGCCTGCCCTGTGGATGTGCCAGATACAGGGAGTCACTTAATGATGCCTCCTACTGGTTCCTACTCCTCCTTAGGACACTTCTCTTGTTGAATAAAGCAAGGGAGCTGCAGTCTAAGTATGATTAGACCCATCTGGGAGTCCATGATCAATTCCAGGCTCCTTTCTCCTGTTTGTGCAGAATGGAATTTTCTGAGACCTAGATTATCCAATCTCTTGGCTTCCCCTCTTTCACCTTCCTTTTGCCTTCTTAATGGCTATTTCTCAACCTGTTAGCTCCATCCTACCTTAGGGATGAATGAGGAAGGACCGAGAGAGGATAGAAAACCTGCATGTTCAGCAAGTCCCTCTGTTAGCAGGCCAGGGAGTGAGTGAGTCAGTTTTTCCCCAGTGCTCAGCAGGCTAGGAAGGACCCAGAGCCAGTGCTTCATTTTCTGGTGAGCTTCTGCTTGGTCCTGCTGAGAGAGTGTTGGTCATTTTCTTGAGAGCCTCCTACTTTTAGTATGTACCATAGGTGATGTTCCTTTGTTTTTTGTTAAAAAAAAAAAGGTAGCTGGTCTGTTTTCTCTTGCTGGCTTCCTGTAGTGCTCAGACCTCCTACTGTAGCTTCCTTGCTGTATTCAGTTGGAGGGGAAAAGAAAAATACTTTCAGTGGGAGTACAGGCCATCGGGGGATATCTCTAGTGACTCCCTGGCTCTGACGGGCCTTCCATATTGGCATCAACAAGGCCTCTGAATCTGGTTGCCAGTTCTCTAGGGTATGAGTTTCTCTAGCTCTGTGTACAGAGAACCATAACTTTTGGGGAGAAAATGTTTGGACCCTGCTCTGGGGCCCACAATAAAACCTTGGAAATCTGGCAGATTTGAGGTGCCTTCTCTATCCAGACCAACAGAGCCAACAGGTTGGTTTTTGTTGAAGATGATCATCTTTATCATTACAGATGGGTCATTTTAATCGTGCTTGTGACATCAAATGCTACACTCTGGGCCCAGGACGAAAGAGAGGGTGGAATGTGTAGAAACAGGGGCTCCTTTCTGTATCCAGTGCTGCTGGGTCTCATGGTAGTCTTGGGCTGCTCGCCCAAATGGGGCGCATTCCAGCTCTCAGCACAGTGTGTCTTAACATGCAGCTTCTCTCACAGCCTTTGTTTAATCAGTTAGCCAGCTTGTTAATTTTGTAGCCTAGGAAACATGCCGGCAGCTCTAATTTGAACATTTAGAAACAAGGCGGAATGGCCAATTCAGTTGTCATTCAGGGGCAGGAGGGGCCAGGACTAAGAAGAATCCAGCTGACTGGAAGGTATGTTGGGTCTGGGTAGGCAGGAGATAAAAGAAGAGTGTTACTGAGCAAGGTTGGTGGGCTCACATTCTAAGACAGAGGCTGTTCTACCATGTTTTATCTCCTTGCTGGGAGTAGGCAGCTTTTCTCCCCCCAACCCTCCCCCACCACCATTTTTATTCTTTCTCTTTTCCCTCTACTTTTTTTTAAATATCATCTACATTCCACAATAACTCCCATTCCTCTTCCCTTTTAACAAAGAGAAAAAAAGAAAAGAAAAACAGCTCACCCAAACTAACCAAGACATCATTGGTGTTCCACATCCATGGTCCCCCCAGCTTATTTAAGGAAGGGAGAGAGCAGCATTCTTCTGGAGCTTCTCTGGGGCCCGTTCTGTCCTTATAATTATGTAGCATTCAGTTTTGATGGTTTCGTTGCTCTTCTTTTCATTTACATTGTGTGTCCTCTTTTTCTGGTCCTGCTTGCTTTACTTTGCATCAGTTCACAAATCTCCTCACATTTCCTTACATTCGTCACATTCATTTTTTGTTTTAATGCAGTGTCATGGAATTTGTGAGTTGAAAGGTATCTCAGGGCCCATGTAGCTGGACTCATGCTGAAAGGGAATCCTCACTGTAACGTGGACCACAAGTGTTCCTCAGCCTCTGCTTGAAGACTTTTCCAAAGCATGAAGCTAGGACCTCTCCAAGCCACTCATTCTGCTTTTGAATAGCCCTAGTCATCAGGCAGTAATATTCCATTATGTTAATGCAGCACAGAATGCTCAGCTACTATCCAATTAATGGATATCTTTTTTTGTGTGTCAAGTTCTTTGCTACTACCAAGAGTGTTTCTACAAATGTTTTGATATATATGGGATTTTTCTTTTTAATAACCTCCTTCATTATACTAACTCCCCAAAGACTTAATAATAACTCCTTAAAATATGCACCTAGGAGTGGGCATGATATCTCACAATAATCTTGTGAGAAAGCTGCTAATATTATCCCCTTTTTGCCGATGAAGAAACTGAGGGCAGACAGAGGTGAAATCACTTGCCCAGGATGATGTGGCTAGTGAGTGTCTGAGGCCAAATTTGAATTTGTGTCTTCCTGATTCCAGGCCCAGCACTCTATCCACTGACACTAGAAGAGTTGGACAAGATTAGGAAAGGTCTATTGTAGAAGGCTCAGGTGAGCTGAGCCTTAAAGGGAACTAAAATGAGGAGGGAGATTATTCTTGCAGGTGAGCTGAGCTAGGAAGCAAGTCATGTTGAGGAGGTGGCAGCTAACATCCTCAGTAACAGAGCCCAGATCCCAAAAGATGTCAATGGGCTAAAACCAAGCCAAACAAACAAACCAGGGGACTGAATCTGATAAGGTGACATTTCATAGGAATACACCCAAGTCTTGCACTTGTTCCAGAAATCCACTTTGCAAGTGTAAGATGGAGGAAGTGTGACCAGGCTGCGGTTCATCTGAAAGAGATTTGATAGACTGTATGCTCCATTCCAAGATGGACATGGGAACTAGACACTCTCATCTTAGGCTGCATTAGTACCTGCCATGCCCAGGACAGGGAGGCAACCCCCCTTCTGTACTACACCCTAGTTGGATTGCATCTGGAGAATGGGGTTCAGCATCATCCTGTTAAGATGAAGGCCTTCAGAACCAGGGAGATGAAGGGCCCCAGGAGAATAGTGATATAGTTAAAATCATGGATCCTTTAGGTATTAAAATAAGGGATCCAATAGATCAGGATGGTGAGGGGGTATTCCTGGCACATACAGAGAAAGGGGAAAGCCCAGGGTGGTTTTTTGTTATTGTTGTTTGTTTTTTGTTTTTAGTAGTCCAGTTTGACTGCTGCCTGGAGTGTGTGGGCAGGAGGCATATGGGACAGGGATGGAAAGATAGGGTGGTGGCAGATTGTGGAGGGGGCTAAATACCGGGCAAGTTTCTTGACCTCATTACACCATTAGAAAGGGTAAACCTTTGGCAGAAAGTGCAGACTCCTTTCTCTCCAGTTTACATCATATCCAGAAGGTAATTGGCTGGGGGCAGTTTCAGGCTGAAGCTTCCTGGAATTTCTATTAACAATTCCATATCTCTTAGCGAGAATATTCAAACACCACAATTTTCGCTAATAGTGTTATTCGGAACGTGAACTATTATTATGGAAGAGTCATCATGAGAAAGTTGATCTATCATGCAGGCACTCTACAGGACTTTCAGCCTCATTATAGCATTAGAGATGCATTTTGTAATGTTGCCTGTGCCTGGCATTCTGTTCAATGTCAAACATTATGGGGAGCTTGGGGAACAAATGTGGTCTGGTAGAGTTTTCTGAAAGGTCTCCCAATGGTAGTGGTGGTGGTGGAGGAGGACAGTTTGTAGACTTTGGAGAAGGGCTCCAGTAAAATTCTTGAAATAGGGTGGGATAGTTCTCCTTTGCAATCTCAACAAACTAGCCAGAAGAGTGATTTGAGTGAATTTGACCACATAGATTTTGTTAGTAATACAGAAGTAATAGTGTTTCAAATTCCATAATTAAGATGGAGGACCCTGATCATGGCAGTGAAGATTTTCCAGAGGACATGAAAAGGCTGTTTTGATCTTTTTTTTTTCAATGATTTTGCAAATAGATAGCCATCTTTCATGACTACTCAGGGTGGTTATTTCTGTAACAATTTCAATAAGAAAGATAACTGACTCTCTCCCTGCCCCCACAACAACAATATAACAATAACAGAATTCTCTAAACTCTTCTGGGCTCATAGAAAAGAAGTACAAGATGGGATCTTGGAACCTTAATTCAGCTCCCTTGATTGACAACTGAAGAAGATGAGGTCAAGAAGTGAAGGGACTGTACACATATCCTTAACTAGTTAATTGCAGAATGAAGTCTTTGAACCCATGTCGCTTGACTCTGCAGTTCTGGACCAAATGAAAGCAGTTCCCCTTTCAAAAACAGCTGCCTTTCCTGAAGTCTCCCCAAAACAACAGCAGCAGCAGCATCAACAAGCAACAACAGAATATTCAAGGCTTGGAGCCAAGGCTCTTTCCTTCTCTTCATAATGACACACATTCATTACCTGTCAAGCCCCTTCCAGCCCCCAAATCCATCATTTGTAAGACTTGCCTATCTTGCTGGTTAAGCTGTGTGATCATCAGCAACTTAACCGCCTCTCTGTGTCCTCATCTGTAAAGTGGGAGCAAAGCTACACAGAGCTGTTGAGAACCAAGTGCTTTATAAACCTTAGCGTCATGTAGAAATGTGAATTCTTAGTCAGAGAGACCTAGAGCTGGAAGGGAATTCAGAGGCTATATCATCTAGCCTATTTTACAGATGAGGAAATGGGAGGCCTAGGGAGGTGGACTTGCCCAAAGCTATACAGAGACAGTAAATGGAAAAGGTAGGATTTGAATCTAGATCATCTGCCTTCAAACACAGCTGCCTCCCCTTCTTATTAATCTGACTGTGTGAGGCTCAACATATCAAGGAATCCCCATATAGTCTTGTTAAGAGTCATCCTGTCATAGAAATTTAGATCTGGGAATGGGTACTACAGTTAGACATGCCCATCCCATCTTCCCACCTGACATTGCCATCTCTTTGTCTCTTTTGTCTGAGGATATAGAGTTTTCTGGCAATTGTCTTCTAAAAGTGTAGTAGGGTTGTTTTGTCCCTCTTGACGTCTTTCAAGATCTTAGTGACCTTCTGGTCCAACCTCATTTTATAGATGGGGAAACTGAGACCTAGAGTAGGTAAATGACTTGCTTGAGGTCACCCAGCAAAAAATATCAGTGATCTCAGGTCCTCTTACTCCAAATCCAGGGTTCTTGCACCTGCTGCTCCCCCATCCTCAATCTAATTGTAACTAGCCCAGTGTACTCATATTATTGTAGATACTGAACCTGATGTGATTGATTCCACTTCTCTGCTATTTTCTTGACTATTCTACCATTTTAGCCTGATATGCAAAAAGAAAGAGAAAAAAGTGACAAGTTTGATAGTAGACACTTCTTAATCATCAGATCTTACATTATTTAAGGCTAATTTTTGCCTTAGGTAAGGCTAACTCACTTGGTGTAATGTGGACCTGGGGATTGTTTTGTTCTGAGTTTGGTGCCTTGTACCCTTACGGGGGCCCTGTTTCATATCCTGCCCTCAGGCACTGTTCAGGTGCCTGCCTCTGGGTCTCAGACATAGACAAAGGAAGGGAGGGAGAGGGGGAAGAAGGGGAAGAGGAAGGGACTGGAAGAGCCAGACCAGGTTGGAGGCCACTGAAAGGTTTATCCAAAAACTTCTTCCCATGAGTTATGGGAACATTATTCAAAACAAAGTTGGTTAACCATCTTCCTCATTCATGAACCAAACAGAGGGGTGGTTCCCATGAGCTCCCAGGGTAAGAAGTCAGGTGGACCTCAACTGCTTTGTGGTAGAAAGTGTCATACACAGATCTGTCAGACTTGCTGCCTGAACCAGATTAAAATGTAATGGGAAATGTTTAACAAAATAAAATAAAATACACTATAACATAGATAATGCTAATTTGTGGTTTTCCAAGTCAATATATGACAGGCAGGGATCTGTTTCTCTGAATTTACTGCCACTGGACTAAGATACATTGGTCTGTAGGCTCATGGCCTCTGTTTAGGAAACTTGCTCCAAACAGAAAGTGTAAACAGTCTGTCTTTCATGTTACTATCTTTGATGGCAGCCCTGTGAGATAGGAAATTCAAATGTTATCCCCACTTTATAGATGTAAGGAAATGTCACTCAAGCATTATCCTCATTTTATAGGTGAGCAAACTGATTAAGCAACCACCTTCCTGGCAATTAGAGCTGCCTCTAGGTAAAATGAGTACTCAGAGGGTAGCAGGTTCCTTTTCAGGGGCTTTCAAGCAAATATTGGATGTTATGCAGGGAGAACTCTTTTTTTATGCATTGGTATGCATTGGACTAGATGGCTTCTGAGTTTCCTTCCAATTCTGAAATCCTATGAATCTCAGAGTTATGACTTTCCTTGGTTCAGGATCAGATCATTCTTAACAGCTGGAAACAGAAGCCTAATTAGAAGTTGAGAATCATAGACTTGTAGGATTTTAGAGCTGAAAGGGATGTTCAGAATCATCTAGGACTAATCCCTTTGTTTTATAGATAAGGAACCAGACCTGGCCAGGGGATTTGATTTGGCCAGGGTCATCATTTGGGAAAGTCACTTCACTTGGACTTCAGATTTCTCATAGGCAGAATGAGGGAATTGGACTACATGCATTCCTCCCAGTACTAAACTCCTGTGATCTTCTGGGGGCTTACAACCCCCTAGGGATTTGGTGACCTCTAGACATAGTGAATAAAAAGAGAGTCGAGTCTGACTTTGAGGCTACTATCCTTTGAGTCTGTAAGAACAGTGATGGCACTAACTGAAACGAGACAGTTGGATAGTGAAGTCAGTTTTGGGAAATGTGAATCAGCTCAGTTTTGAATGTGTTGAGTTTGAGGGGATGATGGGGCATCCAAGTGTGTGTGTTCTAGAGAATGGAAATAAAGGACCGGAGCTTGGGGGAGAGGTAAATGCTCATTGTACAAACTGACCACAGCAGCCACCTGGTTCAAACTTTGGAATGTGCTCCGAAACACACCCAGCTAGTGGTCATCCAGCTTTGACTTAAAGGGGAAACCCACTATTGTAGGAAACAGTCCTGTGTTGATAGGGCTCTATAGATAGCTTAGATTGTCTGGGACTTTCTTTCTTTTATTGGCCTTAACTTACCTCTTGGCAATTCTTCCCACTGTCTCTAGTTCTAACCATCTGGGGTGGAGCCAAACAAAAAAAAAATTCTGTAAATGTGATAGTGAAAATTATGGATGGGAGGAGGGATTGAGTCTACAATCCCGAAATTCATCATTAGAGTGAATATGCTAATAGCAGTTGACATTGATACAGGGCTTTAGAGTTTGTAAAGCACCACACACGCATTATCTCATTTGAGCTTTACAACAACTCTCTGAATTAGTTCATTTATCCCCCTTTTATAGATGAGGGAGCTGAGGCTTGAAATAGTTGAATGATTTGCCCATAGTCAAACAGCTGGGAAGTATCAGAGGCAGTATTTAAAAAGGCCTTCCAGGACACATGTCCAGAACATGAACCACACCACCACACTCACTGCCTCTCACATGCTGTGAACTTGGTGATATTTTAGCACTTCAGAGAGCTGTGATTTTGTGGGACTGACGGAGATGACAACAGATGGCCTTGGAGAGTTGCTGTTGCTAAAAAATTCATCATTTTCTGGACATCCAGATGATAACCCTCTTGACTTTGGCTAACTCTGTTGGGCTTGGGTCATAAACAGAATTCTAGAATCTCATACATAGTCAAGAGACATGAGTGGACACCTAGTGCAACCCATGCCTGATCAAGGAGGTATCTCCTTTATGCCTTCCCTAAGGATAAGTCAACTAGTGTTCATTTGACTTCTAATAAGAGAGAACCTGTGATTCAGTCAGTCAGCAAGCACTTATTCATCAAGCACTTTCTGTGTGCCAGGCGTGGGGCTAGGTGAAGGGGATACAGAGACTCAAAAACATAACTTCTACCCTGAAGGAGCTCTCATTCTAATGAGAGAGACAAAAATGAAAATCACTAGGTACGTTTTAGTTTGCAGACTAGATGAAAGGTCATCTGAGAGAGGGAGGACCAGCAGCTCAGGAGACCAGGAGAAGCCTCAGGCCGAGTCTGGAAGGAAGCCCTGACCTCCCAGAGCATCTCATTCCACTTTGGGATGATTCCAATTCTTAGCTGGGCCCAAGTCTTCCTCTTTGTAACCTCTGCCCAAATCTTCTTGTTTAGTCCTGTGGGGCCCAAGACAATGAATCGAATTTCTGATCTGATGCTGTGCTCCAAGTCTCTTCAGCTTGGTAGGCCCTGCTGGAACTGTGGTTGCTGGTCAAGCTTTTGAGAACCTGGAGTCTTTTCTGCATCATGCTGAGTGAGCAGAGCAGGATGGTAGAGGGAGAGACTTGATTATAAAAGCTGATACTTATGTAACACTTGATAAAAATTCTCATTTGATCTCCAAGTCTCATGAAGGGGAAAGGGAATAAACAATTCTATAGCCAGGCACCTACTTTGCCAGTGTTATGTCATTTGATTCTCACAACAACTTTGGGATGTAGATGCTATTATTATTGCCACTTTACAGTTGAGGAAACTGAGGCAGAGATTAAACAAATTGCCCAGGGTCTCACGGCTAGTAAGTGTCTGAATGCAGCTCTTCCTGACACCAGGCCCAGTGCTCTATCCACTGCCTCTGAGGCAGGTTGTATTTGAGTTAGCATTGTCCTTTATTTTATAAATCTGGAAACAGGAAGTGACAAACCAAGATTATGTAGAAAAAGCAGTAGCAAAGCTGGGGACTTTTATGAGGCCCCTTCTCTTAAAGTCCAAGGCTTTTCCTGAAGCATGGCCCTAGTGCTGGTGAGACCTGGGGACCTTGTTCACTGGTGAGCACCCAGGAGCAAAGATCACATCTAGAATGTTAGCAGAAAATACCTGAGCAGGTGTGCTGGGCTGGGTGTCTATGTATTATGTGTGCATGCGTGTATGTATACATTGTATGGGTGTGTGTATGTATGTGTACATGGGCTGTGTGTGTGTGTGTGAGAGAGAGAGAGAGAGAGAGAGAGAGAGAGAGAGAGAGAGAGAGAGACAGAGAGAGAGAGAGACAGAGAGAGAGAAATTGAAAGGAAAGACAGTTTTAGGAGATTAATCAGCAGTAGAAAAACCCTCCAAGTATGTGGCATTGGAAATGAGATTGTATAGAACTGCTGTCCTGGAGTCAGCCAGGCCAGTTCTACCTAGAGACCGCAGCAGTTGGGAGGCTTTCTGGGAGATGTGGGAGAGGCGGGGAGGGTATGAAGAAAACAAGCCGGTTCAGATTTCTTCTCATCTCCATCAAGCCTAGTCACTTGACTGGGACAGGGGGTGTAGGGGTGTAGGGATTCTGATGGGCACAGAAGATTTTAGTCCAGATTCCTTCCAGGGAATCTGTTGTGGACTTACCTTGTGATTTCTAGCAGAAGCAGGTCATCTGCTTTCTTCTCCCTCCCCCTCTCCCTCCTCTTCTCTGACCCCCTCTTCCCTCTTCTTTTCCCTTTCCATTTCACTCCTCCTTTCTTTCCTCATGTCTAAAATAAGGGGGTTGGCCTAGATGTTTTCTAAGATCTGTTCCAGATCCTAACATATTATGTTCTAAGGTTCCTTCTAGGTCTAAGATTCACTGAGTCTTTGATCTTCCTGTACATTTAAATGAGGATCTGCATCTCATCTCACCTCCTAGTCAGCCCCTAGCCCTTCCCTCTCAGCTCTAATCTTCTGTTTCAGGTGGCCCCCCGCCCAGGCTTAAGGGAAATGGGCCCTTTTCCCTGGTTCAAGATAGGGTCATTTTCATCATTTGGAACCAGATGCCCAACTGGAACCTGAGAAACATAGGATTTTAGGCTTTAAAGGTATAATAAGGGATCTTTGAGATTGCCTAATGTTCACTTTACAGGCAAGGCAATAGAAGTGAGGTGACTGGAGTGAAGTTGCACAGGTAGAGTAAACAGAAGAGTCACTTTGAACCCAAATCTTCTTAACCCCAAATAAAAGGCTCTTTCCAGTGCTCCACCCCTGTGTGGTGGATTCCACAGGACAGCCACCCCCAGTGCAAAAAATCTTCACCTGGCAGAGGCTACAACCAGTAGTTCCCAAAGATTCCCCACTCCCAAGATTTTTCTATCTGATTGTAAAAGGAAGGAGTTGGGGGAGAGGGGGGGGTGGGGGGAGAGGGAGAGACAGACAGAGACAGAGACTAGGGTCATCAGGGTTTGAAAGAAAAAGACTAGATTTTTTCTCTGTTACTTAGAGGGAGGTAAGATCAGGTAAGATCCTTTTCAGCAAAAACTTTCTATGGTGATTCCACAAAACCCCCACAATTACCCTTTCCTGTCCCCTTCCCCCTTTTCCATTGTCTCTGTGAAACAGAGGTGTGTTTTATATGTACACCTGTATATAGATACTACCAGAGAACAAGATCTGAAGCATAACCCATCTGTTGTCCCCAGCACCAAACTCAGAAACAAGTGATAGCTGAGCCATTAAATCCTGCCTGAGGCAGTCTCTCTCTAGTCAAAAATAAACTTATTGTAAACTCAGAACATTAAAAGAAGACAGAGGAAGAAGTTATTGTTAAACTGGTCTGCTTTTATAGAATCCCAGACATGGGAAGGATCTCAGAGGCTGTCTGAGCCAACCTTCTCTAGGCAGGGGAGTCCTCTCACCAGCCACCCTGACTGATGTTTAAACGCTTCCAGTAATGAGTACTGACTAAACATAAGACTTTGTTGGACAGCTCCAGCA
Organism: Phalanger gymnotis; assembly: GCA_028646595.1. Taxonomy (NCBI): domain Eukaryota; kingdom Metazoa; phylum Chordata; class Mammalia; order Diprotodontia; family Phalangeridae; genus Phalanger; species Phalanger gymnotis. Next base: position 328,341,966 of record CM053624.1, read on the forward strand.
CTTAGAAATTTCTGTCCTCCATTGAGTCTTAAGTTTCCCTTAACTTCCACCCCTGAGGTCCTAGTTCAGGGGTAGGGAAACTGAGGCCTTGAGGCCACATATTCTGTGAAGTTTGGGTTCAGTCAAAGGACCACACTTGAGGACCTAGAGGGCAACATGTGGCCTCAGGTTCCCCATCCCTGTCCTGGTTCTATAATCCACACAGAAAAAAGCTGTCTTACTCCCCCCTTTCATGGGAGCCTTTTCAATATCGGCAGACCATCATCCTATCTCCCCTGGCCTCTTCTCCAGGAGAAACCTCCCAATTCTCTCATATCCATTTATAAGATGTTTTTTAGAGCTTTCATTGTTCTGGTTGTCCTCCTTAGAACATTCTCTCATTTGTTGATGTCCTTCATGAAGTGTGCTACAAATCTCCCCACAATGCTTCAGGTTGCCATCTGTGTGGTTTGGAGTATGGCACTTTGGTCACCTCTCTGTTCGAACTTAGTCCTTCTGTTGCTACAACTCAAATGTTCATGAGCTTTTTTTGGTTTTGTTCTGTTCTGGTTTTTTTTTTTCTTTAGCAGCTGTATCACATTGTGGGTCAAGACTGGGAAAAGACCTTGGAGAACACCCAGCCTGACCCCCTTATCTTTAGATGAGAAAAACCAAAACTGAGAAAGGTTCATTGAGTTGCCCAAGGCCAAATAGGTGTGTCTTAGAGGTTTATTACCAGAAACATCCATACGTAGAAAATTAGATGCCAAAAATATAATTTGAAGCCAGGAATGTATCTGTCAACCCATAGAACGATGCAGGTATCCTTTGCTATGGAGCCAATCAGTCAGGAATCATTTATTAAGTACCTACCATGTGCCAGGCACTGTGTTAAGCACTGGAGGTACAAAGAAGGGCAGAAGATAGTTACTGTCCCTGAAGAGCTTACAGTCTAAAGATGGGGAGGGGCAACAAACAAACAAACATATAGACATAAGCAATATTCAAGATTAAATGGGAAATAATAGAAGGAAGGCACTAGATTTAAGAGGGATTGGAAAAGGCTTCCTGCAGAAGGTAGGATTTTACCCAGTACTTGAAGGAAACCAGGGCATCCAGGAGGCAGAGATGAGAAGGGAGGGACAGATAGTGAAAATGCCCAGAGCCAAGAAGTGGAGTGTCTTGTATGTGGAACAGCAAGAAGGCCAGTGTCACTGGATTGGAGAGTACAGTGGGGGTGTGTAAGGCATAAAAAGCCTGGAAAGATGGTGGGAGGCAGGTTATGAAGGGCTTTGAATGCTAAACAGAGTGCTTTGTTCTCGATCCCCGAGGTGATGGGGAACATCTGGAATTTATTGAGTAGGGGGTGATACATGCTTTAGGAAAATCCCTTGAGGCAAACAGACCCACCAGCAGTCTATTACCATGGGCCAGGTGTAAGGTGATGAGGGCCTGCCCAGAGAGGTGGCAGTATCATCGGAGAGAAAGGAGCATATTTGAGAGACTTTGGAAGGGTGAAATTGTCAGGCTTTGGTGACAGATTGGCTGTAGGGGGTGAAAAATAATGAAGAGCTGAGACGGACACCTAGGGGACCGTAAGGATGGTGCAAAGTCTCAGCAGGTGGAATTCTGGAATGTAAGGGCTGAGAGGCGTCAGAGGATGTCTTGTCCAGTCTCGACTTTAGTTGGCATCCCCTTTACAACATTCCAGATGAGTGACCACCCAGTCTTTGCTTTTCTTGGTCTTCCTGATGTATCCTGTTCTGCTCCTGGATGGCTATTATTGGAAGTTTTTCCTTATATGAAGCTTAAGTCTACCTTGAAACTTCTACTCATCTTTCTCCGTTTTTCCCTGAGGCACTAACATTGGCCAAGCAGCTTGTGGAATTGATCAAGAAAGGGACAGTACTAATTACTTATATTTAAAAAGCTTTTCAAGTTTGCCAGGTGCTTTCCTCAACTGTGAGCCAGGGAAGGTAGGGATCATTCTTCTCCTTTTAAAAACGAGGCCAGAGAAGCAAAATGAATTATCCATTGTCACAGCTAGTTAGTGGCAGAGCTGAGAACAAATTTGGTCTCTATTCTCCAAAGATTAAACTTGAGAAAATCTTCAAGATGCAGCCTTTCCTATTCTTCCCCCTACCTTCAATTATTAGTGACTGCTCTTTCAAACAACTTCCTATTTAACTAGTTTGTATTCATTCTTTTTCTATCTGTGTTGCATATACTTATATAAGCCTGCTATTTATGGATTATTTCTTCCTTTGGATTTGCTTCCCTAACCCTTAACATAGTGCCTGGTGCATAGTAAGTACTTGATAACTGTCTCTTTTGATTCAAGTAATGTGATAGCTTCTAAGGGACAGAATGATGTGCTAGAACACCTGATTCTTTAGGAGTCAGGAGACCTCAGCTCTGCCACTCATCAGCTGGATGACCTTACAAGAGTCCATCACCTTCACTTGGGGGTGGGGTAGGGAGTAAACCCCAACCTTCTCATATATAAAATGTGGAGATAGAACTAGGTGGTCTCCAAGGTCCCTTCTAGTTATGATAGTCCATGATTAATGTCATCAGCATGCAATTCAGGATCCCTAAACAGCTGTGCCCTCAGCCTCACTTGGTCAGTCACGCCCTGGCTAAAAATAGACTTTTATAGGCTTTGCTCATATCCCCTCACAGTCCTCACTCCCCTTACTCCTCTCAGTAATGGTTCAATTTGTGTTGGATCAATAGAGAGCAGCAGTTCCTTAAAGGCTTATCCTTTGGATTTGGGGGCAGGGTAGAGGGTAATGTGCTGCTGTGGTCCATGAAGGCATAGTCCTGAAGTGATTCTCCATGGCTGGTCTCACCATTCTTGCCTCCCTCTTGGGATGAGAGAAGCAATCTAGGGCCAAGCCCCCTGTCCGTGTGCTTGGGGGAATGATATTTGCCTTTGAGTCAGTCCACGACAGCTTTTGTGAGGGGAATGGGCAAGCTGTGAGAACTAAAGCTGCTTCTCACCCTGTGGTTTGAGTGGGGGGTCATACAGTAGCCCCATGGATGAGGTAGGTTGGGCATTGAAGCAGTTTGAAAGATTCTCACTGTCACCCTACACTTCAGGAAAGTCAATGTGGTGTAGCTCAAAGCAGCCGGAGACTTGCCTTTGGCTCCCAACGTAGACAAACCTTCATGCAAGTCACTTTACTGTGGGCTCCAGTTTCCTCATTTGTAAAACAAGGCAATAATTTTTGCATGACTTAATTCCCTGGGTTGTGAGGAAAGAGACTTGTCGACTTAGTATGATATAGACGTGAGCTATTATTGGTCCTTTAATTGGCCCATAAGCATTTATTAAGTGCCTACTGTGTTCTGTATTCTTCGGCACAGTCCTTGCCCTCAAGGACCTTACATTAGGCTCTGGGAATACTGCATATACCCAAATGAGTAGATGCAAGGTATATGCAAAATACATGCAAAATGATTGGGGGCGGCGAGAGGGGTCTGGAAGGGCTACTTAAAGTTGGTGGCATTTGAGCTTAACCTCAACTGAAACTAGGGGTCCAAGAGGCATAGATAAGGGGGAAGAAGCAGGCACTCCAGGCATGGTAGGCAGCCTATGCAAAGTCCTGGAGGAAGGAGGTGGATTGTCATAAGTAGGTCATATGAGGGAGTGGGACGAGGAATCACGTATAGTCTCTTTTAAATGTTATTAAAGCTTAAAACTTCCCTAAGACTTTGGGGACACCATGGATAATCATCCTGGAAAAGCATGTTGGGGCCAAATTGTGAAGAGCTTTAAATTCTAAACAGGAGATGGTATCTTCTTCTAGAGTTAATTGGGAGCCACTGAAGCTTCTTAAATAGGAAAATAACATAGACCCATGTGTTAGGAATATAATTTTAGCAGATGTGTGGAGGATCGATTGGAGGGGATTGGACAACGGGGCAGAGGCTTGGATAAGCCTTGTACTGAACAATTACTGACTGCTGAGTTGTTCCTAAAATGAGTAAACAATGAAGGCCCTTATGTGAGTTGGGCAGGGGTGGGGGTGGGGATGGGGTCGAGATACAAACCTGAATAATACATAGTTCCTGTCCTGATAGAGTTGACAGTTTGGTGGAGGAGATGACACATCATGCCATATGAATGACTACATCTCAAAGAAAACGTGGTCAGGTCCTCGACTGAGAAACACAATGCATTGGAGTTCAGAGGATGATGTTCAGGTGTGAATTGGGCACCAAACAGATGGGCAGAAAGGTGATCTGCAGTTTCAGGATCCTGTGGTTGTAGCCTAGCTTCCTACCTCTGTCGGATACAGGAAGAATCTGCTGTATGATCCGGGAAACTTGGACTGAAGGAGGAGGAGGAGGAGCAGAAAGTGAAGAACCATTTGGCAAGCCCGATGGGTTGGTGGTTGTGACTGGAAGAAACTGACAAGGTGTGAAACAGACAAGATCAGTTTGGGTGGCAAGTCAGGCTTGTTGTCTTGGTGCCATGTGGGTAGGATCTGGATTTCCACAGAGCTGTCTCTGTAAGGAGGAAGGATTCAGACTGCTGCTGTGTTTGGCTGGTGAGATTCTGCTCCTTCCTTCCACCAGCCTACTAAACAGGGGTTTGAAGCTTTCCTCAGAAGCCTTAACTTACTGGCTCTTCTCTAAAGTATAAGCTTGATTCCCAGGAGGAGATCTGAGATGATACCTCCCCTTCCCCACTCCTTTGCAGAGGTGGGCCACAGGTGGATAGTGCAGATAAGGCCAGATTTTTCAATGTATTGATTAGTTTTGCTGAATCTTTTTCAGTCATAAAGGATTGTTTGGGGGAGGGGGGCATGTAGGCAATGTAAAAACAAAAAATGTCAATTAAAATCTATTACACTTTTTAAAAAAGAGATTGGAATGAAAGTGAATGGCCATTAAAAAAAAGGTAAGAAGGGTAATTAAATTGCCTGGTCAGTTCACAAAAGCCTCTTTAACCTGTGATATGCCGGGGGATAGTTATTGAGCTAATATTATTCTCTTCATGGTGTAGGAGAAGTGTTCAGATCTTAGTCAGGAGGCCTAGATTTTAATGCTATCTCCAAGGCTTGCTAACTGTAACTCACTGTATTTCTTTGAGGCTCAGTGTCCTCATCTACAGAACGGGGTAAAACACCCTCAGTATTTAGTTGTAGTAGAGTTGTTGTCATCTATATAACTTGTTAATTCCACAGGCATTTGGTGGTATCTGTTATGTACAAGGCACTGTGCTAGTTACTGAGTATACAAAAACAAAACATAAAGAGATTCTGTCCTCAAGGAGCTTAAATTTTGCTGTGGGGATGACAGGCAAATATAAGACAATTTAGGGAGGGAGGGAGGGAGAGGACACTAAGAACTGGGGGATATAAGGAAAGACTTCCTGTAGTAAGTGGTAGTTGCTCTCAGCCTGAATAAAAGCTAAGAATTTTAAGAGGAAGAGGAGATGAAGTAAAAGGCACAGAGGTGGGAAATTGTATACTGTTTGGGGAGTGGCAAGTAGGTCATTTTTTTTGTTGTTGTTATTTTTTTTTTTTTACTTAAGAGTGCATGAAGGGAAGTGATGTTTAATAAACTTGGAAAAGTAGGTTGGAAACAGACTATGAAGGGCTTTAAATGCCAACTTGAGGTTGTAACCTTTAAAGTGCTATTGAAATGCGAACTTTTAATACTATTGCAGAATCCAACCATCGTGTTGTTTTCTTGGAAAAGTGTCCAGAGTTTTAGCTTGGGATGGCCAGGGTATTTATCTCTGCCATTATGTCAGCATCTCTTCACCCACTATGTCCACCTCCAACTCAGTGCTCACTGCCTATGTGACTTTGAAGAAGCCACTTAACCTTGAGGGGCTCATTTGTAAAATGAAAGGATTAATTCACTGTAAAATGGAAGGCTTAATTCAGTAGCCTCATAGGCTCTCACCTCCATAGAATCTATGATTTTATGACCTGCCAGGCAATGAAAATGGAGACTCTTTCAACTCCACCCAACACTGGCCACATCCAAAAGTATGTGTCTTATTGCTCATCTCTATTCCATCTCTTCCTGTCCGGAGATAGGCATCATTATAGTTGACCATTGGGTTGATCAGTGTTCTGAGTCTTTCAAAATGGTTCATTTTTACCATGTTGGTGTTTATGGTATAAATCCTTCCCTTGCTTCTGCTCTCTTTACTCTGAATCAGTTCATAGAAGTCTAAAGAATAATTTTCTAACCATTAAATCTGTTCAACCATGGAATGAGTGACTTGTGAGGTAGTGAGTTCCTAAGTTAATAGAAAAGTTTAAGAGACTGAGTTAACACTAGTACAAGAGTATTTTAAAAGGGATTCTTCAATTAGGTAGGGTTTGTTGGAGGAGATAATTTTGAAGGTGCTTTCCATTTCTGAGATTCTGGGATCTTATGCTATAATGTAGTTTTTTTTTTTTTAATAACCACCTTTGGGTCCAGTACAAGCTGGGTACATCAGTGCTCAGTGTAGGTGGAGAAACACGCAGTATCAGAACTGGAAGGGAACTTGGAACAGAGAACACAGATTACTAAAACAAAAACCTAGGCTACTCAAATACAGAACAGAATGGTAGAGCATGCCATATTAGTGCTGGTAGGGACCATAAAGATTTTCTAGACTAAACCACTCACTTCATAGAAAGCAAAAATTGAAGCCCTGGGAAGACAGGTGACTCACCCAACCTCTCATAGCTATTGTTGATGGTGCCAAGAGTTGGGAAATTCCCCCCCTTCCAGGAGGGCATTTCTCCCATCAAACCTCCATGCTCCTTATTTTGCATGTCAGTTAATCAAAAAGCATTTATTCACTTACAGTCCATGAGGCTGTAAGCTCCTTGAGGTCAGGGTCTCTCTCTTTAAATACATGGTAGATGCTTAATGTTTATTAAACAACAAAATTAGGAAGAAAGGAGGGTTTTTTTTTGAAGGTGGGGCAAGATAATGAGTTCTGTTTGGTTGATTGACAAATTCTATTCCTCTGCTTCCTTACTGCCCACACTGGATCCTGTAACTGGGATCCCACTCTCTGCCTCTGTTTTGAGGGGGATAATAGGAGCAGTCACATGAGCAATTACTTTTAAAAATGTGTCTTCAGTATTCTGTCCCTCCCCATCTCCCCTCCCCCAGTTCTTCTTTTAAAAACTAGCTACTACCTGCCTATTATCCTGACCCATATTGGGCCGTTTCCTCCTTCTGTTCAGCTCTGCCCCTGGACAGCTCATTCTAATAAAATAACCAAGGAGTAGTGGCTGCATTCAGTGCAAAGACAATGGAATCTTTTGAGCTAAGAACATCTCTTTAGGGAGCATGGCTTGCCCACAAGCAGAATGCCCCTCTGCAGTGTCTTTGCACTGAAGAGTTTCTTACTTCTAATGACAGTGTAAGTTGTAGCATGAAAAGCTCAGAGGCCAGATTCATCGTGTTGTCCCATGTTGCTGTTCGTAATGGAGACCCCCATTTGATGTCACACACTGAGGAGCAGCGTTTCCTGTTTCCCGTGCTTGCATGAACAGAGTTCCGTGCTGGAGTGGCCAGGGTGGCTCAGATGTTTCCCAGACTGGCTTATGTGTTGTTACTGGAGGTCTGCCCTCTGTTTAATCTGGTTCAGCACATGGCAGACCCACTTATCTTCTAAGTTCGATTCAATTTAAACTTTACAAACATTCAGCATCCAGTAGGTGATAAAACAACAATGTAATACCCCTACACATTTATTAAGTGCCTATCATGCAGAGCATGTACTATGCTATAGCATTAGGGGTGTTGAGAGAGGGGAGAGAAAACATTGTGTAGCAACCCTTGTTTTCGTGGGACTGATAAGTCTAGATAGAAGGTGTTCAGGAAATAGAGAATGGTAATATTTAGAACAGCAAGCAGAGCAACTAGACAGTGGGACTTGTTTTGGGGAGAGGGAGCCCCACCTGCTCTCTACCTGAACCAGTCCTTCTGCTCCTGTGGATATCCTCATTCCCAAGGGACTCAACGGCTGTTGGCTTCCTTCCTCTTTGCAAGGTGCCCACTTCTGCTTTTGAAACTGAAGGAGTTGAAGCCAATGAGTCACTATCTAGTACTCTAAGTGTTGGTCTCTCTCCTGCTCCCCCCTGGGGCAGCACAGAGTGCCCTCCCCTCCCCCAATCATATCTTTTCTTCTTCAGGGATAGATATCTCCATTGTAGAGAATTACAGACTTTTCACCTTGGAAGGCGCCTTAGAGATCACCTCTGATCTTTAACATTAAGCTTCTCTACCTGAAGCATCCCCTGGCTTCTTCATGAACAATTGTAGTGTGGTTTAGAACCAGCACATTGCCTTGTGAACATGTTATTGGTCAGGGAACCTACATATACATTGAATTCTAGATTGTGGGTCAGATGGAAATGTTATTAGACCTCAGTGTGTAGAGGTGTTGTGATCTAATTTCAAAGAGCGGTTTTGTATGAGTTCATATCCAGAGCATACTAAAACTCAGACATTTTGTTCCCAGTGGACAGGGTGCTGAATTTGGAGTCTGGAGGTACTGTAGTCACATCCCAGGTGGGATGCTTATTTATTACCTGTGGGACTCTGGCCAAGGTATACCTGCATACCTGAGGTTTCTCATTTATAAAGAGGGTTTGGACTAGATGGCCTCTGAGGTATGTCCCACTTCTAAATCTATGATCCTGTGACCCTTTAGCCCCCAACCTCAAACATATTAACTCATTGTTTTGCATATAGTTCTTTTGTTATTTTCTCTGGCTTCTTGCCCCCGATAGCAGTATATTGCTTGAGGTAGTGGAGGCACACTGAGAGAAGCAAAAAAGTGACACTGACAGTCTGATGGCAAAGAGATAGAAAAATGAGAAAAAGCAGGCACAAGAACTACAAAAACCCAGCAGTCTGGGGACATTTTGTGAGGGTGTCACTGATTTGAAATGTGGTCTAATCTGGATGTCTCTAGTAATAACAAGAAGACATTTTTTAAAAAGTCAAATTATATCTAGAAGTTTTTGTAAGGCAGGCAGCGTGTTCTGTATTTAAGGAAGCTTTCTATTAAGCACTATCATCTTCTGTTATCTAGAAAACCTGCTTCCTTAGGGCTTCTCATTCCTTCATAATGACTGAGAATTGAAGTGTCTCTGTTAGTCCCTATTAGAGTCACTGGAGAGATGAATCCTGAGTTATCTAGTGAGGCAGTGGGACTTCAATGAACCAACATGTACAGCATCCAACAGCAGGCAGGGCGAGAGCAGAAAGGCAGGTTTCAGCACCAGTGTCTGAAACACAAACTGATCCTGGCTGGGGATGGCTTCACTTCAGGTACTTTGAGTGGAGAGGAGGAATAGTTCTTTCACGAGAGAACATACTGATGTCAATTTGTCAAATCAAGGGAAAGGGTTCCTTTTATAGAAGGTGGTTTAATCAGCCAGGTGAATGCTGAGCCTGGAGTTTGGAAGACTTGAGTTCAAATCTAGTCTCAGATACTCCCTTGCTGTGTGACCCTTGGGCGAGCCACTTAAATCTCTATTTGCCTCAGTTTCTGCAACTGTGACATGGGGATAATAACAGCACTTACTTCGAAGATTTGTTGTGAGGATCGAATGAGATAATTGTAAAGCACTTAGCACAGTGCCTGGCACATAGCGGACACTTTGTAAATGCTTATTCCCTTCTTCTTCGTTTCCCCCTTCTGGTAGAGCTAAAGGTAGAGGGCCTTCCTTACCCAGAGCATGTGCTTAAATAGAATTGGTGGAATGAATGAGATAAGGAGTGAATGAATGAATGAAAATTCCAGGGGCTGAAAGGAATGTTTTGGCTGAAAGTTCAGAAAGGCTTTAAATAGTTTAAAAGAGAAGACTGCCAATGGTAGGGGAAGGTGGATTTAGAACCTTTCATCTTAGTGGTTTCCTTCCCCTGATTTCATCAAGAGCTAATGTATCAGTGAGCTCAGCTTCTCTCCTCTCCACTGAAGAAAAGAGGTGACTCTTGAAGACTTGGGATGCAGTACGCAGTTGTATTTCATCCAACAAACATTTACAGAGAATGTGCTATGGCTCTGGTTTAGGTGTTGTGGTTGCAAATATACTTAGAACTGATTTAGGAATGGTGATGATCTGGGCTAGCCAAGGAAAACACTGCACAATTTAGGACTCATAGTTCCTAGGAATAACAGGATTTAGTGTTGGAAAGGACCTTAGAGATCTATTCTTCCAGTCCAACCCCCTAATTTTGTAAATGAGGAAATTGAGGAAGGAATATGACCTGCCTAAAATTACAAAGCTAGTAAGAATCTTCTAGATAGCAAGAATTCTTAACCTAGGGTCTGGTGGGTTCCTTGGCTAGATTTCATTAGGTCTGGAAAGTTGGATGGGAAAAACGTTACATATCTATCTATCTGTCTATTTATCTACCTATCTGTCTGTCTGTCTGTCTGTCTGTCTGTCTGTCTGTCTGTCTATCTATCTATCTATCTATCTATCTATCTATCTATCTATCTATCTATCTATCTATCTATCTGCCTGCCTGTCTGCCTGTCTGTCTGCCTGTCTGCCTGTCTGCCTGTCTGCTTGTCTGTGTCTATCCAGCGAGCTAGCTATTGCCAACCTTTGGTTTCCTTTGTAATCCTATGCATTTTATTTTATGCATTTAAAAGCATTCGGAGAAGGAGTTTATTAGATGTATCAGACTGCCCAAGAGGGACATGACATAAACGTTAACCCATATTCTGAGCATCTTGTCACCTTTGAACATATCTGTGGCCTTCTGACCTTGGAATATCCTGCCTCCCTGCTGCCAATGCTGAGTACCTCCTATAGCTTTCATTTTGAGAGGGAACCCGCTCTAGCCTGTCTTCATTCCCCTGCCAACACTATTCCTCACTTTCTGGACTTCAAAATCATGCCCCCAGATGCTGGGTCCCTTCATTCTCCCCTCCCCCCACCCTTTTCAGCTCCTTTTTTTCTGTGTTTTCTTCTATTAGACTGTCAGCTCCTTGAGGGCAGAGGCTGTCTTTCTTTTTGCTTTTGTTTATCTCCCCAGCATTTAGCCCAGTACCTGGAACATAGTAAGCACTTAGTAGATCCTTCCTTTCTTCCTTCCTTCCCTCCCTACTTCCTCTTCTTCCTTCCTTCTTTTTTTTCTTCCTTTTCCTTCCTTCCTTCCTTCCTTCCTTCCTTCCTTCCTTCCTTCCTTCCTTCCTTCCTTCCTTCCTTCCTTCCTTCCCTCCCTCTTCCTTTTCCTCTTTCTCTTCCTCTCTCCTTTTTTTCTTCCTTTTCCTTCCTTCTTTCTTTCTTTCCTTCCTTCTTTCTTTCCTTCTTTCCTTCCTTCCTTCCCTCTTCCTTTTCCTCTTTCTCTTCCTCTTCCTTCCTTCTTTTTTCTTCCTTTTCCTTCCTTCTTTCCTTCCTTCCTTCTTTCTTTCCTTTCCTTCCTTCCTTCCTTCCTTCCCTCTTCCTTTTCCTCTTTCTCTTCCTCTTCCTTCCTTCTTTCCTTCCTTCTTTCTTTCCTTCTTTCCTCCCTTCCTCCCTCCTTCCTCTTCTTTTTTTCCTTTCTTCCTTCCTCTCTAAAACTAGTACTCTTTCTTTTATATCACACTGCCTCCCCTGAGAGTTATAGGACCAGATCTCTGTGCTCATGGAAATCATATGCTAAAAGAAGAAAGAAGAGATAGAAATTAAAGGCAGATTCTATGCCCCAACAAGTGGCACAGGAACGTATATCCCGTAGTAGGTGAAAGGAAAGAGAGAGGAATCTCTGTGGTCTAGAGTGGTGAGGGATGATTTTGTAGATATATGGTCCTAAAAGATGGTTGCAGGAGATAGACTGAAAAGAGGGAAGAAGTTAGGAGTGGAGGTGTGTGGAATGCCAGGAGCAAAGGCTCAGTGTGGAATAGGGACCTTGATTGGAGCAGAAGGTTCATGCTGGGGAGTATTGCTGTATATAGTTGGGTGGGTGGAGTGGAACAAGTTTGTGGAGAGCTTTCAATATGAAGCTATGTATTTTAGACTTGATTCTGTAGGCATATAGGGGAGTCATTGAATGTATTTTAATAGTGGGGGAGAATGTGTGGAGCTGTGTATTCAGAAGATTACTGGGGAAGGATAATGGATTCAGGAGATGGGGAGACCAATACCATGGCAGCATTGTAGGTGTGAGGTGAGGAGGGCCTGAACCAAGGTGAAGTATCCTGGGTCATGAGAGATAATTTTGCCTTAAGAATAGCTCTCTGAGTACTATCAATGCATGATTATAATTTTTATATAACATTGACATTGACTATTTTGATGGTGAAAAGGGCTGGACCAGGGTCATGGTAGTGAAAATAAAGGTAGAAGTCCTGGGTTATCAGATTAGTGGGTGAACTTTGTCTTGCAAGTGACTCTCTGACTACCACCATTGCTTGATGTTTTCTCAGCCTTCTTAGAGACTCCCAAGAAGCTCTTCATTACCTTGAACAGAGCCAAACATCACTGGCTCAATATAAGCCTGTTGTGCACCTGGATCTGGTGTCAGGAGGTCACCTGGGCTTCCCCATGAAGGTATGATCAGACCCCACATGACCTGGTGACCTTTGCTATGAAGATTGTACCTCTCCAGTCATTGTGCACTCTGCAGTACTTTGACTGATTCTCACTGTGGAGCCAACTGGTTGCTTGTCTCCAAGTTTCCTTCCCATATAGAAACTAATAGTATTAGCACCTTTGAGCTCCTAGGGGGTTCTCAGAGGTGATTAATAATGATAGGATGTGAAATAGCCCAGAGAAAAGAATCTTCAAAGTTGTTGCTAGTGCCCTGAAAGTGACAATTTTTTATTTTTGGTTTAATTCTTAAACTTTGGGGTAGTGGAGAATAACTTTGGTTGGGTTAAGCCCCTTGCAGATTACCCATCTGGTCAGCTTCTCTTTTCTATGGGGAAGAATTCCTGACATCTCCTTAGGGGCAGAATTACTTCACTTTCAGCCATATTTGTAGTATGTTGATGGAAAGATGGGAAGAAAGACAACAGATCTAGTGTGGGATGGAATTTCCTTCTGTAAGACTTTCCATATTTCCTTTGCCTCTGTTTCTTTTTAATATTTTATGTTTTTGATACAATAATCACTTCTCAGTAAACATCTCTCCTCATACTGCCTTCTCATTTAAAAAACAAAATGAAAATATCCCAAACAATTAAGCCAAACCGTCTAATGTAGTAATGGTGATTGACAGAGAATGTGTAACGTGCTCTGTTATGTATTACCAGAAACGAAGGAAGCGTGTTTTATTTTCAGCCTGCCGATTTTAATGAGCGAGGGTGGGGGTTGTATTTGATCCTAACGCTATAGCATTTCAATGTTGATTGCAGCCACTGTAGCTATTGTTCTTTTGGCTCTACATTCGCACATTCTTTTCTACTTTCTTTCAGTTCTTCATGTTAATCATTCTTTGTGGTGGATGATGCTCACACACACGCACACACACCAGTTTGGTCAACCCATTTAGTAGATCCGTCATTTGTTTGCAAATCCCCCTCCCCCAAAGTGCTTTTATAATTATTTCATTTAAATAGGAGCTCTTTGTTTTAGCATTGACCTTTTCGGGGTATAAGCCTCACAGTAGATCTCTGAATCTAAGGGTCAAAAGAGGTCTGTAACTTTCTGAGCGTAGTTGCACATTATTTTCCACAGTAATTCGTGGCTCTTCCAACAGAGAATTCGTATTGCTGCCTTTCCGTGGCTTCTTCAACATTGATTCATCGTTTGTTCCAATTCGACAGGCACGAAGGGTAACTTTGGAGTTGCTTTGATTTCCGTTTCTCTTATTAATGATCAGAATAGGTTTTATATAGTAATCGTTAGCTCGCTTTCTTCTTCTGGAAATTCTTTGTGTTGCTTAACTACTCATCTATTGGGGAATGACACTTAACTGGAAAATTTGTGGCAGTTCTCTGTAAATTTTGTATATTAGGCTTTTTATCAGAGGAATTTGATGTAAAGATTTTTTTCTCACACTCCATAACTTCTTATTTAGTTGCATTAATTGTATTTATTCAAAAGCTTTTAAATGTTATATAACTGAAAACACCTGTTTTGTCTCTTTTCTCCCTTGGCGCTGAATTTTATGAATTCTATATCCCTTGATATAAATCCCTTGAATGTTATACAGCTTCTTCTTAACCTTGGCTGTGCCAGGTTATACTTTCCTTTTTACTTTTAGTTTTTTTAATGATGTGATCCTTTAGTTTTAATAAAGATAATGTACCTACCTGGAATTAACTGTGATTTATGGTATAAAGTACTGCTCTAAACTTATTTCTCCCCAAATTGCTTTCCAGTTTTCCCAATATTTCTTGATGAAAAAGGAATCCTTTCCCCAGTAATTTGTATCCTTCGGTTTTTCAAACAGTGCTTTGCCCTTGTCTCTTTCTTCTGCCTCCTTTTTTATAGCTTTTCTGGCACTGAGTGGTCCAAAGCTGAGAGCCAATGAGTATTACTGATCTTTTTGTTTCTTATTCTAACTGGAAGAAGTAATGGAGGAAAGGAAGGGAATAATCATTTATTAAGTGCCTACTATGTGCTAGGCACCGTGCTGAGCTAACTTTACAAATGTCTTATTTGATCCTCACAACAACCTTGAGTGGTAGGTGCTATTATGATCCTCATTTTATAGCAAAGCAAACTGAGGCAAACAGAGGTCAAGTGACTTGCCCAGGGTCGCACAGCTAGTCAGTGTCTGAGGCCAGATTTGAACTCAGGTCCTCCTGACTCCAGACCCAGCTCTGGATCTACTGTGTTTGTTGAATTTACTTGATGTAAGTGGCTTGGCTGAGCCTTGAAGGAAGCAAGGAATTTTGGGAGGTGAGGATGAGGTAGAACGTCCCAGGCCATGGGGACAGTCTGTAGAAGTGTAGAAATAGGAGAGGGAATGTCACATTCAGGACCTCAAGTGGGCTTACTTTGTCTGGAACATGTGGGAGTAATGTGAAGTAAATCTGGAAAGGTAGATCAGAGCTAGATAGTGGATGGCTTTACATGTGGATGACTTTACATGTTAAACAGAGAAGTCTCTTTTTTTTTCTCCCTCTTGAGGATATAAGGAGCTACTGACATTTCTTATGATTATTTTGGCAGCTGTGAGGATGATGGATTAGAGATGAGAAGGGCTGATAGGGATAGCATTCAGGAGGCTAGTACAACAACGGGATCAAGAAATGATGAGGGCCTGCAATAAGGCAAGAGTTGGGTGAAGAGAGGGAAGAGGACGAGTGTGAGAAACTGGGTGTGGGTAGAGTGCTGACGCAGCTTGGCAGCCAGTAAAGAGACAGAGAGCAGTTGAAGATTAATCCGAGGTTGTGAATTTTGGAAGGACTGTTGTATCCTCAACAGAAATAGAACAGCCTGATTAAATAGCTTGTAATCTCAGATTTATCTTTATTTTTCTCCTTTCTTCCAGTTCAGTATTTGTTTTAACCTTTGCTCTGACCAATCTATGACCTGGCTACACCAGTAGCTGATCCTGGAATTACTTCCACACAATGAGATCATAGGTTTTGAGCTTAATGGGCTGGTAGAGGTCATTTATCCCAACATCCCCTCATTTATACATGTGGAAACTGAGGTCCAGAAAAATTAAATGATTCAATCAAAGGTGCAGTAGGAACTTGAATCCCCAGTTCCCCCAGTTCTAAATCTCACGCACTGCACAGTTTCCTTGAATTTATTCAGTCAGTTCTTTCTCTGTGCCACTTAGTGCTGACCTTGTCCAGCATCTTTCCACTTTATTTTTGAAGAAAGCATTTAAATTGTGCAAGTCTAAGGTTTGAGAGTAGTCTCTAAGCTTTTGGTTGCTTTCGTTTCTTAACTCCCGTATTTTCAAACATTGTTTTCGCCATCTTCCTGCGCTCAGTTTAGCAATGAAGCTTCTGAGCATGAAGGCATGTGTTGATTTTGTTTGGAGGATTTTGTCAAATTCTTCAAAGAATTTTTCTACTTCATCCCCTACAATAAGTATCAGAGCATAAACTGCAATTATCTTTACATTGGTCTGTTTGCTACCAGTCCTCCTGAGCACTGCAAGGAGAAAGGAATAAGCATCCTGTCAGAAGATGTTTCTTATTACCTTTGGGTCTGTGATGAAACACACTCCAGTGAGGCTTTGATGCACCCCTCCCAGGAAGAGCCGGGAATGGCCTTTTTCTTTCTTTATGTCTTCTGGTTTCATTTATAATGAAAATGTCAGCATGGATGTGGTTTAATTCCTCCAGCAGTGTGTCAACTTGTTGGTCATTGAATAAAGCCTGCACATTGGGAGCACCAGCATTCAGATCGGCTTCTGTAGACCCTCAAAGAGCTGCGTGATCCTCAGCGCATTCTGATCCCTTTCTGCTGTTCTTCTCCCGTTGCTGTGGAAAGGGACTGAGCATCAGTTGGGATTTTTGTTCATTTTGAGGGTGGTCATGACCAAAAAAAAAAAAATCATCACTTGGTGTCCGTCTCTCTGATGATTAGCCTCTCTGAACATCTCTCCATTTTTCCTTTAACAGCAGATACTTGGTCTGTTAACAGGTTTGTACTTTATAGTCAACAAACATTTATTAAGCACTCACTATGTGCCAGACATTGGTGATACAAAGAAAGGCAAAAATGTGGTCCCTGTCCCTGAGGAGCTTGTGTTCCAATGGGGAGACAGTGTGCAAATAACCATACATATAAGATGTAGATATAAGATAGATGGAAGGCAATCTCAGAGGCACTGGATAGGTAGGGGTGGAGGATTGTGGTGTAGGACTGGGACAAAGCCTGTTGCGGAAGGTTGGGGTTGAGTTGGAGGAAGCTATGGAAGCCAGGGAATGGAGGTAGGAAGAAAAAGCATTCCAGGTATGGGGTACAGTCGTTGAAAAGGTGTGAATTCCGGGCCTCAAGTACCTTTATGAGGAACAGCAAGACTGATATAGCTGGATCATTGAGTGTGCAGAAAGGAGTCAAGTGTGAGAAGGCTGGGAAGACAGGAAGGGATGGGATCATGAAGGGGTTTAAATGTCAGAGAGAGGGTTTTATGTTTGATCCCAGAGGTGGTAGGGAGCCACTGGTGTTTACTGAATATGGGGGTGATGTGGTCAGATCTGCACTTCAAGAAAACTATTTTGGTAGCTCAGTGGAGCCTAGATTGCAGTGGGGAGAGACTTGAGGCAGGGTGACCAATGAGTACTGTGGCAGGAGTTCCTGGCATGAGGGCCTGCACATGGCCTGTACATATCTGTGTGCATGTGTGTGTGTGTGCGCGCGCGTGTGTGGTGTATGGGGGGAGGGAGGGAGGGAGAGAGGGGGAGAGAGAGAGAGAGAGAGAGAGAGAGAGAGAGAGAGAGAGAGAGAGAGAGAGAGAAGGAAAGAGAAGAGAGAAAAAAAGAGAAAGAGAAAAAGAGGAGAGGGAGAGAGAAGGAGGGAGAGAAACAGAAACAGAGAGAGATAGAGAGAGAATATTGCGATCCAGAGATGGAGCTAGCTGAGTGGTTTGGGGGCACTGTATGTTGATTGAAAGTTTCTTTACGGCATGTAGGGGCAGTGTGTTGGATACCATCCCTTTCCATGCCCCATCATTGCTTTACTGCCATATACATGTCCTGGAGGCAACATCTCCAAGAAAAACACAGGACCAGAGGCTCACAGCGGGGTTTTGAAGCAAGATATAACCCTCTTGTAGCTGCGGGTGCTGTGAAAATACCTCTTCCTTTCCACCCTTTCTGCCTCCCCACCAGACTACTTCTCACATATGGGACCAAAGGAAGGAAAGCAGTTGCTTGGTATATGTGGGCTGTCTTGCTGACCCTTTCCTTTCTCCTGTCTTCTGCAGTGGGTAATTCAAGTGCCCCATCATGTCTGGCGGGAGGCACCTTCTTCAAGAAGCTGAAGCAGCATCGGGCTCCCTTCCCATGGTGGGGGAGCTATGCCGGTTGAGGGTGTGTGTGTGTGTGTGTGTGTGTGTGTGATTGGATCTAGAGTAAGAAGCATCCTCAAAAGTTCCTCCCTTTTGCATAGCTGTCCCAGGGATGGTTAAATGACTTGTCCAAGATCACAGATAGGAAGTATCAGAGGTAGAATTTGAATCCAGGTCCTGTGATGCCAGAGTCTATGCTCTCCCCACTGAACTGTGCCTACTTCCCTTTGATATCTGAGAGACCAGGTCATGTGACAAACGGGCAACTTTCTCAGTGAATGACCCCATGGAAAAGTCCGAAGGTAGCTCTCAGTTCTCTTCTCCTTACCCAACTTGTTACGGCCAGGTCCGGGGCTGGGTGTGATCGGTGTCTGTTTTTCTCTATTCCAGCTGTGTTGGTGTGGAAGAGGAGGAGGCACCAGATATTGACATATACCACTGTCCAAACTGCGAGAAAACTCACGGCAAGTCTACCTGTAAGTACGTCAGCCTTTGGGAATGCGGCCTGTCCAGTGCTGATTCCTTCTCTGCCCACCCTTCGTCCCATTATTTCACAGAGTTGCTTTTCTCCCAGGGACCTGAGAGATTAAATTGCTTGTTCAGGGTCTCGAGTTTCAGAGAGGGGGGCTTCTTAACTCTGAGGGCAGCTCTTGATGTACTACTCCAGGCTGCCTCAGCTATACAGTTTTATTAGCTGAGCCCAATTGCTCCAGGGATCTCACACATGTGACGTGGACTGACCCCTTTCACTCCCCAATACGATACGTGTCTCTGGTTTGTCCTGCTTCTCTACTGTCGGGCTCCGGCTTCATCCGCAGGGCTGAAGGCTTTTACACCTGTTCAGTGACCTCTCTTAAATTTTCTGGGCTGACACATAGACTCTGGGAAGCTTCAGACTTTCCAAGTGGTAGAAGTTCTTTAAATTCTTTAATTACCTTAATACCCTGACCCCCTGGTTTGGCGCTTTTCACAGTGTGGAATGTTTCTGCTCTTGGTGAACTAATTAACAGATTGTTTTCATTACGCTTTTAAGTAGATAAAGCAGGGAAAGATTGTTGCCCATGGTTTAAAAGGGGCAATTTTCCATACGCTTAGTAGTGCCTATCCAGAAAGCTCAATGTACTGGTTGACTTTTGAAGACACGGGGACGAAACCAAAAAAAAAAAAACCCTTATAAACCCCCTTTCAAGAATCTGAGCCAGGACTGTGCAGTCTGACAATTTTTTCATATCTTTGAGGTGACTCAAAGCCCCCACAGGCTGGCCTGTGGAGCAGGTGGCTGGCTGCCTAAGGCTTAACTGCTGCTTGTGAGAGTGGCTTGGGTGGAAAATCTGGGTGGGGTGACTGGGGACATCCGGAATTATGAACTGCAGGGGACAGATTTGGGAATACAGAAGAAAGTGGGAATTTTTATTTGTTTGTTTTCTTCACCTGCTGAGGGCTTAAATAAATAAAAAGAACAGGCCCTCCCTCTCTCCCTCCCCCCCTCCCCCCATCACTTTGGCATGTATAGGTCAGGGAGAAAATTAGTATTGGGGTCATATGAGGTTCCAAACTGTGTGACCTCTGAGCCCTGGTCTTCTAGGCAAGTGATCTGGATTCCGTTCCTGATTTTGCTATTCATTAGCAGACCTCCTCTTCATTCAGGGCTTCAGTTTCCCCATATGAAAACAAGGCATCATTGTACAATAACATTAGTTCCTCTGTTTTTAAAATGGTTGGACTAGATGGCCCCTTCCACTCTATTTAGTAGGTGGTTTCCAAGGTCTCTGTTATAGTTTGCATAGATTGTGATTCGATTCTTTCTCCCCCCTCTGGTGTTTCTACTTGAGATCACTTCTTACATATGAAAGTGAAAGAGAGGATAGCCTAAGCATCCTGACTAGGAAAAACCTGTCTCCCTAACCCTGAGAGTGGGATGTCTCTTTCAGGCCAAATCCATGTGCCATGACAGGGAGACATTGCCTGTATTTTGAGTGCTTCAGACTCCTAGGGTCAGAGTCAGCAAGACAGGGGAGAAAGAACACTTGCTTTAGAATCAGAAGACGTTGGTTCAAGCCGCAGCCCCGCTCCTTACTTTGAAACCTCTGCATGCCCCAGTGTTCTCCTCTTTACAGAGGAGACTCATTCTATAATGAAATTCTCTTTTTATAATGAAGTTTTGGGATGAGGTGATCCTGAAAGTCCTATCTAACACTTGAGCACTGTGAGTCTACAAGTCTTTATTTCTATAAGACTTGATTCTTAATGAAAAATTGCCTCTCTGGTTAATTCACCATGCTATGAGAAGATAATAGCATTTAGATGGCGCTTTAAGGTTTGAAAAGCACTTTACAAATATTCCCTCATTTGTTCCTCATAACAGCCCTGGGAGGTACCTGCTCTTATTATCTCCGTGGAAACCGAGGCAAATGAGGTTAAATAACTTACCCAGTGTCACTCAACCTGTAAGTGTCTGAAGGTGAATTTGAACTCAGGCCTTCCTGACTGCAGGTCCAGTGCTTCATCCGAAGTACCACCAGAATCATTTTGCATACTCAGCAACGATGGGGGTGTGTGCCACCATCCTTTTAGAGCAGAGAAGGGACATCATGAGCCAGCCCAGCCCCAGCTTCTGAGACATCTCTCCTCCCTTAGAACCTGGTTTTTGAAGCCTTGATGAGAACAGAGTGGCGACTTGTCTTGCTTTCTGCCTTTAGGTTTGGTTGGGCTCATTTACCATGATCACCCTCAGGCTATCTCACCCATAGTCCTGCTTCTGAAACCTCAGGGACTCTATAACTGGATAATTTCCACGTCGTAATTTCTTTGAGTACTTTAGCTTTTATAGTATGTCCTTTTAAAAAAAGAAAGATTAATATAGGATATTATGGTAAAGGCTTAAGGCTGGCTGTAGCCATAAAAGCACACATAATATATTGGACCCTAGGCAAGTCATTTAACGCTGCCTCAGTTTCCTCATCTGTAAAAGAGGGATAATAATAGCACCTACCTTCCATGGTTCTTTTAAGGATCAAATGAGATCATATTTGTACACTTAGGGCAGTGCTAGTATACAATCAGTGTTGTATAAATGCCAGCTGTTACACTTCATAGGCATTATCACCTCTTGGCCTCAGAACGCTGTGTTGGGGGTTATTATTGCCACTCTAGAGGCAAGAAAACAGAGACTCCAGATCAATGACTTTTTAAGCTGGGTCTGTGATTTCCTTGGTGTAGGGCATCCCAAGCGAGGAACCCCAATGCCAATGCAGATCGGCACCTTCTCTGCAACTTAGAATCTTAGACTTATTTGGAGGCAGTGAGAGGTTAGGTGATTCTCCCAGGGTCCTATAGCCAGTCTGTGTCAGAGGCAGGCCTTACACCCAAGTCTACCTGTTCCCCAGGCCTGCTCTTCTATCACGAGCTACCGTGCCTTTGTTAAACCCAGAACTGCTGACCTGACTTTTAGCCCAGTGATCTCCAGCCTTCTAAAAGGATTCATACACAGTAGGCTCCTTTTTAAATTGCAAGCCCTTTGAGTGCATCTAAAATGTAATTTTAATTGCTTTATGCAGTCTTTTCAGGAATACAGCCCTAGAATGAGATTTGGACTGAGGAGGGTTGATCTAAAGTCTATTCAGGTGCCCACAGATCCAGGTTGTAAGGCAGCCTTCCCACCAGGACCCTAAGAATAGCACAGGGGCAAGGCTCCAGCAGGCTTTTTTTTTTTTCCAGCTGTCCCAGCCAGAACACATTTGGAGAACTCTGCTCCATTTCCTGTATCCTGGGCTCTGCAGGGATTGGAGACACTGTTCTGCATCGTTTGTTAATCAGCTATTATTCAAACATGTGTTTGCACAAGTTAAGTTATCAAACAGTATCAATTGTGTATGAAAATGAATAGGTACAGCTCAGAGCCCTTCGTTTACAGCCAAGATTTAATTGCAAGGTTAGTGAAGAGAGGCCCACACTGATTGCTTTCGTTATGCAATGCGTGTGGATTTCTAAAATATACTTTTGGCTCATGCCTCCTCTGATCTGTGTTTCCCAGATGCCTAATGAAAAAGGCGTTTTCCACTTTCTTACTCTTTATAAAAAAAAAAAAAACAACAAACCAACAACACCCCCCCTTCCCCAACTTTTTCTCTGTGGCTTGATGTTGAACTCCATGCACCCATTTCCTGGGACATGAAATCTAGCATCGCTTTGCTTTGTCTCAAATATGGGAAGACTTCTCTGTGGCAATAACAGTAGACTGGAACACCCTCTGAAGTCTTAGCCTGTGGAGACTAGAGGAAATTTGTACTTTCCCTTAGGGTGAATTTTAAATCAAGTGATTTACATCAATTTAAATTACTAGCCAGGCAGACCAACTATAAATAGTGCCTTCCTGCTGTGAAGGAACCGAGAGCTCGTCAAGTCCCTGGTCCCCTTTTGTCTCTCTGTGAGATGTCCCTGTGAAATGGACAGCTATCGCCTCTGAACACCTACATAGAAAGCCATGTCTGAGATAACCTTAATATAGCACCTCTGATTTGGAAAGGATCTCAGCAGCCCATCTAGTACCATCCCCTGCTCAGTGGGGGCAATGCTTTCTAACATCCCCAACAGGTGGTCAGACAGCTTCTGCTTGGACCCTTCCAGTGATGGGCTGGGTCCAAGGCAATTTTTTTTCCCCCGTATCTCAGATGCAGCTTCCATTTTTAGAAAGTCGACACTGATACATTTTGAAGTTGTGATTTGTTTTGATGTTTTATGCCTTCTTCAGATTACTAAGCCATGATAGGGTTATTATGTTTAACTAAGCTGATAGAAGTAGATACTTGTCAGTTGAATCCCAATTCTCAACTGTTTAAATCTTTGATCTTTGATACAGAGGGAAGAGGAGAGGGAGGTATTTTTGTTGGGTTGTGTAGTAAGAGTAACTATCACACCAAGAGAAAGAAATTCAATTTTTTTTAAAGTAAATCAATATGCTTATCTTTTGATTACAGGGAATATATACTATTTTTAGAAAAAAATCTTGTGTTTTCCCATAAATATGAAATGAGTTTGTAAAAGCAAAAATTGATCTTTCAGCCAGATTGAAAGAATTTTTTAAAAATGTTGTGTTGTGTTAACTCAGTGGTTACCTTCTTCTGGTTTATTCAGAGATTACAAAAAATAAATTTCCCTGCTTTTTTAGTCCCAAATGATTTGTTATTTTAGGATACTGAATTAGTCCAAAGAGAGAATACTCTCTTGCTACATATATAAAAGATACTATGTCTATTAGGAACTAGATCATTATTTCAGTAGCTTCTGATGAATCCAAGTGCTTAAAAAGAGCCACTAAGCTTGCTGCAAATTCTTCCTCTCATCTTCTCTCCTTTCTCTTCTTCTTTCTCCTCTCCCTCTCCTCTCTTCCCTTCCTCTTTCATTGCTAGCTGCCAGTATCAAAGTCAGCTCTTTTTTGGTAGTTAAGGCTGTAGCCTGGTATTGATTAGTATGAATATTCCAAGAAAATGAACTGAAAATGTGTGTCCCATTTTGACTCTCTTAATATCACTGATGTATAAAAAAAAGACCTCTTCTTCCTCCTCCTGCTGCTGCTAATACCACCCCCCCCCCCACAGCCACAGCTGCAACATCTGCTCACATTTATATGCCACTCTGTATGCTTTACAAAACACTTTCCTCACATAACCTTGTGAGTTATGTAGTCGAGGTATTTCTGGCCTCATTTATGACATTCCCATGTAACTTGAAAAGACATCTTTCCTTGGGAGTCATGCAGATATATCAGGATACCTACTGAAGAAGAGGACCTCCAAGTGGCTGCTATCACAAGTCAGGAAGGAGAGGTGGCTGAAGAGGAGAGGAGAGGAGAGGAGAGATGCAGTGACTGAGTCCGTTCCTCCTTGGGCTACAACTTGCCCACACTGTGCTGGTTTGAGACTCTTCCCTCCCACCTTCTTGTTTCTAGACCTGCCCAACAAAATGGGAGAGAAAATGGAAAGTTCCCATTCAGTTGACACAGACTTTGGACCAACTCAATTTTAGTTTCAAATGCAGAGGAGCAAAGGTCGACATCTTAAAGATAGCAAATAGTGGAGAGTGGCTTTGTAGTTAGAGGGCCTAGGTTCAAACTCTTGGGGCCCTTCCACCACTAGATCTACTGTAATGAAGCTGTTTTCTCCAAAGTCACTAATGACCTCCTGGCCATCCAGTTCATTGGATTTTTTCCCCCTGTTCTCCTTTCTTCAATATTTCCTACTGTTGACTCCTTTCTTTTAAAAATTCTTACTTCTCTTGATTCCTGTCATGTAGTTCTCTTACCCATTTAAATTTAATTCAATTAACATTCATTAATTCATTTAAAAATACATTTTATTGATATTTTTGTTTTTATATCACTTAAGTTTCCTATTGTATTTCTCCTTCCTCTTCCCAGAGACTTGCCATTATAATAAAGAATAAAGAAAGAAGAAAAGCACAAGACTAACCAATGTAACGAAATGATCTGATGATATATAGAATATTTCACACTCATGGTCCTCTATCTCTGCAAAAAAGCCAAGGAGAGAGGGAAGTGTCTTTGCAAATTTATCTCTTCCTTTGACCAGAACTTGCTCATTTAGAATTCATAGCATTCAGTTTGGATTATTTTTTCAGCAAACATTTATTAAGCACCTACTATGTGTCAGGTATTGTGCTAAGCACAATGACAAAAGGTTCCCAGGCTAATTTTGACTATTCTTTTGCAGTCTTCTTCCCTGGGTGCTTTTCCTTCTCCCCCAAACCTTTCATGTCTTCTTCCCCTAACACCCTGGACTCAGTTCTCCTCTCCCCTCTCTCCTCTCTATAGTATCAGCTGTGGAAATCTCCTTCATTCCTGTGGCTTCAGACATTACATTTCTGCAGATGACCGTGTCACTTGTCTGCTCATGAAGCTTAAGCTCTCTAGTACCTCCAGGATCAATTTAAGTCCTCGTTTTGACATTTAAAGCTGTTCACAGTTTGACTTCAACCTATCTTCATGTATTTTACATGACTAACCCTTTCGCACTCAATGTTCAAGTGTTATCTTCTACAGGACGCCTTTCCTGATCCCCTCCTGCCCCTGGTCATTAGTCCCCTCTCCCAAATTAATTTGTCCACATTTTATAGGAACTTACCTATCTACATGTTGTTTCCTTCTAACAGAATGTAAGCTACTTGGATTAAGGGACTGTTTTGTTTCTGACTTTGTAGCTACTTAGACAAAGTAGGTCCATGATAAATGTTTGTTGAGTGAGTCTCCCTTCTGAGCTGCATTCTTTTTCTCTCATGTTTCTGAATACCTTTTGAATCTCTTCATCTGGATGTCCTACTATCACCCGAAGATCAATATGTTCAAACCCAAAATCTCCAGTTCACTTAATGAGCCAATGTTCTTACCAAGACTCAGGCTCATAATCTTGGAGTCCTCTGTCCTGTGCCCTTTTCTTCGTCTTTAGACTCTCTCCCGCTGACCTCATCAATCCCCGTTAGTTCAGTTATCATCTATGTAGTTGAGCCCCAGATCTAGTCTCTCTTTTGCATTTCAGTCTTGGGTTACCAGCTGCTAATGAGACATTTCCAACTGGATAGCCTGCGGCCATGTCAGAGTTAACCCCCAGGTTATCTTGTACCCGTTTCTGTGTATTGTATATATTTGTGTACTTCCATATTGTCTGCCTCATTAGAAGTTAGCCCCTCGAGAACGAGGATTGTTTCACTAAATATTTCACCATTGTCTTTGAAGCCTCAGGGCTTTGTACAGTGTCTGACACATACTAGACATTTAATAAAATTTTGTTGATAGATTGATGGTTGAAAATAATACCGTATTTCTCCCCTGAAGGTACCACCATCCTTCTAGCCACTCAAGTTCTCTCTCTTGACCCCTCTTTTCATTTCTCTATCTCCATTGATCCTTTTGGAGATCTCATCAATTCCTATGCAGAAAACTCCCAAATCTGTAATCTTTCTCTGGAGCTCTAGTCGAACATCACCCACTGCATATGGATGGATGTCTAAGCATATCTGAAATACTTCTATCTCCTTCCACCTCTCTCCAACCCACTCCTTTTCTATAATTGAAAGCAACGTAATCTTTAATCAGGTTCACAAAATTGGAGTCATCCTTTATTCCTCATTCCCCACCTTCCTCACCATCCAATCAAGTATCAAGTCTTATCCACTCCTCCCATACCACACTTCTTGAATCCATCCCCTTGGATGGCTTATCACCTCCCTTGGACTCTTAGAATAGTTTCCTAATTTTTCTCTCTGCCTCAAATTTCTTCCCTTTCCAGTCCATCCTTTATATATTCTACAAAGTGATTTTCCTTTTAAAAAAAAATCTTAAAATTTTTATTTTCTCTTCCTCTCCTGCCTCTTCCCCCTCCCCCTCCCTGTACTGAAGAAAATCTACATAACTATACTATGCATAGTCAAAGGAAGCAAATCTTTCTCCTCATCTCCTCCTCCTGGCTTCTCTCAAATCCCACCCAGACTCCCATTTTCCACAAGTAGGCTTTCCAGATCCTTTTAAATGTCAGCACTGTTCTCATCTTCCAATTTATCTGACTTATGTCTTATATGTACATAGTTGTTTGCTTGTTGTCTCCTCCATTAGACTTTAAGATCCTTGAGGGTAGGGCCTGTCTTTAACTGTATCCCCAGTGCTTAGCACAGTGTCAGCACATAGTAAATGCTTATTGATTATTGGCTGACTTAGGTTTCTGATCAGTTTCATACCTTTGCTGCTGTAAGTGTTCTAACACACAGGTCTCATCATGTTACTCCTCTGCCCCCCCGACTTGACCTTTGAATATAAATACGAACACCTTACCTTGGCATTCAAGGCTCTGTATCATCTGGCCTCAATCCCCCTTTTCAGAATTATTTCACACTACTCACTTTAATGATTTCTGCATTCAAAGCAAATCACCTGGTCTTATTCTCCACTGCTCTAACCTACTCTCCACTCCTATCTGCAAACTTAGGTTGGCTGTGTCCAATGTTTGGAATAGGCTTCCTCTTCTCCCCATCTGCTGATATCCTCCCCTTCTTTCAAGCTTAGGTGCTACTCTCTATGTGAAGCCCTCTCTGAACCATTCCAGCTAGACATGATAGATGTTGAGATTTAGTTTTGTTGCACTGTACCTGGAATGGAAACATGAGGCCCTGAACCTTGGCCACTATAAAAGATGACATAATTGAGTAATGCATGGTAAGAGCAAGCAAAAGTATGCCTCAGAAGTAGAGATCCACCTGAGCATGCAGGTTCTACGTAGCCTTGCCAATGGCCATCTTTCCTATGAGCTTTCCATATCTGCTTTATATCTGATGTTTGGATTAAGGTAAGAGTTGTAGTTCTGTTGTTCTGTGAGGCGAGCTTTTCCTCCCCTCTCCATTTTTCATCACTTAATTCTCTTAGCTTTTTTATATCTTAGAGAACAAGGCAGTCTCCACAATGAGCCCATTTCCTATAAACCCTGCCTTTAAAAGAGATTCCTTGAGGGAGTTTACAGTAGAGATAATACATGTTGTCCGCTAGCCCCAGAGTCACCTGTGACCAGGGGCCACATAAAACAACTTAACAGCTGCACTGCCAGCCAGCAGCGGGTATTGGGTTACAAACCCAAGTACACCCAGAGAGGAGACCTGATCCTCTGCCTTTGGTGTCATCCTCTAATGGTTATCCTAAATCGGATAAGGGATAATGAGCCTTTTACTTCTGCTGGCCAAACTGTTCTCTTCTAAACTGGATGGTTCTTTGTGATTCTCATGCACACCAACCTCCCTGTATGATATCCTGGTGCTTGACTTCCAGCAGAAAGAGGGGTGTGTATGTGTGTGTGTGTGTGTGTGTTGGTGGGCACATCCTCCAAATTTTAGGAGCCCAAAGAATAGTCACATTATAATTTCAAGCTTGTTCTGCTTAGGGCCTAGAGAATGGAATTAGGAGTATTGAATGGGAGCTGGAGAGAGGCACATTTCATCTCCAAACAATTATTGTCCATGACTTGTCCAGAAGTGGAATGGGATGCCTTAAGTACTGCCTTTCTCCTCACTAGGGGCCTTTAAGAATGATAATGATAATAATACTAATACAACTAGCATTTAGAGAGTGCTTTAAGATTTTCACAGCACTTTGCAAATATTATCCCCATCTTATCCTTACAACAGCCCTGAGAGGGAGATGCTATGGTTAACCTATTTTATACATGTGGAAACGGAGGCAGGCAGAGGTAAAATGCCTTGTCTAGCATCACACAACTATGTCTAAGGCAGTATTTGAAGTAAGGTCTTCCTGACTCCAAGACTGGTGTTCCACCCACTGTGGCATCTGGCTGCCTAGAGCAGCAACCTAGATGACCACTTCCTGAAGATGTCATAGAAGGGATTCTTGTTGAGGTTAGAGTTGGCCTGGGGTCACTGAGGACCCTTCCAACTCTAAGCTGTTTGTGATTCTGTGAATACCTGTTCTTTCCATAAACTTTCTTCACGCTTGGTTTGGGGCCTCTTCTGGGAAGTCTTTGTCCAGAGAGTTTGTGCTAATAATTAATGTCTTAGCATCTCAGCCTGCTTCATCCTTCTGAGTAGCCATGGAGGGAGTAGCTTGAGAGGGCTTCATTCTTTGCAGGATTATAATGTGTGGAGCAAGATGAGGTGTGCTGAGTGGCCAGGGCAGAGAGATGGAACTCCAAGAACAAGGGAGAGTCAGGGGAAGGGGAAGGGGCTGAAAAAAGTCATTCAGTCATTTACCTACCTCCAGTAGGATTGAACCGAAACAGTCTCAGATTGTTATCTCCCCTAATTTTGAATATCTCCAGGGAAAGAAATTAGATTAATGTTCCCAGTGTTCCCTGTTAATGTCTCTACTGTCAGGATTTCTCTTGTTTTTCCGACAATGAATATAGAGCACAGTTGGTTACCATCTTCTGTGTAATAACTCAGTATTCTGAAAGCAATTATTACATCAGCCCTCAGTCTGCTGTTCTCTCAGCTTAATTATTGCCATTCCTTGAACCTTTCAAATCCTTTGGGGACTATGAACTCCTTATTCTGATTTCCAGCCCTCAGAGATGTCCTTTTCAGAACTTTAGTGTTCCGTCAATCAAATCAGTCAATCCATAAATGTTTATTAAGCACCTACTGTGTGTCAAGTACAGTGCTAGGCACTGGCTTAGCATTTCTGCTGAGAAAGGCATGTCATTTTGGATTTTTCTAGGATCTCTTAAAGGAGATTACCTTAACCTTACCGCTTTACATGAGAAAAGTAACTGGCAGACTGCAAAAAACTATGTAAATGGGAGCTGGGCATGTTTTAATAGAAGCCTGGCTAGTAATAGGGTGTGGATGATGGAAAGATTGTCTTTAGTTGCCACAACCTGCACATCCCAGGATTAATTCCTCATTGGAAGTTGCTTTTTTTTTTTCTTTTTAAAATAATGTTCAGCCAATCTGAAATTTAGGGCTTACACTGTCATGACCTAATAAAAGATTTCCATGCATTTATATGGGGCTTAGAGAATTCATTTTTCTATGCCTAATAAGGATATGTCCTCTCCATTCTCTTACTCTTTAAAATTCATTTTGCTCTGTGAGGTTAGAGTCAGAACAATCTATTTGCCTGTGGACCACTAAAGCCACTGGAAACTTCTTCTGCACATACATCCATTGCCCATCATGTATTCTATAGATCTTGTTTTCCAGATGGAAAGTGGCACCAAAGAATGCTTCTTATGCTCAGGTGACATCCCATGGGAAGTATTAGCCTTGGCTCTGTGGTTCCATTCCCACAAAATGTCCTCTTATTCCTTACTGGAGGATGGGAGGCTTGAAAGAATACCTTCTCTGGAGAAGGGTGACCTAGTTCTCATCTCACCTCTGATGAGGTACTGTGTAGGACTTTGGACTCAGTGGTCTCGAGTTTCCTCATCTGTAAAATGGTGGAATTTGACTAAATTAGAGGTGTCAGACCCCCAGATTTTGGCCCAGCAACACTTCCAAGTGCAGCCAGAACTAGATTAAAATGTAATTGGGAAATAGTTAACAAGATGAATAAAAATAGAGCATAGATAATGTTAGTATGTGGTTTCTTAAATCAGTAGAGGGCCCTGGAAGGATCCTTCTATATGGTTTAGCAGTCCCTGTTTCTGTTTTGAGTTTGACACCAATGGGCTAGATGGCTTTGAGACCCTCACTGGCTCTAAATCTGTGGTCCTCTCATCATTGCTCACCACGAATGTTGGAGCAGCTGCATACATCTTCTGGGGAGCCAGGAGGCTGGAAGGTGGGGCACACAGAGGGCTTGGGGAACAGGGGTTACTTCCTGGGTGTGTTGCTAGGGGTTTTGGATTGCCCTCCTACAGGCAGCAGTAGTGGCCTCTGCCCTCCTCCTCATTACTCACCCTATCTCTTCTCTTTTCCAGTGAAAAAAAAAAGAAATTGGCATAAACATGACACAGGGCAGACAACAGATGTCAAACCTGTCCAGAACGGGAGTCAAGTGTTCATCAAAGAGCTGAGGAGCCGAACCTTCCCCAGGTGGGTATGCGGGCCAACGAGGGCAGGTGGCTGTTGGACCATGGCTGTCATTGTAGAAAGACTCTGGATTGGGGGTCTGGGGAACATAGCTCTCAGCTCTTCTGAAGTGAGAGGATCATGGGGAGCCAGGGGCAGTTAGCCATTGAGACACTAGACAGTGAAGTCCTTGTTCTAGTGGAGTTTGTGAGTTTGGTGGCATCCACATTAGTTAGGTAAAATAAGTTTCATAGCTGCCAGTTTCCTCCTTTGTAGGATGAGACAGTAAGGACTAGAGGAAGTGTGTGGTAGAGTGGTTAGGTCACTGGACTTGTACTCAGAAAGACTTGGGTTCAAATCCTTCTTCAGAAGCTTAGTAGCTGTGTCACCTTGGATAAGTCACTCACCCTTCTCTCTGTGCCTCAGTGTCCTCAATTGTAAAATGAGGTGGTTGGACTTGAAGGCCTCTGAGATCTCTTCCAGCTCTAAATTCTATGGTCCTATGATCTCTAAAGTCTTTTCCAGTTTTAAATCTTATGACGCTACAGTCCTGTGCTTAAAATGTGCAGGTCTAGTTATCTGGCTATAAACAGGTCTGTTTAAAGAACAGTTAATTCCATCGCCAATGGAGCTGTGCGACCTTGGGTAAATCATTTAATCTCTTTGGGCTTGGATTGCCTAAGAAGTGGGGCAGATCTTTGCTTTCCAGAAGGAAGGGAGCCAGGCAGGATGTCGTCTTGAGATCCCTTTTGTTGATAGGTCTATGGTTCTGTGATCCAGAAAACTCAGCCACCTCTGATAGGAAAATGGGAATCTGGATGTCTGTAGAGGGGGATGGAGATGGGTGGGCTTGTGAAAGAAGGCTAAATGTGGGAAAGGCAAAGAGCTATTTCTGTGAAGGATATTAATTGCATTTAAGCCCCATATGAAGGCTCCCGCTCTCTACGCGTGCGGCGCCCTCTCCCCCCGGAAACATTTTCTGATTGAAGCTGCCAAATCAGGATTGCTTTCTAACAGTGGGAAGTTAGCCCCTACATATCCCCTCAGAATTGGGGGAATAAGGATATCCCTTTTCTGGATAACTTGAAAGAGTTGGATGGAAAATGGGTTGGAGGTTTAGGGAGGGCCTAGGCTCACCCTGGAGGACCATGAGAGGCAATCGAATCATGAGTAAATAAAGCTGATAGAACAGAATTACATCTTCCTCTTCATTCCAGCCCTGGCCTGAATGCTTGTAAGGCAGCAACCCTGGACACCTTTCTAGTCACTGGTTAGCTTTGTTGCAATTTGGTAATGACAGTTGACATTTATATAGCACTTTAAAATTCACAGTGAGCTTAACATACATTATTTCTTTGGAATCCTTTCTTAAAAAACACATATTTATCGATTTATTTATTTTTGAATCTTACAACAAAACTGTGAGAGGAAAGTACTGTGATATTATGAACCCCTAGTTTACAAATGGGGAAACTGAGGCCCAGTGAGGCTAAATGACCAGCCCATGGTCAGAAGAAGGACACTGTCTTTTTATTCTCTTAGTCTGTTGTGCTTTAAAGCCTATACTCTTGGGAAGAAGGACCAACATCAGACATTGGGTCCTGGCATTTTCCTGAACCAGAGGCTAAGGAAAACTTAATGCTGCCTGCATATTTTGTCAAATTCAGGTTTTCTTTCCTCCAAGCTTGCTCACTGGTCTTTCCATTGTACCGGCAGGCCTCTCTCACTTCCCTCTGCTCTCTATAGCATGGTGCTCTATCAGTGATGGCTCATTCATCAACCATCATTTCAAAGAGTAAAGGGCACCTGTCTTTTGTGAACCTTCCTGAGCTGACTGTGGGGTCTGAGAGGCTCGGGAGGATGCTGAGAAGTGCTGTTGGAGCTACCAGGATGGAGGACAGGAGCTGAGGTCCTGAGTGAATCAACAGGCTTTGGGGGGAACCTGTCTTCTTGTTCTCTTAATTGTTTGTGTCTTGGTGCTTATTCTTTTGGGAAAAAGAACCGACAAGAGACAGCTGACTCACTGGGTCCTGGCATCTGCCTGAACCAGAGGTCGAGGAGACTTCGATCTTGCCAACAGTAGGGCTGATCCTCTCCCCGGAGGCCCCAAATGGGACCCGAGAGGCTAATGACAGACATCAAGGGATGTGATCGTGGAATCGTAGATCTAGAGCTGGACGAGACCTTAAAAGTCACCAAGTATAACCACTTCATTTTACAAGTGAAGAAACTGAATCCTACAGGGCTAAAATGGCTTGTCCAAAGTCACATAGTTGGTAAGGAACAGAACCAGGATTTGAATTTTGTTCCTATAACTCTAAATTTGAATTCTTTACCCCCACCTTTTTTAAAAAAAGTTTTATTGAGCTTCTTAAAAAAAAAAAAACAAACCCACCATCAATTCCTATTGATCTGCCTCCAAGCCACCTAATAGAAACCTTTCTTGTTAAAATAGTAATAATAGCTAGCATTTATATAACACTTTACATTATTGTGGCCTTATTCTCGTGGTTGTGCTGATTTGCTCTAAATCAGTTCATACAAATCTTCTAAAGTTTCTCTGAATTCTTTCTTCATCATCATTTCCTTTGTTGTAATAATATTCCATTAAGCACTGGCCTTGGAGTCAGGGGGACCTGAGTTCAAATCTGGCCTCAGATACTTAGTAGCTGTGTGACCCTGAGCAAGTCACTTAATCCTGATTGCCTGAAAAAAATATTCTATTACATTCAGATATCACAGTTTGTTTAGTCATTCCTCAATTAATAGGCACTTATTTTCTCTCCAGTTTTTTGCTGTTATAAAAAAGTGCTGCTGTAATTTCTTTGTGTTTCTGGGATTTCAACACCCTTTCCCTGGTGCACTCATACCTCCATATAACCTTACACACTCAGGAGAAAGAGACTCCTTAGCTGTCTTTGAGCTGGGAGGGCCAGGACAGCCTGGGGCCTTGTACAGTCCCTGTCCTTTTTTGCAACCTGTGGTCATGTCATTGTGTTTCAGGCATTTTGCTGGCAGTATGTGTCAATCACACATCTGAACACTTTTCATAGAAAACTTTTTAGTTGCCCATCTGGAGCCAGAGACCATTTTAGCTCTGGGTAGTTACAGTAGTTCCCTTAATATATGCCATCCTATCAGAATTTTAAAAGGTGCTCGGCTGTTAAAGTGGCTGCCTAGCTGAATGCCTACATGATTCTCCTGTGGTAGTGAGGAGCTTGGCTCTGCTGCCATTGAAAATGGCAACCTGGGAAAGTTGCCCCTAGTGTGGCAGGTGCTGGCAGGGAGACCTGAAGTTGGCAGGGTGGGAATAAGGCTGCATGGGCCACTTGGGCTGCTTAGACCTATTGGTGAAATGACAGGTGATCAGGCATATGAAAGGGACCTTGAACTCATGTAGCTCCACCCCCTCATTATGCAAAGAAGTAAACTTCCCTAGAGAAGGGAAGTGATTTGTCCAAGGTCATTCAGCTAATACAAAGCAGATCCAAGACAACAACACGGATATATTATCTCTGAATCCAGTGCTCTTTCTTTAAAAATAAATTCTCAATTAATAAGCATTTATTTTCTCTCCTTCCTATGTCCCCCATCTCTTTTGGAAAAAAAAATAAAGAAAAAAGCCCTTGTAATAAATATGTATAGCCTAGCAAAATAAATCGTACATGGATCGTGTCCAAAACTGAAAGTCTCGTGCTGTATATTTAGTCCATCACCTCTCAGGAGGTAGGTACATTCCTCATCATTGCTCTCTGTAATGGTGTTGGTCATCACATTGATCAGGACTTTTAAGTCTTTCAGAGTGATTTGTTTTCACAATGTGGTTGTTGTAATCAGCATTGTTCTCCTGGTTCTGTTCACTCTATCACCGCACATGGGCTTCCTAGGTTTCTCTGCAACTGTCTATTTCATTATTTCTTTGAGCACTTTATTATTCTGTTACATTCATATTCCCCAATTTGTTGGGTACCACCTCCTTTCTCAGTTCTGCCACTACAAACATTTTTGTACATGTGGATCCTTTTCCTTTCTTTGATCTCTTTGGGGTATAGACCTAGTGCCAGTATTGCTGGGCCAAGGAGTATACACAATTTAGTAAACTTTTGGGCATAGTTCAAAATTGCCTTCCAGAATGGCCAGACTGATTCATAACTCCACTAATAGTACGTTAGTTTGCCTGTTTTCCCCAAGACCCTCTAACATTGGCCATTTTCCTTCTTTGTCAACTTTTCCAGTCTGACTGGTATGAGATGGTACCTCCAAATCTTTAAATATTCATTTCTCTAATTATTAGTGATCTGAAGCATTTTTCTGTATGGCTTAGTGCTATTTTCACGATTGCACAATTCCAGGATTATTAGTTATTCATCACTGCCCCTACAGGAGTTGACCCAGGGAGGCAGCAATGGTTTTGTCCCTGACTCCTGGCCTCATCAGGAACATGAGGTGTTTAAAACCTCTGCATGTCTTGGAAGGTGGGGAAACTTCAGCTCTCTTCTTTCCTTGGTCTTTCACATCACCCACACTTCTGACTGCATGAGTGTTTCCTTTGATTCTAGTCACCAAAGAGAATTTCAGCCTTCTACTGTCTCTCTATGTGGCATGAGGGATGGTTGACTGAGATGCTTCCTTTACCTTTCAGGGGCTCCTACCCTCTGGCTTCCAAAGCTACCTGGAGTGGCAAGGATGTGACGCCATGAGTCTGGACCAGCTTTAATTTTAGTCCCTTTCCCATCTTTGACTAGCAGGGTGGCCTTGGTCATATGGTTTAAACTGCACCAGGCCTCAGTTTCCTCCCATGTAAAATGAGGCTATAGTACTACCTCTCCTGCCTGTCTCACTCCCATTTTATCCCCCTTGAGCATGTAAGCTTTTCGAGAACATATTTTGTATTCCCAGAGCCTCGCCCCGTGCCCAGCATATGATAGGTACTTAATGAATGATTATGGATTGGTTGATTGACCTTACAGGGATGCTCTGGTGATTGAATAAGATAATCGATGGCAAAGTGCTTTGCACCCTGAGAAGCACCATGCAAAGAGACGAAACTTTAGTTCTGTTCAAGCAGCCTTTCCAATGTACCCTTCAGTGCCGGTAACATATCTCAGTGCCACACTTTGCTCAGTGGAAAAATAGCAATAATAACATGACCCCCAGGGTCCATAATCTAGTTTCTTTTTCTCTTTGTTCATTCAGTAACTGACCATTCTTGTCTTTTTTTTGGAAGGAGGAAGGCAGGGCAATTGAGATTAAGTGACTTGCCCAAGGTCACACAGCTAGTAAGTGTGTCAAGTGTATGAGGCTGGATTTGAACTCAGGTCCTCCTGACTCCAGGGCCGGTGCTCTTCAGTAACTGACCATTAATGAAGGCTATGATTCCTTTCTCAACCTTTTAACCTCACCTTCTCTCTTCAGTTCAGCCTTTATGGGGAGCAAATTGGTTGTGGAAAGATTTGGAATCAGAAGACCTGGGCTTCACTCCTTGGTGCTGCTGCTTGTGACATGTATGACCTTTAGCAAGTCCCTTAACCTCTGTGGGCCTCAGTTCCTCATTTGTAAAATGAAGGCATTGGACTAGATCAAGGGTTCTTTGCTTCTTTCTTGTTATATAGCCCTTGGTCAAGTCTAGTGAAATCTGTTCTCAGAATAATATTTTTAGATACAAAACCCAAAATACATAATATTATGAAGGAAACCTATCATCCTGAAGTATCATTATCAAAATATTAAAATTTCCAAGTTAAGGAGTGCCAGGTTAAGAACCCCTTGACTAAGTTCCCCTTCCACTCTAATTCCTGTGGATCCTCCTCTGACATTTTAGGGGGAAGGAGGAAAGGAAACAAGCATTTATTAAACACCTGTTATTTTCCAGGCATGGCTAAGTGCTCTACAAATATTATATCATTTGATATAGGGAGACTCTGCCAGTGTTGGGAGGTGGTCAGGCAACGTAACCCTTTCCTGGCTCTCTTCTCTTGCCAAGCCAACTCATCCTGAGGGGAACCTCAAAACCCCTTCCTCTGATCTCTTTCCCCAGCAGGGAAAATGTTAGAGATGGATCTGTTCCCAGGTTCCAAGCCAGAAGGCAATGTCCTGTCCCCGCTCCCACTCAATCAGCCCAATAAGAATCAGCGTCTTATAATGCAGAGAGGAAGGGAGACAGAGTCCAAGGTCCTTTGTTCACATTCCAATATCTCCCCTGCCCCCCCACCCCTTACTACGTATGGAACCATGGCAAGGCACGTAAATCTTTTTGGGCTTCACAGTTCCTCATCCGGAAAAAGGGGAGAGGGAGGTTGGACTAGGTCACATTAACATTTCTACCAAATATAAATCTGTGATCCCAGGAACCATGGTGGGCTGACTGCCGGGTTTTGGTAGGTTTGTGGGAAGTTACTGCAATGACCCATTGCTCTCCATTTAGAGGATGTGTGGAATGAACACTGGTTCTGGTGCCAAGCCTTGAGCTCTGATCTTACCTCTGATGCTTCTTCCCCTTGTGACCTTCACAGGTCACTTTTTCTCCTCCTCCTCCTCTTCCTCTTCCTCCTCCTTCCTCTCCTCCTTCTCTCCCTCCTTCTCCTCTTCTTCCCTTCTCCCCTTCTCTTCCTCCTCCTTCTCCACCTTCCCTTCTGGCTTAGAGCTGGGAGCGTCTCTACTTCTAGGGAGATGGTGTCCTCCGCTGGCTCTCTGTAGTTTGGGGAATGCACAGTAGAGGGCAGGAGAGGATTAGTCACCACTGGACAAATCTGGTCCCTACGAACTAGCGCTGGGGTTCTCAGGAGTCCTGTCAAAGCTGAGGTGGAGAGCAGTAAGTCCCTGCTGGGTTCACCTGCTTTGTTCTGTGCCTAGAACCTGGAGCCAAGCAGGAGAGCCCTGAACCTTCCTGTTTCTTCTTCTTCCATCTGTTTCAGAAGCTGCTGCCAGGGGTCCAGGGGCCAGGAAGGGTATTTCTTATGGTGAGAAATCCTGGCTGATGCAAGGGGAAGGTGTTTTCTGAGTAACAGTGCTCTAGAACTGCTGACCACCCTCATTTGCCTAGTAACTCAGTGTCTTAGAGCAGGAAGGGACCATGGGAGTCATCAAGCTTTGGACAGCCAGTGGGAAGAAGCTGGAATTGGAAGCTAAGTGACTTAGATTTAAATTCTGCTTCTTACTAGTTTTGTGGCCCTGGGCAAGTCACCGCATCCCTCTGGTCTTAGCATCCTCACTGGGTTGGGGAGGGAAGGCAGCAAGATGGAGGTTGGGGTTCTTAACCTGAGTTCTAGGACTTTAAAAAAAATTGTTTATAGCTATATTTCTATGTAATTGGTTATCTCTGTAACCTTATATCTTTTATTTTATTCAATTACTAACATGATTCAGATGAGTCTATAGATTTCACCTGAGTGGCTAAGAGGGCCATGACACACAAAAGGTTAAGAACCTCTGGTTGTAGGAGAAGGATGTTTGGATTGGCAGCTGAAAGATAGGAATCTTAGTCTCAGCCCTGCCACTGTTCCCTGTATGGGCTTGGCCGAGTCATGTAATGATGATAATAATGTTAATGATAATAGACAGTGATGGTGATAATAGCTAGTGTTTATATAACTCTTTAAGATTTGCAAATTAAACAAAAGGTTCGATCCTCACATCAACCCTATAAAATAGGTGATATTTTTAATTCCCATTTATAGATGAAGAGACTGAGATTTCCATAGACAGAGGTTAAGTGACTTGCTCAGGGCCACACAGCTAGGAAGTGTCTGAAGCATGATTTGAACTCAGGTCTTCCTGGCTGTATGTCCTGATGCTCCTTCAACTCTACCACCTGGCTGTCCTAAACCTCTTTGGGCCTCAGTCCTCATGGGTACAGTGAGAAAGCTGGAGGAGATGATGTCTGAGGTCCCTTTTGCTCTAAATCCTTTACATGCAGCTTTTTTCTCTTATGGATCACAAATGACTTGTGCTGGGTCTCACTGCTAACCAGTGGCAGAGATGTCAGTATGCGTATTTGTGGGAAATCATGGGACCTAACCATTGTGATGCATTAACAGAGGAGTTCTCTGCTGTTGAGGAAGCACCCAAACACTGAGCTCTGGATTATACAGTCAAGTCCTCAGGTAATGGTGTGTGGTAGTAATATGGAGTCAGGAGATCTGAGTTTGCATCTTGACTCTTAATACTTACTGTGTAATATTGAGCCATTTGCTTAACTTTTCTGAGTCTGTTTCCTCACAAGTAAAGTGGGGGATGACGGTAGTTAACACTACTGGCCTGAGAATACTGCATACACAGAAAGTGTTATTTTCTCCTCAGGAATTCCGGAGGCTTGGTTCTCACCATTTGTGCCAACCTCTGCAGCCAAAGACAGTCTCTGGTCTCCTGTACCATTAGGAAAGTCTCAATTAGGGAGGGATTGGCTGCTTATGGTGGGACATTTGGGAATGAGTTGGGCATGTCTTCTGTAGTAAGCCTCATGTTTCCCTCCTCCATTGCAGTGCGGATGATGTTGTCATCAAAGTGCCCGGCAGCCAGCTGACCCTGGACTACCTGGAGGACCGTGGCTTCACAGAGCCCATCCTGGTCCCCAAGAAGGACGGCTTAGGGCTGGCTGTCCCAGCTCCGACGTTTTACGTTAGTGATGTTGAAAACTATGTGGGTAGGTACTGCGTTCATTGGTCCCGGGAGGCTCCTGCTTGGGAGCTGCAGCCCTGGGGAGAGCCAGGCCCCCCTTCTCCCTCCCACCCCGTGTTTGTGTCCTATTTGATTTGCAAAGATCCACATGTTCGACGTAGGGTGGGATATGTCCGACCCTTTACTCAGCATCACCTAGGCTCTGGGTAGGAGAAGTGCTTTGTTGTAGTGGATAGGTAGATAGCTGGCCTCCAAGGCGGGAAGATCTGAGTTCAAGTCCTGCCCCTGCCCCATACTTGTGGGCATGGGTGAGCTGCTTGACCTCTCAGTGATCTGTGTAACTCTGTAAGACTATGCATTCCAGAGAAGATAGTGACCTGCTTTGGTAGAGAAAGGGTCTTCATCATGGAATTCCCCAAAGCAGTGAGTTCAAAGATTCAGTCCCTAGTCCTATGCTCCAGGTAGCATACTAGCCTCTGAAGACCAAAGACAAAAGCCAAATAGTCCTAGCCCTCAGTGAGCTTACATTCTACTCCAGTGTCACAGTTTGGGTATAAATATGATGAATGTAATATAAGTATACACAGTATATAAAATATTAGTAATACACAAAATACAAGTAATATACAGTGTATCAAAAAGTAAGTATAAAGTAATTTTGAGAGATTAAGAGGACTAATAACTGGAGGAGGAGGATTGTATGAGAAAATATCTTCTGTAGGAGGTTGTACTTGAGCCAAGTCTCAAAGGGAACTAGGGATTTCAAGCCCTGGAGGTGAAGAGGGAGAGCATTCCAGGTATGGGGAATGCAGAAGTGTGGAGGTGGGGAATGGAATGTTGTATATGGGGAAGAGCAAGTAGGCAAGTATGGTGACAACATAGAATGAATGAAAGGGAGGATTGAGAAATCAGTTAGAGGAAAAGGTAGAGATAGAGTGCAGCTTTCACTTTTGAAAAAGATTTTTTTTTCACTTAAGATGTAATTCATCCTTATAAGTTATCCTGAGACATTTAAAATTTGATTCAATTTGACAGACTTCCTTTTACATATAACAGTTTTTTTATTATGAACTTATTAATAAACAAAACATGAATATTTTAACATACATTGAACAGGAAAAGAAGATTGTATATAAAACTGTGAATTTTTATTACGTATAATTTTTAAGTGACAATTTATTACAATGGTAACAAAATTGTCCTGCTTGTTTTTGTTCTGTATGAATTTCCTTGTTTTCTTATGTTTTTTCCTATGTATTTTTAAAATGTTTCAGGTTTTCAGTGATGAAAGATGTTTTCAATGCTATCCCTCCCTCCCTTCCTCTTTCCCTCCCTCCTCTTTCTCCCTTCCTTCCTTCCTTCCTTCCTTCCTTCCTTCCTTCCTTCCTTCCTTCCTTCCTTCCTTCCTTCCTTCCTTC
>CM053624.1:328382895-328546471 GCA_028646595.1 Phalanger gymnotis
CTTCCTTCCTTCCTTCCTTCCTTCCTTCCTTCCTTCCTTCCTTCCTTCCTTCCTTCCTTCCTTCCTTCCTTCCTTCCTTCCTTCCTTCCTTCCTTCCTTCCTTCCCCTCTCATTCCCTTTCCTCTCCCAAGCAATTCCACACAACTTTTCAGCAACATAATTACTGTGTAAAGTGGCATATACTCATATTTCTCTAGTTCTCCAATTTGTCCATTTTGCAATGCCCTTATTCATAGGTCCTAGGCCCAGCATAACTTTTTGACCCAAAGCACAAAGCTTTTGCTTTCTCAGGAGGTGAAAATTGGAAGCATCCAGAAGTTGAGGGGAGCCAGTTCACCTGGGATGGAATGTGGCTTTCCACCATTGCTTGTACCAAGCAGGTGTCTGAAACTCTTAGAGCTCTGCTATCCCTGTAGTCCCCTAAGCCCTCTCAGGACCTGTCTGGGCCCCTGATCCCTAGTCTGAGAAACACTTAAAAGAATAAACAAACAATAGAAAAAGGTGAGAGTCATTTGAAAGCCTATTTCCA
The DNA here is from genome assembly GCA_028646595.1 of Phalanger gymnotis. Lineage (NCBI taxonomy): Eukaryota > Metazoa > Chordata > Mammalia > Diprotodontia > Phalangeridae > Phalanger > Phalanger gymnotis. Next base: position 328,383,425 of record CM053624.1, read on the forward strand.
GTGTAAAAGTCTGTCTCAACTCATCTCTTCTATGTAGTCAGTGAATCCTGTAGATGGGTGGTGTCAGACTCAAATAGACATGGGGGCAGGGGCGGCGCTAATCTGTACATTAGGGTCCCTGCCAGCCGCGTATTGACTTAGTTTTAAAATGTAATACATTCTGTCAGACAGTCTTGTCTTGTTGCTTCTCCTTCTAATGTCTGTCTGTATTGTGCATGTGTCGGCCCCATGTTTGTCTGTTACTTGTTGGCAGCCACACCCCATCTAAAGCAGCAGCCTGATGACCAGAATCGGGTAGGTTGTAGAGTACATTTTTCTTCAGATCTAAGTTGGACTAGATGACCTCATCCATTGGTCTCATCCCCCCTGACTTCAGAGATGTGGGGCTCATCAGTCTCTTGCTTGAATTCATTCCTCAGGCCCAGAGAGGAGTGTGGATGTGACCGATGTCACCAAACAGAAAGACTGCAAGATGAAACTGAAGGAGTTTGTGGATTACTACTATAGCACCAATCGGAAACGAGTCCTCAATGTCACTAACCTGGAGTTTTCTGACACCAGGTGAGCCAGCCTTGCCCAGAGAGCCTTTGTGGAGATACGGGAAGTATCTCTGTCCCCTTTGCAGACCATAGCTCCCTCTGTTAATGAGTGGCTGATTGACAGTGGATTTCAGAAAACTGTTTCCCCAGTGCTTAGAAGTGGCTTAATTTCTTGTTCTTCCCTGTTACCACAAACACCTGAGGCATCTTGAGTGAGATGAGAGACAGCTGATGTAGAAGATGGAGTGCTGGACTGAGTCAGGAAGAGCTGCCTGGGTTCAGATCCCATTTTAGACACTTAACTAGCTGTGTGACCTAGAACAAGACCATTAACCTCTTTGATCCTCCATTCACTTTCTGTAAAATGAAATGTTGGAGTAGATGACCTTTAAATTCTTTTCCAGCTCAGTCTATGATCCTGTGATCTCAGTGGTCTGGAAAATTTGTCCCTCTCTTTTCATGTCTTTTCCTACTCAGAGACAGGCTATGAAGGAAAGCCAGCAGGTGCCTGTGAATGCTTGCTTGGTGCTAGGAACAGGGGAGGGAAGTTCTAAAAAGGCCCATTTTGGCTTGATCTATGGAAAAACTTCCCAAGATTTAGATCTGCCTCAGGTGGTAATGGGTTCCCTCATCGTAGACCTTCAAACAGAGACTGTATGACTTGTCTTTGACGTTAATGCTTTAGAAGCAATTCCTGTTTGGGTACTAGTTGGATGATAAGATCTCAGATGTTCCTTCCACTTTGGTGATTAATTATTGAATGGGAACCTTCAGATTCTGAGGGCTGCCTCAGGTTTGGAATAGTAGCCATGCTAGATAGACTTGTTATTTTGATTTTGTGTTATGGGCTGCCCAGTAAGTCACAGAGAGATGGGTGTGACAGTCTCTGTTTCCTCCTTCTGATAAAGAATGGCAAAATTAGAAAGTTGCCCAGACACCACTCTATAACCTCCTCTTGCCATTCCTTTGTATTATTGTAGTGCAGAAAGTTCCCCAGGACCCGTGCTTCCCTCATCTACCTAGAATTTCCTGCTGTGCCATCAGGCCGGTGCCCCACTGGAAGTTCTCTGTGTTAGAGACCTCTTTTCCTCTCACATAGCAAAACCTGCCCTTTATTAGAAAGATTCTAACAAACTAATTTATACTAAGATACCTATGAATGATAACAACTTAATATGCTATCCGTTCCAAGAGAATTGGCATCTCAGCTAGATTCAAGTGACTAGAGTGATCCAGAAGGCAGAACTAAATTGAATTGGTAGAAGTCAGAGAGACAGATTGCTTTAAATCAAGGCTTCTTAACCCAAAGTCCGTGTCTGTTGATAGATTTTGTGGAGATCCATCAACTTGGATGGTGAAACAAATTATATCTTTATTTCAATGTAATTGTTTCTTTTGTGATCCTATACATTTTATTTTTTTGCATTTAAAAATGTTATTCTGAGGTACACGATCCCCAAACAGTTAAGAATACTTGGTTTAAGCTGAAAGGGAGCTATAGTGTGATTCCAGGTTTGGCTTCAATTTCGATGTTACGCAGTGCAAATATCTGCAAATTACAACCAGCCTATCAACAATTAATTATAAATAATATAAGCACATATCAATAATATGAGCACATCCACTATGAGCTTAGTCGTGTGGGTAAGACAAGAGCAGCCGAGGGTAGGAGGCAACATGATATTTAGGAGACAGGAGACCAGGGTTGACCTCTAGTCTGGGCCTCTCGCTGGCCTTTCTCCTTTTTTAAAATAAGCCTGTGGGTGGGCAGGTAGATGGCAAAGTGGATAAAGTACCAGCTGTGGAGTCAGGAGGACCCGAGTTCAAATCTGGCCTCAGGCAAGTTCTAGCTGGGTGACCCTGGGTAAGTCACGTAACCCTGATTGCCTCTAAAATAAAAGGAAGGAAGGAAGGAAGAAAAGCCACCGAGAGTAGATCTTCCATGCTCCATGTGCTATTTACTATCTTTGGGAGTCGATTCTTTAGTTGGGGAAATCAGACTTAACCCTTGTGAACCACCTGCAATACAGGTCTAGGGGAAACACTGCCTATGTGTAAGCTAGGTGTGCCAGCAGATTGAGAGACAGTTCTCTGAACAGAGTATGGATTCAGTCAGAGCATCTGGGTTTTAAGTCTAATGACATAAATCTTTGCCAAAGCCCCGCAATTCTCTGGAGTGATCTACCCACTACTGGAGAGGAAGGTCCTAGGGAAATCGCCTTAGTAGTTGTCATGTGTCTGCAGCTCCGTTAGCATAGAAAAAAGGCAACGTGTTGAATGTGTTCTTTTCAGAAAGAAAAGGGAATTCAATCGGGGCGGGGAGGTGCAAGCTGGCCAGAGGGTGATGGTAGCTGACTCAGCTTTTTCTTCACAGGCATTACTTCTAGCTTGGCTTAGCTTTCACCTCTCGCTGGTGTGGGCTGGGTTTCTCATCAAGTGTTCAGTGATTAGAAATCTTTTCAGAGAGGAATTTCAGTTTACACTTTTTTTTTTTTTGCAGAGGTATGGGGCTAGGTGGGATTGTCCTGGATGGGATGCAGTATTAGGTACTTCCTCTGAGATATCCGGTGTCTTGCCCAAGACAGTGAAATCTGAACCGAATCAAAGTTTCCATTCTTTCTCGCTCATATTTTAATCAAGAGATAAACTAACCAGATTTGACGTGAAGCAGAAACAACAGGGTAGAGCTGGGAGCTTGAAGAACAGATGCTGTCGTTTAAAAGACATCAAAAATGCCCCATGTTGTGTGTGTGTGTGGGAAAAACAACAATCTTTCTCTTCAGTGCTACAGTGGTCAAAACAAAACACATATTTAGGCCAAGATGGAAACTGTTGCCTTTCAATGCTCCAAGACAACAGACTCCTTGGGGAAAGATGCTCCCCCTGTAACAGGAATAGCTCACAGTAAATAGCACTTCATGGTTGGCAGAACCCTTTATACGTACATTATTGAAGCCCTGTGAGCAACCGGTTCATAGGTTCGTTTTCCAGATGAACTCTGACCTTTAGAGGGGATGTGACTTGCCCAGGGTCACACAGGCAGGATTCTTTACCCAGACCTTCCTGACTCTAAAGCCTGATGCAACCTGAATCATCTTTTCATTCTTTTGCCTTCAGAATGTCCAGCTTTGTAGAACCTCCGGAGATTGTGAAAAAGCTATCCTGGGTAGAGAACTATTGGCCTGATGATGCCTTACTGGCCAAACCCAAAGTGACCAAGTATTGCCTGATTTGTGTGAAGGACAGTTACACTGACTTCCACATAGACTCTGGAGGGGCCTCAGCCTGGTACCATGTGCTCAAGGTAAGCCTCATTGTCAATCACCAAAGTGCCCACTTCACCTGTAGGAAAGGACTCGAGGAGATGTGATAAGATATGAAGAATGGTTGAATTGTATAGATACGTCAAATAGGAGCTCCAAATAGTGGAGACAAATTAAATAACATGGGAAGGCTTCTCAGGAGAGAGGGCCTCACATTGGGTCTTGAGGAGTTGCTGGATGTGGTTGGGTGGAAGGGCAGAGGATGCAGCCTAGGTAGGACCATTCTGGGCAGTCAGCACCCCTCGGAGGCAGGCCGCGGCTGAACGTGAAGAGTGTAGGTATCAGATGGAAACTCACTCGGCTCGAGACAATAGACTAGATTGAAGGTCATTCTCACCTTTAAGGCCCACCTCAGATGCTAGCTTCTTTGTGAAGCTCCCTTTGATGCTTCTCAGTCCTATTACTTTGCACCCATCCCCTCCACTGAAAGCGGTCTCTCCCTCCTCAGATTTCTCACAATCCCTTCCTGGGCCTCTCCTTTGCATGTATCATGGGTATTTGTGGATTTGTGCTTCCCTCATTAGACTGTAAAGTTCTTGTGTGTTTATCTGCGTATCTCTAGCCCTGCACATAGTAGGCATTTAATAAAAAGCCTGTTTGGTGCCACAGTTGATAAAATGCTGGATTTGGAGTCAGAAAGACCTGAGTTCAAATCCTGTCTCAGACACTGGCAGTGTGACCCTAGGCAGGTAACTTAACTGCCTTAAGACCTTGTTTCCTCATCTGCATAGTGGTATTTGTGGGAATCAAATAAGATAACATGTTGAAAGTGCTTTGCAAACCTTAAAGCAAAATATATATGTGTGTATATATATATATAATGCAAGTTATAATAACAATTATTATTAATCTACTTGCTCAGACTTCTGGGAAAACCATGTGAAAAATAATGAGGGAATTTTTATTTTTTTTTAATTAAAATCCAATCTCAGGGGCATATGATCCCCCAAATTGGGCTGCTCAAGCCCTCATGTATGGTTTTCACATTGCATATGTGGCCTCTTTCCCAGTTTTGCTAAGAGGGATTTCTTCAAGTCCAAGAACATTTGGAGTTCAACCTATAACATCCAGTAACCTGGAAAATGATCAGTTCTCCCTAACTATGCTCTTTCTCGTTCAGGGGGAAAAGATCTTTTATCTCATCAAACCAGCCTCAGCAAATCTCTCTCTGTACGAGCGATGGCAGTCGGCAGCTAATCACAGTGAGATGTTCTTTGCCGACCAAGTGGACAAATGCTATAAGTGTACAGTAAAGCAAGGCCAGACGCTCTTCATTCCTTCAGGTATGTGTGCTGCCATAGCAGAACTGCTGGTTTGAAAAGGAAGGTCTGCTTTTGACCTTCATCCTCTTCCTTCTCCCTTTCCTCCTCCTCCCCACTCCCCACCCCCCACCCCCATCTTGAATATCCCCCCAACACACACTCCTTCCCCATTACCATATCAGGCTGACACCGCTCCCTCACCCCCCAGTCTCGTGGTATTCCGTGAAGCCTGCTCCACAGTCACTCCCATGCTCTGTCCATGTCACTTGCATGCGGGATCCATGCTACATACAGTCTGTCACCAGATGTAGGTGCATTTGGACAGTATAGGCAAAAAGCCAAGGCTGAGGTGGCCCCCTATTTCATGGGTTTCTGAGAGAACAGCCATAGTTTCCAGGGGGAACTACAGTTCTCCCTTCATTAAAAAAAAAAATAGGTGTTAAGACTGCTGCCACTCCTTGCCATAGGCGATACTTCCATTTAATGCCAACCCAGTGTAACTCTCCCTGCCAACAGGTAACTGAGCCCTGCCCTCGGGGGTTAAGTTAAACCAAGCTATGGCTGGGAGGGCTGTGTCTACACCATATCAGAACAGCTGCTTAAACAGCTGATGCTTCCCTCAAAGCCCTTGGCTGTTGTCAATGGCACTGAACAATGTGCCTGACTGATTGCCACCCTCCACCCTCAGCCAGTGAATTATTCTTGCCCAGCCTGTCCACAACCTGAGGAAAGGACTAAGGAAGCTGCCTTCACGGGGCTCTCCCCTCCCTGTGCTTTCACTGAGGGGGGACCATGGTGTGGTGTCAGAAGACAGGGCTTCTACCCTGGCTCTGTTACTAATTCATCGTGTGACCTGGATAGGTGACTTCCCCTCTCATTTCTAAAATGGGAGATTAGGACAGGATGATCTCTGGGGTCCTCCTTGATTCTAAAGTTCTGTGACTCCCATCTCTCTCCAGGCTTGGTCCCTCCCATCCCTCCCCAGGCAGGGAGGTGCTCAGGCATAGAGACAACCTGTTTAATCTTGGACTGCCCAATGCACCCAGTGCTTTCTCTCAGAGATGCACAATAGACCCTGTAACCTAGGTACAGAGGAAGCATGCAGAAATGCCCCTGTGATAAATAGCTGATATTAGGGACTTGGAAGAGGAGGTGAGCGAGGTTTTTCTCTTGCCCAGGCCTGGAGAAAGGACTCTGTCTCTCTAGGCCTTGGCCTCACCCCACCTTGCCTCTTGCGGGGAAGCAGCTGAGGGTGTTTCTGGGAGGCCCCCTGTCCTGCTGCCTCGGAGGTGGGAGGGCCTGCGGACACCTGCGTTTCTTCCTCTCTTGTAGGTTGGATATATGCAACACTAACCCCTGTAGACTGCCTGGCATTTTCAGGACATTTCCTTCACAGCCTGAGTATTGAAATGCAGATGAGGTATTGTGCTTCAAGTGTTTATTAATAATGTGCTACCCCTCCTTCTCCTCTCCCCACCTCTCTCTTCCCCCAATGCCCTGTTTCTAACTCTCCCTGGAAACTGTTGCTATGCATTTTGAAAACTGGAGTTTGGTCACTCAGGGTTTTTCCCTTTTGCCACAGACTGAGCAGCAAGGCACGTGCCACTCTCAGTTGCTTGATGTAATAATGGGGTTTCCTCTTCAATCTGACCCTACCATGCCCCCCGAGGGAAAACCTGCTCTTAGGATTTATAGGGGACTTAAGGGGACAGTCCCTAGGGGAGTATCCAGCTGACCCAGTAGGAAGGAAAGAGGGAGGGAAGGAAGAGGAAGTAAGTTAGGAAGGAAGGAAGGGAGGGAGGGAAGCTGTCCTCTGAGTTCCTGCTCAGTTCTCAGAGGGGCTAGAAGACGCTCCCTTCCCTGACAGTTAGCATCAGTGTCTCATAACTCTGCCACACCACATTCTGTCTGCCAGCCCAGCATGCATGCCCTCTGGAACCGATGGCCACCAAAGCAATTTAATTCCCAGCATTCATTACATGTTGTTTCAACGCTGGACACGAGCTGCCAGCCCAGCCGACCAGAAATCAATCCTAAGCCCGACCTGTGAAGCCATCCAGCATTTGCATTTCTCTGTCTCCTGGCTGTTTTAGCACGGCCTGCCTGGCTCAGGCCTGACCTAGCTCTTAGTCACTGACCTTGCCTGTGACTCGTTACACTGAAGTACATTTTGCTTTGCATCGCAGAGCGTACGAAGTGGAAAGAAGATTGAAAGTTGGTAGTCTGACCCAGTTTCCGAACTTTGAAACTGCCTGCTGGTATATGGGGAAGCATCTGCTAGAGACATTCAAAGGTAGAGAACTCCTTGATTTGTCTATGAAATTGGGCTCCTGATTGTACGCAGGACCAGTGGAAAGATTTGGCCTTCCCCTCTGCTGGCCAAACCCTCGAGCTTCCCAGTCAGGCTTTGCAAAGTCCAGTCCCTCTCAGCATCTTCCTAGTTCTGCAGCCAGACAAAAGTGATGATGATGATGATGATGATGATGATGATGATGATGATGTTGATGATGATACCACCTAACATTTCTATAGCACTTACTATGTGCCAGGCACTGTGCTACGTACTTTATAATTATTATTATCTCATTTGATTGTCAAATGACCCTGGGAGGAGGAGGTGCTGTTATAGTCCCCATTTTACAGATGGGTAAACTGAGGCAGATTTTTTTTTAAGTGACTTCTCGCCCAGAGTCACCCATCTAGTGAGTGTCTGAGGCTGAATTTAAACTCTCATCTTCCTGATTCCAGGACCTGCAGTCTCCGTACTGAGCTGCCTCACATTGTTTTCACAGGGAGAACTCAGAGTCTAGTGATCCAGGCTCTGTCTAGTTCTGCTTGATGACCTGAGGCAAGTCACCTACACTGGTCAGGCCTTTGTTGTGTCACCTGTAAGATGGGAATAATAACGTGATTACCAGGTACCATTTGTACCTTATAGGGCTGCTTTTCAGATGGGGAAACACTGAGCATTGAAGTTAAAGGGCTATCTGTGCAGAGGAGAGATTTCCATTGAATTTGGACAGATACGTTTGTTTCCTAATCGTTTTCTTAGGGAATTCACTGACTTGGGTAACTTTTACACAGAACCTGCTATCTAGATTTTAATTTATGGCACCTCCCAATCTTTACTTTTTTTTTTTCAATGTTAAAAACATGTGGCTCTCCCTGTGGCTGAGGTATTTGAGCTTCCAGAGCTTGCTTGGAATTGTCCCCTTCCCTCATCAGGCCCAATGTTAGTCGGCTAAGAGGGCTGGGTTTTTAGTTACAAATTCTCTTCTCAGTAATGGCCTTTCTAGGAAGTGGACACCAGAACAGTATGCAAGGAGCCTGAAAGGACCCAAATTGGGGAGAATTTTGATAGAAGGCTGAGCTCCGCGCTCACACGTGGACTACATTTTGAGATGTGTTGGCTGATGGGAATAATGCCAGTGTCTTCTGTAGAGACAGCGTGGCAGACAGAGTGGCCTCCCATGATGCTCCTCTAGAGCAGGCCTTCTCAGACTCTTTCCATTTGTGATCGCTTTTTGCATTCTGTCAGCTTTCCTTGGTGCTGAGTGGTACAACGGCATGTGTGATGCAAAGTGTGCTTAGAGCCAAGGATGCCCGTGAAGTTGCGTGATGCAACGTGGGTGAGCGCTGCGAGAAACACCTTGGATTTGTCAACTCATTTGATTTTGAATTAATTTTTGGTCTTTGCACATTCAGAAATCTTTTACTGTTGCCAAATTTTTTGAGACCCCATATGGGGTCATGACCCATAGTTTATGAAGCGCTGGTCTAGAGTAAGATGGCCTGAGTCCTTGTCCTGGTCCTGCCACCAACTCATTGTGTGACTTTGGGCATGCGATTTTCCCTTCCTGCCCCTAAGTTTGCCTTATCTGTAAAAGGGGATGCCACAGCTTCCTTTGACACTTAAACACTTTCCTCAAAACAACCCAGTAACAGAGGTAGAGCAAATCTTTTCTCCATTATACAGTAAAGAACACAAGGCTCTGACACTTACGTGCCATCCCAGAGTGTCTCAAGGCCAAGTCAGGAACCATTTGTTTTGACTCTGCCTCTTGATGCCAGAGTGGCCCTTCATGCTCTGAGGGGCAGTGGATCTGCTTAGTGCCTCTGGCCTGGGGAGAGGGAGCACATTTTTGATTTCAAAGAAAATGTAAATGTAACTTTATTTTGCGTTTAGGTTCCTCTTAGACCTCTTTTGCCCTCAGTGCCTCTTCAAGGTGGCTTTTGTTGGTGGTATTTGGATAGGCACTGTATAGACCCTGGCCCTGCCCTTCAGCTGCAGAATTCTGTCTGTGGCAAAGACTCAAAACATGGACAGACAGTCACATGAGGCCAAGAGAGGATAAATGATTAAGAAGAAAACAGCACTCATAGTGTGTATACCTACACTGGAAGAAGGGTGTGTTGGGTAGCACAGTGGATAGAATGCTGGACCTGGAGTCAGTAAGACCTGAGTTCAAATGCTGCCTCAGACGTTAACAGGCTGGCAAGTCATTGAAGCTCTATTTATTCTATTTCCTCATCTGTAAGATGGAGATAACAGTAGCAGCCATCTCTCAGGGTCTGGAAGGACTATGGAGGATAAATGAAATCATATTGTGAAGTGCTTTGCAGTGATTTATTTTTTCAAGCAAATGTATATGAAATTGAATATTTAAATAAGAATAAAAAGTGATTGAGTTTACAAAAGTTTACAAAAAAAATTACAATATAATTACTTTAAATAACAAAGTTGCTAGTCACCTTCTCCTTCCCGACAAGTGATTTGAAATACACCTGGTGAGCTGGGGTCTGGGCTGCCTGTGCGCTGACACGGTTCATAGCGTCATTCTCCCTAGATCCGATGTCTTCACCCTCTATCTGCCCCCCTGCCAAGCATGATGATCCCTGGAGTCCAGTGCAGCAAATGAAGTGCTTTGCAAATCTTGAAACACTGTATAAATGTTGCCGATGTTATTATTTTTACATTATTATGTCGAAAGGAGTTGTATGATTGAAACAATGAGATCTGGGGGAAGGAAACACCTTCTCTATGCTATTTAGTCAGGGAATGCTCCCTGGAGCAGGTGGAAATTTACTAGCTGTTTCAATAATGAAAAACAAAGGATTTAGCAAGGTGAGAGGGTAGTGTATGTCAGGGATCTTGGATTCACTGGGGCCAGTGAGGATCTGTTTGCCAGGCTATCTCCTTTGCTTGTGGTGAGGAGAGTCTATGGGTCTGGGGCTAGGGGGTGAGGTTGCTGTGTTGGAGCTGTGTCTACAGGGGCTAATTAAACAATTCCTCTCCTTAGGGTCACACAAATCTGGTAAGCAGCCACCTCCCCATATAGTCCAAGGAGCTAAAATACTGAACGGTGCATTCAGGTCATGGACTAAAAAGCAGGTAAGGCAGCATCTTTGTTCCCATGGTGTGCAGATGTGGGGAGCAAATAGGGAAATATACCAGGTTGGGGGGACTTGGAGTGTTGAGCCTGGAGATGGGCATTCCCAGCAGGGATGTGTGTCCCCTGCCTTCAGTTGTCTTAAGACCTGTCACATAGAAGGATTCCACTTATTCTGCTTGGGCCCAGTGGGTAGAATTAGGAGGAATGGGGGGATAGTTTAAAGCAGATTTCTACTCAGTGGAAGGAAGGACTGGTCCAGAAGTGAAAAAGAGACTGGAATCCCTGTCACTACAAGTATCCCAGGAGAGGCTGGATGCCTGTTGTTGGGAGTTCAGGCTTTTGGGGGGCGCTGGAAGATATTTTAACTTCTTTGGACTATGTATGACTTCCGGGGTTGCTTACAAATTTGGCGTTCAAATTCCTGAAGTGATAAGTAGGACTTGTGGGGGCAGTGCGGTGTGATGGATGGAGCATGGGGTCTGCAGTCAGATGATTTGGGTTCATCTTCTGGTTCTTTTTCTTACTGCCTAGTGCAACCATGGACAAGTCAGTGTGACAGAACCTCAGTTTCTCCATCTGTCAGAGGAGGCAGTTGGACTAGATCATTGCTGACATCCCCTCCAAAGCTAGTCTTATGATCTAATGACCCACTTTTTTTCTATGTCTAGCAAGATATCATTCAGCAGTGAGTCTGTCCAGGTGAATGTCACTCAGGGAAACATTAATAACGCTGTCACAGGATGTCGGGAAATATCATGTCATGGCCCGGCCCCACTTTGTAGAATTCATTATAGCCAGCACTATATGCTTCCTGATGTATAGGTCTGAGATGCAGTGCGGCTCAATGGAAGGAGCAGTGGTCTTGGTTCTGGGAGGCCTAAATTCAAATCCTACCACAAATTCTTGCTCTGACATTTATTTAGCTGCATGACTCAGACCGAGTCACTTCTGTCTGAACCTCAGTGTCTTCATCTATAAAATGGAGATAATTGTACCCATGTTACCTTCCTCCTTGGGCTGTTATGAGGAAAGTGCTTTGTAAACGTTGAAGTACCGTGGAAACTTGGTCTAATATGCCACTTCTCTGTTAAAAAGTATCCAGCGGTTCCCTATTTCCTGTAGGGTAACTGTTTGGCCAGGCATTTCTAGTTCTCCATAATCTTGTTCTAGCCTACTTTCCCACCTTTGCATCATGACCCTTCACACATCCTGGATTTTCTGACTGATAATTACTGGCTGGTGTCCTGTCTCATCTTGCCTGCTTGCATCTGAGTTTGAGTAGACCATACCTTTTCTCCATCTGGGCCTGAGACCGAAGGCTTTCTTTTCCTTCGTGTGAGGCCCGATTTGTGAAGCTTTCCTTGATTTCTCACCCTGGACTCCCTGCCATTCTTTGCCCCACCCCCCTCAACTCTCTCGGAGGTATTTTCTCTCCTTCCTAAAGTTTTCCTTGAATGTGCTTTCTGGATTTCTCCTTTACCCATGTCTCATTCTGCCTTATGTCATCCATCGATTCAGCAAACATTTATTAAGGGACTACTGCATGCAGGGCACTGGGCTGGGTCATGAGGGAGGGAGAAAGTTGGAGTAAGACCCAGTCCCTGTCCTCGTGGAGCTTGTGGTCTAAATGGGGATGGCGATGATGAGGTTGATGATGCAGCAATAGTAAAAGTAAGAGCAGCTAGGATTTCTGTAGTGGCTTTAAGGTTTGCAAAATACTTTATAATTCCTTTAAATCGCCATTTTAATTGCATCTTCTACAAGAAGCCTCTTTTTTCTAGAGCCCAATTTGTTTAGACGTATTTGTTTGCATGTTGTCTCCCCCATTTACGAATTGTGAGCTCCTTGAGGACAGGGATTGTCTCTTGCCTCTTTTTGTATCCCCGGGCCTTAGCACAGTGCCTGGCATATAGTAGGTGCTTAATAATTGTTTATTGACTTACTGCACACATTATCTCATTGATCCTCATAACAACTCTGTGAGTTAGGTATTATTATCCACGCTTTACTGATGAGAAAACTGAGGCTGGGAGTCACACAGCAAGTGTCAGAAGCAGTCTCTGAACTGACTCCATGCTCACTGATACAAATAATAACATTACCTGAGATTCTCATCAGGGAGGTGAAGGGCAATATGAGGTCAGAGCATGGACCCTTGTGGCTTACTTTTATTCTTCATGCACCACGTATGCGGTTTGGTACAGTGGAAAGACCTCTGCATCTCAGAAGGCCTGGGTTCTAATCCTGGCTCAGCTATTTACTGACTTTGAAATAATGAGAAAGTTATTTAACCTCTGTTGGTCTCAGCACTCTCCTCCATAAAATGAGAGGGAATTGATCTAGTTGACCTCTAATCACCTCGAATTCTGTGATCATATTCTAGCCAGATTGGAATACTAGTTGTTCCCTGATGTCATCCTGCTGTATCCAACCTCCATGCATTTACTCAGGCTGTCCCCCATGCCAGGAACACACCTACACTCCTTCCTTAAATGGAACTCTCTTTTGCTCCTAAAATCTTCTGCCTTATGGTGTACTTATTTTTGCATATATCATATTCATGCATCTCTCTCACCTTCACTCTCACCCTCCTAGACTAGAAGCTCTTTGAGGGGAGGATTGTATCATAGTTTATCTTAATATTCCTAGTGCCCAGCACAATGTCTTATGAGAATTCTTTCTTGCTGAATTAAAGGGTAGTTTGATCAGTGGGAGAGATGTAAAGTGAATCTGTCTGGCAGAAGGGAACCAAGGAAAGAACCAGTTCAGGAAGAACATTCCTGAATTCTCTCACATGGTAAAATTTGAGTTAGTTTCTAAGTACAGAGAGATGCGATTCCAATAAAGGGACTTGGGGAGTAGCAGCAATCTGTATTTTCCTGGTAGTCCGTTCTCCAGTTGGATCCAGGATATGGGGTGAGAAGGAGGAGATTGTACATACAGCACTGGCACACATCACTAGAAGGAAACTTGGAGGATGCCTTACCATCTTCCTAGGTGAAGGGGCAAGTTCTCTTGCGTTTAGTTTCACATTCACAATCTCTACTTTCCTAGAAGTCAAGTAATAATCATCAGTCAACCACGGAGCATTGATTTCACACCTCCTGTTTGCCAGACATTGTGATGGGCACAAATATAAAGTGGAGTAATCCTTGTTCTTAAGGGTCTGGGGTGGGGGGCACAGTCTCTGCCTGAGGCAGCATCTCCCCAGACCTAGTGGATGTACATCTGGAGCCTAGCTCCCAGCTAGCTTTCTCTACTTTTTTCACATCGTGCACTCTGTTCTAGCCCAACTGGCCTCCTAGCTTTTCCCTATTTACATACTAGCTCTGTGCCTTGGGCCAATTACTTAAGCCTCTCTGGGCTCCAATTTCCTCCTTTGTAAAATGAGAGGATTGGTCTAGAGCAAGGGTGGGGAACCTGCTCTAGAAGGTGCTGGTCCTTTCCAGTCCTAGGTCTAGCATCCTATGATAGTATGGTATTCTCTCTTCTGTCTCCCCACCCTTGAAGGGGCTCATTTCCACTTCTCACTGCAGTCTCTTGGAATCCCTACTTGCACTAACCTGAAACCCTCCTTAACCTGGTTCAATCACCTGTTAGTGCCCTTCCTAGATATGCAAATAACAACAACGATGATGATTATGACTGCTGTTACCTAATAACATAATTAGCTGCTGTTAATTAGAGAATAACACTAAATGATATATGATAAGCAAGGGTCAAGATTTATGTTCTAGATCAGTGATGTCAGATTCAAATAGAAATGGATCCCTGTGGACTGCATGTTGACTTAGAAAACCACAAATTAACAATATCTTTGTTGTAGTGTGTTTTCATTTATTTCGTTAAATAAATTTTGTTTGTTTAAGCTGGTGCTGGTAGCAGTTGCAGGTTTTGTGGACCATTTGTGCCTTGGGCCAAGAGATTGACACCTCTGTTCTAGACAGTCAGTCTTTGACTGGAAGAGAAAAGGGGGGTGCATTTGGGTTAGGTTAGTTAGAGGTGACTTCATAGAGGAGGTGGTCCTTGAGCTGAGTCTTAAAAGATGGAGACTGGCGTAGGAACAGGTGTGAACGTGACATGTGTAGGGGACAATGAAGAGATTGGTTTGGAGACTGGAGTAGAAAGGTTCATGATGGGGAAAAGAGAGAGGGAAAGCTGGGGAAAGGCCTTGAGTGAGGGGCTCTCAACCTCTTGACAAATGGGGAACCCCTGCTGGTTCTGAAGCTGGGGAAGTGCAAGTGTTGTTTCTAATGTCACCAAGACGAGTTCGGAAGCCGGTAGGATATCCTGTTCCATTGTCCTGCGGCACTTCACCAAGTAGCCTATTCGTTTTGTAGGAAGTTAATAAAACATCAGTGTAATAAAGTACCTAGTCATTCTTGATGGTGGGCAGAAGGACAGTAGTTTCAGGAGATGTGTGCAGGGGAGGAAAAATGAAGCCAAATCCCCCGGTCACTTCTAGGTTGAGTAAGGAGCAAGAAAATAATCCTCTAATACCTTGTGTTTCAGGCCTTGGCGGAACATGAAGATGAACTTCCAGAACATTTCAAACCATCCCAGCTTATCAAAGACCTTGCCAAAGAGATACGACTCAGCGAGGTGTGTCCTCCCTCCTGACCCGGAGCGGGGCCTGACGACTGGGAGGGGTCCTCCTCTGTGGGCTGAGAAGTCAGGAGAAGGATGCTCTGGGACCAATATCTCTGGTGGCAGAAATGTCAGCAGGAGAGAGTCAGCTGGTTCCTCAGAGCCCTGAGCCCTGGGTGCCCTGGGCTGGCTGCGGCAGTGACTGGAGAATGTTCCTGACAAGCTCTCACCCCCCTCCTCTGTGCCACAGGCATCCTTTCTCATCTCTAACCACTTCCTGTCTGGTGGGGGGCGGGGTGCAAGGGCAGGCCTATTCCTTATTAAGTAGTTTGGAGAAGGACCCAGGATGCTGAGTAGGGGTCTTGGGATTCAGAGAACAAGGATCTCATCTCTCTTTCCTACCTGTGTGACTTTGGGCAAACCATTAACTTCCCTGGGCCTCATTTTCTTGTCTGTAAAAATGAGAAGTCAGGAAAACTCATCCACCCGAGTTCAAATCTGGCCTCAGACACTTACTAGCTATGTGAACCTGGGCAAGTCACTTAACCCTGTTTGTCTCAGTTTCCTCACCTGTGGAATGAACTGGAGAAGGAAATGGCAAAACCATTCCAATTTCTTTACCAAGAAAACCCCAAATGAGGTCACAAAGACTCAGATATGACTGAAAAGCAGCTGACCAACAATAACAAATGAGAGGCTCCCTTCCAGCTCTAAATCTATGATGTTATGAACCTAAGTAGTCGTCTGCTTACTTGGAAGCCTTGTCCAGGTTTCTTATTTAATGTTGCCCCCAGATCTAGGGGTGCCAGAAAGGGGCCTAGGAGGCAGAGGAGGTGGTTATTCCCTATAAGATGGCTATTGGCCACTAAGGCCTCTGTGACCTCCTTGGACTTTGTTGGCTTTCCCTATCCCTGTAAGACTCAAGTGTTAAGAGAAACCATGCCAGCATAGACAGTGTCCGTTGTGGGGGGTGTTTGGTTATCATGTTGACTTGGAGGTAATTGGAGTCCCTGACTGTGACTGGCCCTGAGGCAGCTCTTGGCCATTCCAACACAAACATCTAGCTCTTCTCAGTCTCACTGGATTCCGGAACCTCCGTGTATTCTGAGACCAACAGCTCTCTGCTCAGAGCAGTGAACACTAATGTCCTCGGAGCCACCATGGTCAGACAGGTAGGCCTAATCCCTAAAGGGGAACCTAGCTCACAGGACCCATGGTCCAGCCAGTAAGAAGTGACTGAGTGATCAGAGTTAGGGCAGAACCTACTATTCTTTGCCTACTGGGAAGTGGTCAGGTGACAGGTGTGTTTCTAAGGAAACCTATTACTATCAGAGCTGTTTCTGGCCCGAGCCATTACCACACTTGTTTGCTAAATCAGGCAGATCACCAAAGTCTTCAGCTTCTACGTCCCTGCCTCTGGATAGGCTTTCTGAAATATATGACTCTGTTCTGGCCATCGTATTTTAGAATTCACACTAGCAGACTGGAGCATGTTGAGAGGGGGAAAAGTCAAGATGGCCAAGGGTGTGGGCACTGTTTCATATGTGGAAGTCTATGTCATTAGTATCTGTGTCTTAAATTCTCAGCCAAAACCTGTCAAGCATCGGAACAGCCCCTTTGCTGTGCCTTAATTATCAATAACTGCTACATCTTTTTGTGTTTTCTAATAAATCAGTTATGCTACAGTTGTAGTAGCTTGGTTTTAGAAGATACTCTATTCAAGGTATCAGGGTCTTTCTCTTCCTTCTTATCCCCTCTCCCTTCTTTTTTGTCTTCCTCTCATTCCTCTTTCTCTTGCTACCCCCTTCCTCATCCCCAATACTCTCCCATCCCTTCTTCCTCTCTCCTTTTTCTCCTCTTCCCCTCCTCCCCACCATCTCCCAAAAGAAAACCGATACCAATATGGTGGTGGTAATGGATCTGGGTTACCAAAATGAGGACCAGAACAGCCGCCATCTGCAAAGTGGAGATTCAGCTTCTCTATGTCTGCAAGTTGAATTTCTTTAGAAAGGTTGCTTTGGAAAGAGTTATTTCTGATTTCTACTTTGGGAGGGGAGCCAGTGGCTGTCATTTCTTTCATGTGACTTCCTTTGAGCTGAGGGTGTGATCTCATTATGATGATGTTACTTGGATCTGTTAGGGCAATGTAGAGTCTCTCTAGGGTAGATGATGGAACGAGGAATGATATACAGTGAACCTGTCTCCTTCTCCGTTCTTCCAGAACGCATTGAAAGTCACTAAACCTGAAGTTGGTGCCAATGTCTCCCCCAAGGAAGTTTGCCCTGTGGAGAAGGAGAAGGAGGAGCCCCCATCCCCTGTACAGGTCACGCCGCCTTCTTCTCTGGTGGAAAAATCCTCTAAAAAAAAGACTCCCAAAACTATGAAACCACCCAAACCATCCAAGATTCCCAAGCTTCCCAAACTCCCCAAACCACCGAAGCCTCCGAAGCCCCCCAAACCTCCCAAAACTCCGAAGATCAAGGAAGGAGGCAAGAAGAAAGGGAAGAAGTCCAAGGAGTCAGCTTCCCCCACCATTCCCAACTTGGACTTGCTAGAGGCCCACACGAAGGAGGCGCTGACCAAGATAGAAACGCCAAAGAAAAGCAAGGTAGGTGCTTCCCAGTGCCCCAGACCTCTGGCACTCTTTTCTGCTTCCTGGGTTTCTTGGTAAGGGTGGTGTGGAGTCGAATGCTGGGGAGGGTAGGGCTTGGAGCACAACTGAGGTTTCTCTTCTTCACAGTGGGACTTTTATATGATCAATACCTACTTCTCAACCTTGGGGGTGTGGGCTCTTACCTGCTGCCACCATCTTTCCTAGGAGCCTCATCTGAAAGCAAAGTGAAAACAAGCAGAGGCAAACATGGGATTAACTGAATCAGGAGATACCTTTGGGGTTCTTTGATTCTGTTTTCAAAAAGATTGCATGTTACGGGCATACCTTGGCACATGGCCACGTTCCATGAAATTCTTGAGTTCAACCAATCAATCAATCAGTAGACATTTATTAAGCACCTACTATGTGCCAAGCACTGAGGATACAAAAAAAAGGCAAAAGACAGTCCCTTTCTTCAAAGAGCTTACAGTTTAAGGGAAGAGACAAGTAAACAAATGTATACAAAATGAGCTATTACAGGATAAACTGAAAATAATTGACAGGGGGAAAGCAATGGGATTGAGAGGGGCTTGGGGAAGGCTTCTTTTAGAGGGCGGGACTTTAGTTTGGGACGTAAAGGAAACCAGGGAGGGCAGTAATCAGAGTGGAGGAGGGAGAACATTATAGGCGTGGAAGATCTAAGGAGAGCTGAGAGATGGAAGTTCTTGTTCCAGAGTCACTGGATCAAAGAGTACATGTTGGGGAGTAAGGGGTAAAGAGACTCTAGGAGGAGGCTAAGTTATTAAGGCCTTTGAATGCCAAACGGCTTTTTGTATTTGATCCTGGAGGCCATAGGAAGACACTGGAGTTCAGTGAGTAGGTGGGTGACACGTTTGGGCCTGCTTTTTAGGAAAATCACATTAGTGGCTGAATGGAGGGTGGGCTGGAGTGGGGAGAGGTTGAAGGCAGGCAGACTCACCAGCAGCTATTGCAATAGTCCAGGTATGAAGTAATGAGGGGACCAGGGGAGTGGCAGTGTCAGAGGGGACAAAGGGGAGTGTTCAAGAGGTATTGATTGCGAAGGTGAAATCAACAGGCTTTGGGAACACGATGGACATTGGGGCTGGGGGGAGGGAGGGAGAGATCTTGAGGACTCCTAGGTTGTGGGACCGAGGGATTGGGAGATTGGCGTCGCCCTCTTCAGTAATTGGGAATGTAGGAGGTGGGGAGGGTTTAGGGAGAAGGATAATGGATTTTGTTTTGGATATAACTGAGTTTAAGGTGTCTACTGGATATCCAATTTGAAGTGTCTGAAAGGCAGTTGGAGATTGGAGGTCAGCAGGGAGATTGGGGCAAGAAAGGTAGGCTGGCAAATCATCAGCATAGAGATGGTCATTAAATCCATAAGAGCTGATGAGGTCACCAAGCGAAGTAGTGTAGAGAGAGAAGAGACGAGAACCCAGGATAGAACAGTGAGGGACACCTCTGGTTAGAGGAGGTGATCTGGAGGAGGATCCAGCAAAGGAGGAGACAGAGGAGCGGTCAGATTGGCAGGAGGAGAACCAGAAGAAATCTTGCAGTTAGGCTTATATTAACCTCCACTCATTGATTCCAGGGTTCTGTCCTCTAGAGTAAGTGGGACTCTGTTTCTCCATGAAAGCCCTTAGATGCTTGAAGACAAACAATTCTTCATATTCCCTGTGCCTCTTCCCTTTCCCTCTTCCTCCCCATGAATCGAGATTTTAGTAATTTGTTGTTTATGGTATTAACCTTCTTCTTGGCTCCTGAGGGTAGAACCTAGGACCATCGGGTGGTAGTTGCAGGGAAGATTTAGGTTTCTAAGGAAAAACTTCCTAAGAGAGCTATTCAAAAATATGCTAATTATGACTAGTACAGTACCCTGCAAAAAGTAGATACCTTCAAAATGCTTGTTGAACATGACAAAGTCAAAGGAAAGCTTTGGAAACATGTGAAAAATGTGAGGTGGAAGAGGATCAAAGACTTCACTGAAGTGGCATCTAAACTGTTGGCCCTTGGAGGGAGGGGAGGGTTTCAGAGGGTGGGTGGGGCAGGTGGGAGTTTGGGGAGTTATGTTTGAGATGGGGAGGTGTTGAATGGTTTCCCACGATGTGCTGACTGTGTTGAGGGCAGAGGGAAGATAACTTGCTTTTTAAACCAAAGCAATTAATTCATTTAAAAAAATGAATGAATTGGAGGCATTTGGATGAGAGGTGATGACTGAAAATGGTATCTTATAAATCTTTCACAAATCCTTGTAATCTCCCTAGGCTGAGCATATTTGTATATTCACTTGAGGAAGTATTGTGTCATTCTTTTCCTGGTTTAGATGATATGTGACTGCTTCCCACTTCCGCCCCTCCCTTTTTTATAGGTTTCAAAGAATGTTTTAAGTGTCCCCAGCAAAGAAGTCATTAACAAGCAAAATGACGTGGAGAGGTTTGAAATCCGAGAACAGAATAAGACCAAAACAGAAGCCAAGTGGAAGTATAAGGTAAGGCTGGAGACATCAAGGTGTGGTGGAGATGGTCAAGTCACATGAGAACTGGGTTTGAATCCTGACTGACCTGCTGGGAGATTTCACAGGCATGTTCCCTAGCCCTTCTGAGCTCCATTGAGGAGAACGACACCTATAATCCTTGTCACACAAGACTGCTTGCAGGATCAAATGGCACAATGCACGTAAAACCCCAGATGGGTGTTAGCTCTTCTTGTAAGCTAGCAAAGGGGTGGGGGGTCCAGGGTGCATTTGTTTCCTCTCTACCAGGCCCTCCCTGGCACCTCTGGAAAGGATCCTTGTTTTAATCCCTTCTGCTGTCAAAGGAAGACAGAAAGGATTTGGGCGGCTTGGCTGCCAAGGACATAGAATGAAACGTGGCCGTCATGGGGTAGCCGTTGCTGCTTCTCCAGAGATTCACTAGTCAAACCTCCCTTTGCATGCAGAAATCTCTGCAGCCTTTTGCCAATGGTCATTCAGCCTCCACTCAAGCACTGCTGGGGAGATCAGTGCTTCCTACAGCAACCCATTTCATTTCAGGATAACTCTAGTAATTTGGAAATTCTTCCTTCTGTTGATTTAAAATTCGGTTCCACATAACTTTGGTTCTGCCCTGTGGGGCCAACAGGAGGACTTTGTTCTTTTCCACCTTTTTGAGTATTGGAGGCTGGTGATTGTGTTCCCCAGCCTAAGTGATAGTATCATAACTCTAGATCTGGAAGGGACCACAGGGGCCATCCATCTAATCCAACCTCCTCATTTTACAGATGGGAAAACTGAGGCCCAGAGGGGTTAAGCGACTTTTCTGAGGTCTCACAAATGCTAAATATCAGAAGTGAGATTTGACTCTGGGTCCTTTGACTCCACAGCCATTGATCTTTCTGCCATACTGCATGGCTTTCCTTCTTTTCTCCAGGAAGTATGATAGAAGTAAGTCAGGAAGACCAGAGTTTAAAACATGTCTCTTCTACTTTCTAGTTGTGTGACCGTGAGACACTAAACCTTTCTGGTCCTCAGTTTCTTTATCTGAAGAATGAAGTGACTAATGCCTTTGATACACAGAGTTTTCTGACATTCAGTTGAGCGCACACGATAAGTGTGGTTATTGTATTATTATATACCTTTTTTTTAATGCCTTATACTAATAGCATCCTCACAGGCATGAAAATGTTACTAAATGGGAGACACATAGCTCAGTTGTGTCTGCTTATCTAGACAAGTGAGCCATTTCATTCTTTATGATGGAGCGCTCTAAAGATGCCATGTTGTTTCCTAGGGATTAACGGCTTCACGTATTAAGAGTTGGACCTTCCTCATTCTGAATCCTTGCCTTTAGCTTTGGGATACCCCTCTGGTTTCCACTTCCCTTGGACTAGATGATTTCTAATATGTCTTCCAGCTCTGACTGTCTATGATTATCAATAGACAAGTGTGGTGCATTAGAAAGAGGCCTGTATCTGGAGTCAGAGCCTGGGTTCAAATCCTGTGTCTGGAGCATGCTGTGTCTGTGGTCTTGCCTACTGTTCAGGGATGCTGAGAGGCTCAAATAAGACCGAAAACTACAAATGTATCAAATTAATAAAGTGAAGTCTCATTTCTTGAATGAAAAGCATATTCAGAGTCGGTGTTGTTGAAGTACTGTGGGCCTGACGCAAGCTAGAGTGGGCCTGAAAGAATTTAGGTCACAGCCAATGAACTTCTTACTCCCAACCGAAGGTTCAACCCATACCTGCCAAGGGCTTCTCCAGCACCCCTGTCAAGGGATCATTCGCACAGTCTAATGGTTGTCTAGTCCAATCCCTTTATCACTTTTTTTTTAATTTCTCTATTCTACATATCAGGAAACTGAGTCATAAAACAAGAGCAGTGACTTCTCTAAGGTCATATAGCTATTAAGTGGCAGACAGGGCTTAGAGGAGTCCAGATTCTCAGTCCTGTTCTTAACTCACCATCTCCTTCTTGGCTTCTCCTGACCACTTCTACCTCCCTACCCCCAGCATCCAAGAGAACGCAAAGGGCCCACTCAGCCCTTTGTCAGAGAGGGAAGGCAGCTCGGTCCAGCACCTTCCTCAATGCTCGTACAGTCTATCATGGGGAACATTTGCTTAGGCACAGCTGAGCTCAGCTTGGGCTTGCACATCTTTATTTCTGCTTTCTTCTTCCCGGATCATAGTGATTGAATGATGGCTGTGCTCTCAGATAAGTTCTTCCTTTTCCAAGTTCTCAGTCTATAGGTTTTAATTGTTTTTGGAGCATTATCTTGAAGGTCCTCATTTCATCACTTGGTACAAATCCCCATGGTGAGCTATTCTAGACATCTAGCAGCGCTCTTCCTGACCAGGTGTTGGTTGTTAATCCAAGTGGATGAATGCCCGTGAGATGTTGGGCCCAGGAAGCACTTGTGAATGTGTGTGTATCCGGTGGGACAGGTGTTTATAATATAGGCAGGGCAGAGCTGGCCAATGTGGCCTCCTTCCCACCAGCAGATGCTGGTGACTTCCAAAGAAAGCCTAGGGCTTCCAGGGAGCCACCCCCCCAAATGTTTAACATTTATTGAGATGACAAATACAGGTTTTGCAGTTTTATTTATTTAATAATCTTGTCATTTTTTAAGGCAAGAAAATGTTTTCCTTGAAATTAATTCCTTTGAGAGTATTTATTTTTTTGCATTAACTTTTTTTTTAATTCATTGATTTGATTTTTAACTCCTTAGTAGATCATTTCTCTTTGTATCTCCCATAGTACCATGCTTTCCAAGTAGTAGGTGTTTGGTGGATGTTTGTTGAAATGAATGCTATTTGCCAATTTGCAAATAGGCCAGTATCTCCAGAAAACATGAGGCATGTAAACCTCAGCTAATTGAAGGAGTTTCTGACCATGTGGGAGCATAATCATTTGGCCCTTGCTCAGATGACCTTTTTTTTCTTATGTGTCACTTAGATGTTTTCTCAATAGAGGAAAAATTTGCTCTTTTAAATGGTTTAGATAATGCCTATACAGGTTTCTTTTTTATTTCTTAAAAAAAAAGTTTTATTGATGTTCTTTAAAAAAAAAGTTCTCACTTCCCAAGGACATCCTCCACACTGCCCTTTGAAAGCAAAGCACATTGACAGGCTGACCATTTTGGACAGCATGTGCCTCATCCCCTACCTGGAGTCCACACCTTTTCTGCTAGAAGAGAAAGGCCTGTTTCCAAATCAGATCTGAAATCCCACTTGGCTAATGTGGCTGGAGCTCTGAAGCCTTTCAATGCTGTCCTCATGTATGTTGTTGTGGTCTCTCCCTACACTGTCCTTTTGGTTCTTTTTATTTCTCTCTGCGTCAGTTCAAACAAGTCCCAACCGTGTTTCTTCTGTTGACAGGTTTCACAGGTGGGGAAAAAGGGAGGTGGCCTTGGTGGGGGGGTGGGGAGCATTTTAGACACATCCATCTGAAAATGCTCTTTTCTGCTCTCCTGGGCCCCAATGAGAGATTTAGCAATTATATTTCTGTTTCCTTTGTGTATCCTTGTAAATATTTCTTTACAAAAATTATTTCTTTCAGAATAGCAAACCTGATTCCTTATTGAAAATGGAAGAAGAACAGAAATTGGAAAAAACTCCTTTATCAGGAAATAAGGACAATAAGTTTATGTTTTCCTTCTCTAACAAGAAGCTTCTAAGGTAGGTGGCAACATGGGTTAGTGACCTCCTCTAAGGCTTCGTCATGAAGCCAGTGTATCCTTGGCTTCTCAGAGGCTTCGGCAAGGAGCTGGAAAGGATTCAAGTGTGAACCCAGAAACTGTCTAAGGACCTACCTGTGGTTTTCAGGCCAGTCCACCTCCTCTGGAGTTGGCTTATCAGTATAAGGTTGATAACTGGGTGATGGATTTTTTTGACCGTTAACTCTTTTAATCGTTTATTAATGCATAAAAGTATTGGAAGGTGCACTGTTAGAGGGAGTCTCTGCCCACGTGGAATTACAAATCCTTGAAATATTGAAATAAAGAACCAGGAGGGGAATAGGAAGAGATGGTAGTATCTCATTGGAAAGAGGACAACGTTAGGATTCAGTAGACTTGGTTTTAAGTCTCGGTTTGGGCAAATCACTCCTCCCATCTTTAAAATGGGTATAATGATGCTTGCACGACCTCATGGGGTTGTTATGAGAAGGTGACCTTAAATGTGTAAACCATAAGTGCTGTATAAATGTGCACTGTTATTCTGCAAGTAATATCTGCGCATCCCTTATTCTAGGCCTTCTATAATGATGGCTAGATCTTCAGCCATATTAACGAACAAAAGTGGGATCTGCGCTTGCTATTCAAAGCCGAGAATCTGTTTTACAATCTGTGTAAACGCATTCTATTCTTAGTTAAGTAGTCTTACTATTTTTAGTCACTTTACACCACACTCTAATTTAGTTATTATCGCTGTTCTCATTCTCATCTTTCTTGGTGGAGTTCAGATAGAATGATCTGAGGACAAGTCACTAGCCTGCTATTATTTTTTATATTTAGTATTCTAGAGAGAATGATGAGGCTGCTAGGTGGTGCAGTGGATAGAATGCTGCCCTGGAGTCAGGAAGACCTGAGTTCGAATCCAGCCTTGGACACTTAGTAGCTGTGTGACCCTAGAGAAGTCACTTAACTCTGTTTGCCTTAGTTTCCTCATCTGTAAAAGACGTAAGGAAAGCAGGAAATGGCGAACCATTCCAGTGTCTTTGCCGAGAAAACACAAACGGGATCATGGAGAGTCAGATCGACCAAACGACAACAAGATGCTGATTAATATTTTTGTTGCTTTGGTCTGGACCTGTGACTTTCATAGGTGAGGTGCAGAAACTCGTCTGTAAGTTAGCTCCAGAGCATTTTCCCTGGCATTCACAAGTAAAGCATCTCGCCCCTACTGATGTGCTAGAGACCTGACTAGTCTCCAGCCTTTTCTGACTCCAGCGAAGGCCCTCTCCCCCAGGTGGCAGCATGCTGCCCCTCCCTAGCTCTTCTTGTTTTTGTTACGTGGTGCCCAAAACAGCTCCTGCCTTTTGTTCATTTCAGAGTAAGGGTTGAGGGCACCCACAATGCTTTCAACCAGAAGTTTGTAAATCAGCCGCCTGCAGTTCCTCCTTGAGAGCCTTGTCCAGAGGTCTTAGACCTCTCTTCTACTGAAAGGAAATTGCCTGTTCTGAGACAAATGAAAACTACACAGACAGATATGGATATATACAGATTTTCTCATTCCTCTTTTCACTCCCCTACTAACTGTTCTTCAATAGTTGGCCACTACCAGCAAGGCATCGGGCACTCCTGCCTGTTCTTGTCATAGTTCAAAATGGCCTTATTAGACACCGTGAAGAGAATCGCTCAGATGGAGAATTTAGGGGGGTTACTTTCCAAAGCAGACCCGTCTCAGGGGTTTTGTTTGCCAAAAACACTTAATGATAAAAAAATGTGTTGATTTACTGCTGTTCCCATGCCGTGAGTCTTAGTAGTGTTGTCCACACCTGTCAGGATTCATACAACAATTGTTTTATGGTCTGGCACTCTTCTAATGTGGTTCAAATCAAAGTGCCCTGGGACAATTCTGGTGCCGTACCAGTCAGCCTCATCAATGACAGAGGAAGTATCCTCTCTCAGGGAAGTGATTCTTTCACATGGTAGACACGTGTGCATCCATTCATGTAGAGTCTGAGCAAACATGGTCTGCACACATGTGAACATGTGTTGATAGAGCCCAGTCATCAAGGATTACATCCAAATCTGATATTGTAATCCCTGGTTCTTTAAAGAATGGAATTTGGATTTCTTGGTTTATTGGTTTATTATTTGTCCTTCAGCTAATCTCAGATTTTTCACACATTGAATCTTTCTTGCTTGACTTCTAGTGTTTGAGCACTTTAGAGAATCAACATGATTTAGTGGAACAAAATAACTAAATTAGGGGTCAGAAAGCCCAGAGTTCAAACCCTACCTACCACATTAATGAAGTGTGTTACCTTGGACAAGTAATTCAACCTCTCCGAACCTCGCTTTCATTATCTCACAGGGTTGTTGTGAGGCTCAAATATACAACATATTGTATATAAAGGGCTTTGAAAACCTCAAAGTGCCTATAGATATCAGCTCACAGAGACATAGTTGATGAGGAAGCATTTGTTAAGCCTTTACTGTATTCTAGGCAACCTGCTAGTGCTGGGGACCCCAGGAACAATAGTCTCACATTGCCACCGGTGGTTCCATATGGGGACAGGTAAAAATCCATACTCTCCTATGACGAGTTCCAATATAATGTCTTGAAAATATAAAGTAATTCATGGCATAAATGTCATAATTAGTAATCTACATGTGTAGTATGCCTTGAGACTATGTGCCATCATACTGTATCTTTTTTATAGTATGAGCATATCTAATATCAGTGGGGTTTTTTAAAGACAGTATCAGTGTATCTGTTGTTAATAATAGTACCTGTTTTCCAGAGCTGTCCCATTTCTACAGCCCTGTATTATTTGGACTTCACTCTACTCATTTTTTTTTTTTTGCTGCTAGAGAATCAAAAAAATTTCCTGATAATTCCTTATATGGACCATGCATTGTGAGGGTTTTCAATGGGGACATGTCCATGAGAAGGCAGGGGGTAGAGAGAAGATTGGGCAAGATTGAAAAGGAAGCATTGTGCGCCTCATTGATAAGTGGGAGATATAGAAACTCCAAGGGTTCTTTCAGAACATGCTAAATTATTTGGGGCTAATAATAGCTCACACTGATTTAACTCTTTATGGTTTGTGAAAAGCCTGACCTATATTATCTCAATTGATTTTCATAACTGCCCTATGAGGTCAGGGTTATTATTACCTGCATTTTGGGGGGATTTCTTGGGGGGCAGGGCAATTGGGGTTAAGTGACTTGCCCAAGGTCACACAGCTAGTACATGTGTCAAGTGGCTGAGGCCAGATTTGAACTCAGGTCCTCTTAACTCCAGGGCCAGTGCTCTACTCACTGTGCCACCTAGCTGCCCCATATCTGCATTTTTCAAATACAGAATCTGAGGCCAGGAGAAGCTAAGTCCCTTGCTCAGGATCACAGAGCTATTAAGTATCAGAAGCAGGATTAAAACTCAGGTCTTCCTGACTTTGGCCTTGATACTCTAAGCTCTGAGCTATCCTCCTCCTACTGAGGCTTTGAAGTCCTTCAGAGGAACCGAGCAGTGTGCTTACCTGCTTGGGAGTGAGAAAGAGGCTTGTGGAAGTCGACAATTCTGTTTTTAAGGAGAAATAGTTGTTTGAGTGCTCGAACTTGACTGATTATTTCTAATCTTTGTTGCACTAGCTCCAAAGGCATTAAAACCCAGACGAGTCCCGGGGTGTTTGGGTCCTTACAGAACTTCAAGGAAGACAAAACCAAACCAGTTCGGGATGAATATGAATATGTGTCTGATGATGGAGAACTCAAAATTGATGAATTTCCAATTAGACGAAAGAAAAACACGACAAAAAGAGATTTATCTTGTAAGTCACGTTCTCTCTGTGTTCTGTTATAGTGTCGACCTTAAACTCCTTGGTTGAAGAATTCCTCAAGCTAGTACCAGGAAACATTTCCAACCAGCAGCATGAGCTTGACTTGCTTTGTAGACTCAGTCAAGAGCTGCTTATCATTGTCCAGATGTGTGAAAGATGCCACTTTTTTTCAAGAAAATCCTGTCATTCTAATTTCATTTTTTCTTTTAGTTTTGTCAGATAAGAAGGAAACCATCCAGCACACACCCATGAAGAAGCCAAAGGTCGAATCAGTATTATACAAGGTGAGTTGTACTTCTTCAAATGTCTGTTATCTATTCTGCGACACGGTTCATTGACATGGCCGTGTTCCGAATAAGGTCATGAACTGAGTGATGTTGAGACAAGCTCTCATGTTTTGCTACTAAACCAGAACAGTAATGATGAACTCTTCTTCCCAGAAAGAGCTGTTACAGTGCTAGATTGCCACCATTGGTAGAGCCTTAGTGCTGTTTTTTGAGCGACACTTTTTTCTTTTTGCTAGCTTCGTCTATACTGCTTCTCCTAACCTCCCTTATGTCTGTAGGAAGACTGCAGATCAGGGATAAAGATACAGTCTGTGGCTAAGGAACAGAACAAAGCCTTTGTCATCATGAACAGATAAAGTCGACCTAACCAGCCACAGACAACCTCAAAAACAAGTAAATATTGGTTGGTTTTTAACCCCAATCTTAAATGTAGCCTCGGCCTGCTACAGCTGCACTGCAACTTCACAAGCACACATCAGGCTTTAGGCAGATTGTGACCAGTGTCAGTACTGCTCTGCTACCTGCAGGGTCATCTCCATGGCCTCCTGTCTTCCAGGAAGCTTGCCCTGATCCACTATGCTGGATGGAAACTATCCCTCTCCCCTTGGGATTCTTGCACCTCTGTTTTGCCCTTACTTAAGTATGTTTTCATTTATGAAATTCAGGTCCTCCTTCCATGACTCACTCTGGTGTGGAGGTGACTTTGAGTTCTCAAAGGCCGTGCCAGGTGAGGTAGTGGATAAAATGTTGGATTTAGAATCAGGAGAACCTGAGTTTAAATCCATTCTCAGACGAGCAGTGTGACCCTGGGAAAGTCGCTTAGCCTCTCTCAATCTTAATTTCCTCATCTGTAAAAGTGGGATAATAATACAGGGTTGTTATGAAGATAAAATGAATTAATATATGTAAAACACTATGTCAATGCTAGCTGTGATGACGATGCTGATGCCAATAAAGTCTTAGCTTTGTTTGGTCCTAAGAATCAGGGAAGACTCATGTATGGGCATGGCAGTGATATATATGTATATATACATAGATAGAGAGATATAGATGTTTAGATGTACACATATACATACACATATACACATACATATATATTATGTGTGTGTACACACACACACACACACACACACACACACACACACACACACACACACACACAATATCCAGAAACAAAAATGATGAATTCTTTTAGCTATTGTGACATTGAAGACCATCTACTAAGTCAGGGAAGAATCTGCATTCATTGATAGAAGGAGGATCCATAAAAAGGGAAATATAAATAGTGGATGTATTAAAATATTACTTGGAGGTACGTTGCTTCTATTTACTACCAGACCATTGGCTTGAGTGCATGTGCCGTATCTTCCTGATCTAGACAGCCAGGTGGTGCATCACTGGACCTGGACACAGGAAAAGCTAAATTCATATCCTCTTAGACACTCACTAGCTTCTGGGCAAGTCACTTAAGTACTGTCTGCCTCAGTTTCTTCATGTCAAAAATGAGGCTAACAGTAGCACCTACATCCCAGGGTTGTTTGGGGGAACGGGATAAAATGATAATGTTTGTCATATTTGTAGTAGCGCTTTGTCTTATTTGCAAAGTGTTTTGCAAACCTTAACGTGCTGTCCACATGCTAGGTATTATTTAAATGCTAGCTGTTAAGCTCCATGTTCCCTATAGCATTAACCACAACCAACAGTCATTGGTCTGTACTGAAGATTTCTTGATCATTATGCCAGCTGTTGCACTTTATCTGTAGCTGACCCATCCCAAAGAGCATGGTGTCATATTTGGCACCATCCTGAAGGGGAAACTGCTTTCTCTGCCCACTGTGCCCTTCCGTCCTTATTGGCCATGTGGACAGCTTTCTTCCAGATTCCTAATGCTCTTTTGCTGCATTATTAGATCAGGTGACTGCTCCCCAGGGTCCAGTCAGTTCTGCTCTGAAATGGGAATGAGGGCAAGGCTTGCTGGATGGGCAGCTAGTTGTTCTCGGCCATCGTTACCGGTGGGCAGAGAGCAAAGAGCTGTTAATGTGCAGCAGATCTCACAATTTAGAGCTGGAAGAAATTGCTTAATTCAGCTCCTTCACAGGTAAAAATAGCTTCTTCCCTTTGATTCTAAGGAAATTGAGTCTTGCTCCCTTCTTTCCCCCTCTGACAGTGCTCACCCAAGGACAGTTCCCTTCTAACCTAGGTAAGATTCCTGAGAAAAAGAGAAAAGGTTTCTTGGCATTGGGTCTGGAGGGCAGTAGTCCTTTCTCAAAGCTGGATGGAAGGAGAAGGGAGCTTGCTAGGGCTCTGATGCTGTGACTGTGTACCTTCTGAGCCCACATCTAACCTGGTTCACATACGTGAGTGGGGCCCAGGCACCAAGGTTTGACTCTGACCATATGTATATTATTTTCAGAGCTCGCTTCAGGCTGTGACAGCTAAAGTTTATTTAACTGGCCATTTTTCCCCTAAAGGGGAATTTATTAATTGATTACATTATAAAAATCCATCCCCCAGCAGATGGCTGCTATGGAGCACTACAGACCTTTTGTTCACTTTGAGTCACCTGTGGTTTTCGCCTTGTCTCAATAGAGTGATGATTCATCAGATGAGGATTCTCTCCATATTGATACGGAAGCTAAGCCAGGTCGCAATTCCAAAGTAAAGAAGGAGAGTGGGAGTTCAGCAGGAATTCTGGATCTTTTGCAGGCCAGCAAAGAAGTTGGAGGCTTAGAGTATAACACCAACAGGTAGGCCCCTCCTGTGAATCCTTAACCTGGGACGCTGGAAAGCCTTCTGACAACCCGGTGTTGTCACTGTGTGGCACTAAATACAACATGCCTGTGATTGGGTAAGATTGGGCAACTGCCTGCGTGCTTGGGAGGGAGGAGCCCCAGCCAGGGGAAGGTGTCAAGCTCTGGAGGATGAGGACAAAGTGGGTCTGTATTTTCATACCACAGTAATAGATGGAATACCTCACTTTAAAAAGTTCTATTCAGTTTTTTACTTTTACATCATCTTTAATTTCAAATATATTCTTCCTCCTACTCCCCTACCCAGAGTCATCCCTCATAAGAAGGAATAAAAAAGAAAGAGTACAAAAATGTTCTCCAGCAAAACTAAACATGTTGGCTGAGTCTGACAGCATATTTGATGTTCGACTCCCATAGTCCACATCCTCTGTGTTTTCCCATCTTTGCTTTGGGGCTGAGATTTTCCATTGTGATAACAGTGTTCAGTTTTCTTCTTTGTCCTTTGCCTTATTGTCATTGTATGTATTTTTTTCCTGATTCTGCTTACTTAGCTTTGCATCAGTTAGTAGAAGTCTTGTTTCTCTGCATTCTGCATCTTCACCATTTTTGTGCGTGCACTATTTCTTTGCATTCATGTACCAAAATTGGCTTAGGCATCCCCAAACAATGGGCATCAACTCTGTTTCTAGTTCTTTACTATTGCCAACAGTGAAATACTTCACTTCTGGAGAGATTTGGGGAGTTAGACTTACCTTGTGTGTTTTGGAAGGAGCCAAGGAGGGGAGAGTGGAAGTTTGATATAGGTCCCTGATTCCTAGGGCTCTGATGGTACATCAGCATCTTATGAATAGAGAAGTAGAAAAAGAGTTGGAGCTGTGAGTGTTGCCACCTGTCCCAAGAAGGTACAAGGTTGGCAGGGAATTGAAGTAGAAAGTTTGTGGTCTTGAAAATCTTTGGGGGGAGAATGTCTGATATGTACATGTTGGATATGGGAGAGCCTGTGCCATCAGAGGGTGTGAGCCATTGTAGCCTGAGTTGGGTTTTTCAAGGTGTAGGTGACTGAAGATGAGAAACAACTTCCAGGGAAATAGTATCTTCCTTTAATCTAATGGAGCCATGCTCCCAGATCTTCACATAATGCGAGGACTTAAACAGTTACACTTGAAACCAAATGGAAGCCACCAAAAACCTCTAGTTATCAGCCAACCCTCATAGGCTCCCCTGTGAGCTCCTCCCTTATAGGAGGAGCCCCACATTCCACTCATCAACATGCCAATAGGCTGCATCCCTGGAGTCCTATGGTTGTGAGACTTTGTGTCTGCTACCTCAAGAGCAGGGGCCAATTCCTGGCCCTGAGGGCTGATCGTGGGTGGGAGTGGGGGTGTCTTCATATTCTGAATCCAAACTCTTGGCACCTGGCCAGGAGGAAGGTGGTCATAGAAGGTCTGGTAGCACCCTATAGATCAGGCACCTGTCTGTATTGAATGGACAGTGAGGGAGAGCCTGCCCAGCATAGTATGGAAGTGCATGGTGATGTTTGGAGACATCTGGACCACTCTAGTTAGAGCGGGCTCTGGCCCACACTTGAGCTATAAGAGCATCAGAGCTTGGCGAGACCTTAGATCTCATCTATTCCAGCCCCATCATTTTATAGATGAAAAAGCCAAGGTCCAGAGAAGCGGCTTGTCCAAAGCCAAGTGGGTCATTAGCAGGGCTAGGGTGTGAATCCAAGACACCTCAGTCCAAGTCCAGTGCTCTTTGTACCGTATCATAATGTCTCTCGGCAGTATCTCATTCATCCAGAACCTAATAAGCAGAAAACTTGCATCACAGGAGGCTTTTATGTAGTCCTTGCAATGACCTTCAGACACGGCCCCATCTCAGAGCACCTTCTGAATCCCCTAAGAAACGTTCAGTCTGCTCCAGGATGCTATGTGTGCCAAGCGGTTGAATGTTTCCCTTGAGCAAATAGGGTCCTCTCTGTGTGGTTCCTGGTACTTTTCTGTCCTGGAGCACTCTTATTCTTTGGCTATACTGAATATAAGGAGGAGCTCCCTGAGAGCATCGAATCAGACCTTCAGAGTTGGAAGGGACCTTAGAAATCTCCTCTTCCCATCTGCTCATTTTACAGGTGATGAAATTGAGGCCCGGAGAACATCCAGAAGGATGGAGGGCTGTGACAGCTCAGGAGGGTTGCTTCCTCAGGCACACTACTTTCATATCATTCAAATTCTTGACCTCTGGGAAAGGCAGTAGGGTACAGTTGGAAGAGTGGGTGGCCTGACTTCCATGAAATCTGGTTAAGCCATTTGCCCTGGGTGTGGGCGCTTGTAACTCAGAAATGAATAAAAGCTGAGCTTTTATGCAAAGGCACCAGAGACTCTAAGACTTTGCCTCTCCGTTCTGTCCAATCCTCATCTTAGCCTTCTGAGCCTCTGTGGTTTCTGAAATCAAAGTTGAAGCATCAGTAATAGTGTGGTTTGAAATCCAGCCCTGCGTGCGGTTGGTAGTTCGGCAGGGATCGGCCATATCAGTCCTTGTTCTTAAATAAACACTGGGGTTCTGGTGGTGTGGGCTAAGGTCTTGATTGGAAATAGCTCTTGCTAAATCAAATGACTGTATTTTATTTCATAAATTACTATTTTGTATGCAGTATTCTCTTCACAGACAACCATGACATGCTTTCTTCTAATGGGAAAGAAATAGGACCCGAGCTCTTTATGGGGTTTTGGATGACAGATGTGGGGAAGGTTTTCTGCTAGGTATCCTGCATTTCCCTTTTTGTTTTGTTTGCTTAACAAAAAACCCACAAAGTGAATAAACTTGAAATCTTTATCTTGGACATTACACATGTCATTACATGGTAATGCTCTCTAGTTATGTTTATGGTGAAGTTGGAGTTTTGCAATTGCAACTTGGAATCAGAAGATATCAGAGCTGTAAGGAACAAACGATGTTGAGAGTTGGAAGGGCCTGGACTGCCAGAGCTAGGGGGACAGAGGAAAGTTAAAAATGAGAAGGGACCTGAGAACATAGTCTGTCAAAGCTGGCTGGAAGGGACTTTGGAATGTTAGGACTTGGGAGGAACTTTGGAAGGACTGTCCCAGCTGGAAGGAGGCTCAGAACATGGAATTTTCAAGTTGGGAATGAGAACCACAAAGCGCAGATTGTTAAAACTGAAAGATCATAGAACACAGAACTGCTAAAGCTGGAAGAAAGACTTCCGAGGTTATTGAATTCGACTTTCATTTTCAGAGGCTCAAACCGAGTCCCAGAGGGGAGGAGAAGCTCAGGGTTTCACACAACACAGCTAGTCAGTGACATAAGTGGATTGCATCTCTGACTCCTTGATCTCACAGGCTCTTCCCCAGACCAAACCATCTCCTTGTGAAAGTTCCCTCCTCCAACCACTGCTCACAGTAGTTTCACTTTCCTTGTACCAGGGGCATGGTGCAGGCTCTCTGGGCACCATGGTGTCCCTTGTCAGCATTCTTAGCTTATGAATTTTGCATTGGTCAAACTTCTTTAAATGGTCATATATTTTCCAGATTAAGCCTCTCTCCACCAGTGCTAACAGTTCTCATGACTGCATCCTTAGGGTGCTGAAAATGACTACATGTCTACCATCCAGACAATAGCATGTCAGAGATCTAAAGCCCCCATCTGGGAACCCTGGCTTCTCATAAACTCCCACGAGTCCTCTAAATAGCGATGGACCTCGGCAGCAGAGAGTGCCTTTGGGGGTAGTAGGTACCTAACTGAGGGATGTGGTGCTTTTTTCCTCTTGCTGAGCTTTCTCATGTGTCTGAGGGTCTCTACAAACCTAGACAGCAGTGTCTCAAAAGTGTTGGGGGCAAGGGAGCCCGGCTTATCCTGCCGTTTCCATTCGAGCTGAGGGGCAGAGCCTGGGAGGTCCTCTTTGGAGCCGATACACTGGAGTTAATAAAAAAGGTCTTGTTCACAGTCTTAACCAAGAGAAAGTAAAGACACAAGCAGAAAAGGAAAGAAGTCATTTATGGACCCTGTAATAAGTCACAGCAGCTTTCAAACGCCTAATGATGGTTTCCTGTTTCATGTTCTATATTATGTACATTCGAGAGCACAGGGCCAGAAATGAAGGGAGGCTGATCTACAGATAAATACCCTAATGAGAAACACTTTGCATTAAGTCTCTTTAAAACTGTTTTACACACATGCATGCACATGAATGCGCGCATACACACACACACGCGCGTGCGCACACATACAAACACACACACACACACTGCCCTGCTCTCGCTCTTGCTGTGGTTTGACTTGGGTTTGATCAGCTCTTATCCCTTTATTTGCTGGGGCCTGGTTTGCCGTAGGCAGTTCCTCTCCTAATGCTCCTATTTGGTGTGTAGGGTCAGTTTTTGATGGTCCATTTCCACTGTTTTGAGGATTCACTGTTTGGGAAAAGAGTTGAAGAAAATGGGGAAAAATATGTTAATTTCTTCTAGATGATTTGCTCTGTGTTTATCACTCAGGGGGAAATAAGTTAAGGATTTTGGTATGATAATTAGAGGATTAAAGTATTATTTTCCTCACTAAGCGTCTGTGTCCTGCTCATTGATTCACCAGCTGCTAGCATGGATTGGTTTTTATCCTCAAATGTACATGTGCCTGTGACTGATGTCTATACCATACACTTATGATGCAAATTCTTGCCACCATTGGATGCCGAACAATTCAATAGTGGCTAAAGTTGGTATTGAGCAATGGAATGGGGGTTCTGTTAATGAATAAATTTGGAAAATATTGCACGTTGTTAACACTCCCCAAGTAGTTATTTTGAATGGGCATCAGCCCGGGGAACTAAAATCCACAGATAGTCCCCAAATATGATTTTAGCAGATTTTCCATCTTCTCCCTTGTTCAGGGGCTGCTAACATAGCCTAGGCTAGATTGGATTGAGCCTCCATAGGAGTATTGTGGAGTAGAGAAAGAGAAGGGGAAAAAAAAAGGGAAGGTTTTTAATTATCCTGTTTCAGTCCATTATTGAGTGCTGACTACATTCAAGCCATTGTGGAGATACAAATACAAAAATGAAACAATCCATGTCCTCAAGGGGCATCCTTTCTACTAATGGGGGGATGCAGAAGATACACAGGAAGGAATTTTAGTATGTTAGCATGGTGGCTATATTCATTATGTTAAGAGCTTTCAGATGAAAACGAGAATAGGATTGTTCTGTTTGGCCTCAGAGGGCAGAGCCAGGAGTGGTGGGTGTACGTTTCACAGGTAGATTTCCGTGTGATATAAAGAAAACCTTTCTCCTAGAGCTGTGTGGTAGAAGCAGTTTAGGAGGGAGTGACTTTCCCATCCCTGGAGATTTTCAAGCCCAGGCTAGATGATGACTTGGCAGGGATGTTATAAAAGGTGGACTGAGCAAAAGAACGTTGGAAGCCTTTCTTATTCCTATCCCCACTGAGCTAGCCCCTGGAAATGATCTAGGGTCTCTTTAATTTCGGAAGTGTGTTAAACTATGACCCACATTGGATTCCTGATTCTTTTTGCTCTACCTACCCAGTTTGACTATGACTCTCGGAGACTCAGTTTCCTTCATTGTGAAATGGGGGCAATAATTCTTTCACTGTGCTGCAAAGATCAAATCCTTTGGATGACAGGATTGTAAAACCATAGAATACAGAACTGGAAGATGCCTCACAGGTAGCCTAGCCACCCCCCACCCCCCATTTTACAGATGAAGAAATGGAAAGCTCATAGAGCTGAAGTCACTTGCCAGAATGACTCAACTAGTGGGAATGACTCAAACCAAGGCCTTCTAACTCTAAATCCAGTGCTCTTACCTGGAGGTGGCAAGAGAACTAACAGGATACCATCTCTGCTATATTCAGTGACTCCAAGAGCTTTCGTGGGAAAGAGACTCATTCTGCTTGGTCTGCGAGGGCAGAACTAGACATACTTGGTGGGCGCTGTAGAGGTACCATAGCTAATTTGAGAGAAAGCATTTCCAACTTTATGAATGGGAAATTATTATATAAATGTTATTTACTGTTGTTGTTGAACTTATATAATTTGAAGAGGATTCTTGGAATACTTAAATCTGGCTTGGCACCAAGAACAGAGGCATGGGAAACATAAGGTCACCATTTTAAAGAGTTGGTGGTGATAGTCAGATGTTTCCCAACTTGAGTCTATGCATGGAGAATGGCCATGTGTGACCACTTAATAATCCGAAAAATGGATAATCAGTCTCAGGATGAAGGTATTAGCTATCAATCATTTGATTGCTTAGTCAAGGGGAACAAACCACTTTGCTTACTCCCTTGTTTCAAGTGAGATGCTAGAGGACCAAGTTTTAGGGAGTCAGAAAGAAACTCTCTGGGCAGGAGATGGAATCGTGAAAAGAAGATTGTGTCAAGCTTCTATTCTCTAGTTCCCTATTGGGGCAGGGAACCTTTAGGAAAAAGGGGCAGTGACCAGAGTAGGATTTTGTTCATGAGGCGTCCTGTAGTTTGCATCCTCCCAGGGCTAGCCTCTCAGGAGCAGATTTGGGGAAGCCAGCTAAATCTGGACCCTACCCAAGCATTGAATTTCTTCATGTTCCTATAGGCCAAGTCTGAGACAGCTCAAGTGCCGCAGTTCACTAGGAAAGGGTGAAGGAAAGCTTCTAAAAGGTTAGTTCTTTGGGAAAGGAAGTCTTTCCAATCAAAAAAGCAGTTGTGGAAAGACATATTTTATTCAAGACCTTGACTTAGGCTCTACCAGGAGAGACAGAGATGAATAAGACCTCTGACTCAAGGAGCTTAGTCTCTTAAATCTTATCTTGAGTTATTGGCATTATGACATCCACAAAACTCTGGAACTCCTGCAGATATCTCTTTTCTCCTGAGGACCCATAAGAACATTGTCTGGGAGCCACTCTGTGGACAAGAGGATTCTCTCTCTATGAGCCAACAGAGCTGGAGCTGGCAACTTGTCTTTCTGCCTCTGGCTCTGACATAGACATTCCCTGGGGCAGCTACCCCTCGAAAGATTTCCGAAAGTTACAATGAAGACTGTGATAAGGGAGATTATCCAGGATATCTAGAGGCTTTAAAGGAGGTGAGGGGTTGTCCATTTCTCAGATGTAAGTAGGTACATTGGTCTGGCCTTGGCCTAGGCTTTCCTGGGGTGGGGACAGTGAGGAATCCCAGTGCCTTTGGGTAGGGTGGAGGGATCTGGGCTTCTCAGAAGACAAGTTACAAATCTGCTTGGGCCAAAGAGGGAAAACAAGGATTACCTTCTCCTTTCTTCTTCCCCTCTGCCAGGCTAGAGATTGTCTGTTGCTGGAAGTATGAAATAATGAGATGGTATTTGTAAAGCACTTAGTAGGTGCTTTTTTCTTCCTCTTACCTATGACAAGAGTTTAGATCCTAGTCATCTTCCCATTAGGGTCGAGCAGGTGTCCACACTGATGAAGACAGAGGGGCTCCTTTGCCCCTTTGTGTCACTGTTTTATTCTCTGTCCGTCTTTCTCTCTTTGTATTGCTCTCTAAGCAGAAGCGAGATTAGCTTTGTTCTGGTTGGCCACAGAGGGCAGAACCAGGAGTCATAGGTAGAAGTTAAAAATGGGCATATTTAAGCTTAATGTCAAGAAAAGCTTGCTAACATTTAGAACCATCCCAGAATGGAACTGGCTCCCTTAGGAGGGAGTGGGCAGCTCCTCATTGGAGATCTTCATGTGGGAACTTTGGGACTATTCATCAGGGGTGTCTTGGAGAGGGGATTCTTATTTAGGTGTTGTTGGGACTAGGCAGTTTCATATTTTTTTCCAGTTCTGCTATATTCTCTTTCTGTCTCTGTCGCTCTGTCTCTCTCCCTCTCTCTCTCCCTCTCTCTCTCTCTCTCTCTCTCTCTCTCTCTCTCTCTCTCTGTCTCTCTCTTCTCTCTTCCTTTTTCTCTCTCTCTCCCACTCTCCCCCGTCTCTCCTCTCTTTCTCCCTCCCCTCTCCCTCCCCTCTCTTTCTTCCTCATTCTCTGTCTCTCTGACTCTCTCTTTCTCTCTCTCTCTCTCTCTCTTTCTCCCTCTCTCTCCCTCATTTTCTCTCTCCTCTCTCTTTCCCTTCCTCCTTCCCTCCCTTCTTTCTCTACCTCCTCATATTTGTTTCCTTCTCTATTACTCTCTACATCCATCTCTCCCAGACCCTTTCTCCTCATGTGCTTGCCTCTGTCTCTGTTTGTTTCTCTGTGTCTGTCTCTTCCTCCCTCCTTCGTTCTCTCTTAGTTGCCAGCTTTGCTGGGTTCCAGGCTGTCCCTTTGTGAGGCCCAGCACTCTCGCCTTCACAGAAGTTTGGAGGTGGCTCTTGCCTGGCTGGCCTTGTGAGCCTGGGGGGGTAATGATGTCATGAGAGGGAAGGGAGGGGATTAATCATGAAACTAAAGCATTTGAGGCTTTCTAATTTGTAGCGTTGAGCCCTTGTTTTCATAATTGCAAACCATTGATTTCATGTATGGCGTACCAGCCTTGTCATGAGGAATCCAAGCCCCAGGCCTTCTCCTGTCTGCCTGCCGCCCGCCGGCTGCTGCCTGCCAGCCACCAGGCCGCCTGGGCTACCCAAGGGGCTATTTATTTTTGCAATATTATTTTTGCAATTAGCTGAGAGTGCCTTATCTCTTCCTGTGCCCCCCTCAGTCAGCCACCTGCCTCCCCCAGCACACAGGAAGCTATTCAGGGAATGTTGTCCATGGCAAACCTCCAGTCTTCAGACTCCTGCCTGCAGACAGTGTGGGGCACCAACCAGGCGAAGAGCAACTCCATCTCGGCCCAGAACTCGAAGAAGAATGGGGGAGGGGGCAACAAGAGTGCTGGCAAGCGGCTCTTGAAGAAAAGCACAAAGAACAGCATTGACATGGAAGACTATGAGGAGGATCAAGACCACCTGGATGCCTGCTTCAAAGACTCAGATTATGGTGAGTAGCTGTTCTTTACCCCATCCCATCTCTCCTTGTTCCTCTAGCTGCAGCCCTCTTACTATAGGGTTGGAGGTAGGAGATGGGCCTCCTGGCCTGGGTAGTGATGGTGGTGGTGGGGGCGGGGGGGTTGAGGCTCAGGAGGAGGCAGTCTCTCTAATATTGCAGGGCCAAAGCCTTGGATCTAGAGCCCCCTTGGTCCTACTCTTCCTCCGTGGGCCCAGAGCTAAAGGAACAGAGGAGCCAGAACTAGTGGAGAGTTACTTGTCTCACAGGGAAATGTCAATTTTTACATGCTTTCTCCTAGGTAAGGATTCTAGTTCTGGGCCGCCCTGTGGACCCATCACATACCTACCCTAGCTAGGAAGGTTTTCAATCCTAGCTTGTTAGAGCCAGAAGGGGACCTCAGAGTCGGTGCAGAGTCCAAGTTTTATAGAACGAATCCTTTTATGAAGGTATTTGTTCTGTGAAGTTTGGATTCAGTCAAAGGGGGGAGCTTGAGGACCTAGAGGGCACATGTGGCCTGGAGGCCACAGGTTCCCCACCCCTGGTCTAGGCTATGCTGGCCAGAGGCAGGCCTGGGATGAGTGCTCGGGTCTTTGGCTTCCCAGGCCAGGCCTCATTCACCTGCACTGTGCCTCTTTTGATGCCTTTGCTTCTCTGGTCTACTCTGGGTGGAGGTTCTGTTCCTCTTAGGGGGTGTGTACCTCAGAGTGAGTGGTAACTGGGCTACTCACTAAGGGGTGAGTGCGCTTGGCCCTCCATAGAGCCAGATGGCACTCAAGATATTTCTCTTCTTCAAATTCATCATGATTCACCAGGATCCTATGATGACTGGGGTGCCCTGGGTCAAGAGTCCTAGATTCTAATATTGCCTCTGTTCCAGCCTGTGTGACTTGGGCAAGTCACTTGACTTCCCCGGGCTTCAGTTTCCTCTTCTGTAAAATGGTGGCAGGATGGGGAGTGGTCAGACTAGTTGGCTTCTTCCAATTCTAAATCTAGAATCTTTTCTAAACTTCTGGGGGCCTTAGTTTAGGAAATTATAGGATCTTCAGCTGGATTTGAACCCAAGCCTTTCTGATTCCAAGTCCAGGGTCCTTTCCTCTGTCTACTCCTTTTGTAGGTAAGAGAGTTGGACTGGGATGATCTCTGGAATTCTAGGATTCCTGTGGCCAGCTCAGAAAAAGGCCATTCTGAGACAGGCTGTCATCCCAGAATCACATTTCTCTGTCAGCTTTTAAGTTTTACAAAGTGTCTTCCTTACAACCAGCCTGTGAGATATTACGATGATTATTTATTACTTTCTTAGACTGGCGTGGGGAACTCCTGGTGAGGAAACTCTCTCTACCAATTTAGCTCAGTACCTGCCCCTGTAATTTAGAATCTTAGAGAGGCAAGGTCATTTGTCTAGGGTTACACAGCTAGTGTGTATCAGAGGTGGCACCTGAACCCTGATCCTCCTGCCTTTTGGGTCAATTCTCCATTTACGTAGCACTTTAAGGTTTACAAAGCACTTTACATGGACTGTCTGATTTGATCTTTGACAACCCTGTGAAACAGATGCTATTCTTAGCTACCTTTAACTGAGGCACCAGATAGTTAAGTGACTTGCCTAGGGTCACGCAGCTCTGAGGCCAGATTTGAACT
The DNA here is from genome assembly GCA_028646595.1 of Phalanger gymnotis. Lineage (NCBI taxonomy): Eukaryota > Metazoa > Chordata > Mammalia > Diprotodontia > Phalangeridae > Phalanger > Phalanger gymnotis. Next base: position 328,424,748 of record CM053624.1, read on the forward strand.
CAGATCTTCCCGACTCCAGGCCTGGTGCTCTATCCATTGCACCACTTGACTGCCCCTCTGTGTTAGTAGTGCTATGCGATAGCCCACTAAACTGGTACTTGAAGCTGGAATGTCCCATAAGGGCCATCTAGTCCCATTGTCTCATTTTACAAGTGAGAAACTGAGTCCTAGAGGGAGGAAGCAACTTCCTCATTGTGAAGAATCTGGGGTTTTTGTTCCTGACCGACCAAGCAGCAAGCATCTATTAGTCAATAAACATTAAGTACTTACTTTGTGCCAGGTACTGTGCTAAGCTCTGTGGCTACAAAGAAAAGCAGAAGACAATTCCATCTTTTAAGAAGCTCAGAATCTCCTGGGGAGGCAACAATGCAAACAACTATGTACTAGCAATCTGTGTACAGATACTCTGTGATAAAACATTTTCCTCAGTGGACCTGTATTTGACAAAGAGCATTTCTGAGTTAGTAAAAGCATTAACAACCATGCTCTGCCTGAGGATTTTGGCCTCATCGGTGGAGCCTATAGGGCCCAGGCCACTGCCAAGGAGATCTCTGAGCTCCCAGCTACTTTGTTCACACCTCATCCCCACAGGCAATCTGTTAAACACCCAAGGGGCCCTTCAGACTGGATAGAGTCAGGTCAGTCTCCTAAGTGGAGTAAGGGGTGCACATGAGGGGCATTCACCTTTTGCTCTGGAGTACTGTATACATTCCTGAGCCATGTAATAAAAACCCCACGTCCCAGATTGTGGCTGCCGGCTACTCGTGCTCAAAATACATCGTGACTGTCTGGAGTTAATATCCGATTTCACTGCTTGCTACGTAGAAATACGTTAATGTGAAAATTAGAATCCTCTGAAGGTTAATGCAAACAAGACTTGTTTCCATTTTAGAAGCTGTGTATATTCCAAAAATGACTTTTTGGAGAGTTTGTGGCGACTTGGCAATTACAGCACCTGTAGGCCCATCAGACCAGCTAATTACATTAAAACTCTTCTGAAAGCATTACACAGAGACAGGCTTTGCAGATGACACTTTGGAAATGGATCAGGGTGGGCTTTAGTCGCAAAAATTCATGTTAATGGCGTATTTATGCCACTGATTTTAATGCTCTTCCTTTCTTGTGTGCAGGCTTGGCTAACAAAGGCTGGATTTATTGCCCAGGTGGTCAGCAGATTTGGGTTCAGTGGCTGAATTATACAGTTGCTCTAGGACCATATTATTGGTTTGACAAACAGAAACTGAAAGCAAAATGAATTGCACATTTTTCGAGATGTATTGAGTAGACTGGGGCGAGGACCTTTGAAAAAGACACAAGAACTTGGGTTTCCATTGGATCGTGGGTGGAGGGCTGAGTCCATAGCTTCCACTCCCCACTGTGTAGTTTCCTGAAAGCACAGACATCTCTCCTTCCTCTGTTCTCCAAGGACACTCAGAGCACACAATAATTTCAGAGTTGAAAGAGCCCTTATTGGCCATCAAATCCAACCTGTGCTTGAAACGTGGTGTCCACTCCAGCACTCCTGAAATGTGGCCACCCTGCCTGTGCTTAACAGACCACCATTTACCCTCTTCATTCCAGCAATGCATCTGCCAGTGATTCTTAAAACATTAGGCAGTGACAGTGACTTCCATCCCAACCTCCAGTCATTTCAGGACCCTCCTTAGAAAGCTTTTTTCTTCATGGATAGGTTTACTTCTAAGATGTTACATTGAGACAAAGCGGAAACACGTTGATGTGTGGTTCAGCTAGAGGTGGCAAGAGAGGCTTATGTAAACTTGGAAGGACCCTTATAGGTTATCCATCTAAGCCATTCAGTCAACGTGAGTTTGTTAAGCACTAATGATATTCTGGACAGCAAAGAATGGCAAACACACAGAAAAGAGCATCCGTCTCCAAGGATGCAGCTGTGGTTGTAAACTTGCTTATGGTCTGGAAAGAGAATGGGGATACAGTGACATAGTGTAGGACCAGGAATTAGGTGACCTAGATTCTAGTCAAAGGTCTGTCACTAACTGTCTAGGAGGCTTTAGACACACTGCTCAAATTCTATGCCTCTGTTCCCTTCTGCAGGGGAACCGGCAACCTAGGAGTCATCCTAGACTCCTCACTGGCTCTCCAATAACCAATATGCTGTTGGCTAATATCTTTACAGCATCTCTCGAATAGGCCCCCTTCTCTCCCCTGACACGGCAACAGCTGTGTGCAGGCCCTCATCACCTCACACTTGGATTACTGCAATAGCTGATGGGTCTGTCTTCCTCAAGTCTCTCCCCACTCCAGTCCATCCTCCATTCAGCCACAAAAGTGACTTTCCTAAGATGCAAGTCCCATCTTATCAGCCTGCTACTCAGTAACTTCCAGTGGCCTTCTGTTTCCCCCAGGATCAAATACCAAATTCTCGTTTAGCTTTTAATGGCATTGCCCACCTAGCCCCCTCCTACCTTTCCAATTGTCTTACACCTTGCTTCCTGATGTGTGCTCTTTGGTCCAGTGACACTGGTCTCTTGGCTGTTCCGTGAACAAGACGCTCCATCTTTCAGCTCTGGACATTTTCTCTGGCCATCCCTCATACCCGGAATGCTTGCCCTCCTTGTTTCCACCTCCTGGCTTCCGTTAAGTGTCAGCTAAAATACCATTTTCTACAGGGAGCCTTTCTCAACCCCTTCCTTTTAAAAATGGCTTCCCATCTTTTCTGTGTACAGCTCGTTAGTACATATTTGTTTGCTTTTCGTGTCCCACACTGCATTGTGAGTTGCTTGAGGGCAGGGCCCGTGTTTTGCCTTTTCTGTATTACCAGTCCCGAGCACAGTCTCTGGCAAATAATTGGAGCTTAATACATATTTATTGACTGGCTGACTGAAATGAGGATAATATTACCTTCTCTAAATTGCTCACTGGGGGGCTGGGTGTTGTCAGATGCAATTGAAACAAGAGTCGTGCCAGTGCTTTAGAAATGTATAAGTGCATTTTTAACAAGCTATTAATTTTAAGAACTCTCATCTTCTACAACCAATGGGACTTCCTCAATGGATAGATAGCCCCATCCTTAGTGGAAGTATTGAGGGGTCATCACTAAAGAGGTTGCTAAGCATTCATGTGAGTTTAAGAACACCTGGCAGCCCTCTTTTCATGGTAGATGGGGGTGGTTACCAAGCATTTCTGAGAAATCAGTGCCGATGGTGAGAACTCAGTATGTTGGTCCCACATGGAATTGGAAAAGAAATGGCTCTAGGAAAGAAGGATATAGATATATATACACATTGTGGGAATATGTAAATTGGGTTGGCATAAATAAATGACTTATACTACTATAACATGCTGCTGGGAACATAATTCATATTTATATAGTGCTATATGGTTGCTTGCCATGACTCTGGGAAGATTGGACCCACATTCCCATGTTCCCAAAGGAGGAAATTGGCCCAGAGCACAAGTCCTTCGATATAGAGAGGGGTGCTCTCCTGCCAGCCCCGGGTGGACTAGGCCTTGCTCCTGGCAGGAAAGGATGCACGGGTTTTCAGTGAGGTGTTGTTTCTTTTGCCTTCATTTAGTCTACCCCTCTCTGGAGTCAGATGAAGATAATCCTATATTCAAGTCTCGATCGAAAAAGAGGAAAAGCTCAGATGATGCTCCATACAGCCCGACAGGTAACATTGGGCATTAAGCCTCTTGAGTCATTAGAAATGGGATGCTTGGTGTATTTTTTTTTTTTGCTTTCCCTTCACTCCATCTTCTTCCCTGCCTCCCCACTTTCCTAGAGTTCATTTGGAACAGCTTTACCCACCTGGCCTTACTGACAGGGATTGGGATGGAAATTCAACTTTCACCAGGGCTCTTAGTCTATGTGGCAGCCTTGGCTTTGGTCTGTGTGGTGGCTGCGTGAGCTTTCATGTCTGATCCTTCTTGACAAGGGTTGAGCTTAGAATAGGGGGCTCAGGTCGGGGCAAGGGCAGATGATCTGTTCAGCTAGAACCGATTGCAATGGGGATGGGGGACAGGCTTCTCCTTTTGGAAAGCAGAGGGAGACCACTGAGACTGAGGTCTGAACAAGGATTTAAAGGCCAGGAGCTACCCTAGCAACTAGTTTTATGGCTATGGATCTGTGCTGTTTTCCCATGAAGCACGGGAGAGCTCTTCTCTGTGAATGCATTTGGGTACAGAGTGCCAAAGCACAGAGGGGATGGGGGAATTTCCTGCTCAGTTCTCAACAGTGTGGGCTCAACCTGTGTGGGACCCAGCAAATAGCTGGGACATTGACAAATTCTTTTCTCTTCAGCAAGGGTTGGGCCTTCAGTGCCTCGGCAAGACAGACCGGTTCGAGAAGGGACGAGGGTGGCTTCCATTGAGACTGGGTTGGCAGCGGCTGCAGCCAAACTCTCCCAACAGGTGAGGTATCCAAGTCACTGCCTGACCAGTCCACCCTGAGATAGGTTGTTTGTGTGTGGGGCGGGGGTGGTGAGGGATGTGACTAGGTGCTCATGAAGGGTTTGGCTATTCTTTCTCTCCTTCCTCCCACCATGGTGTAGATGTGTGGCTAAAGCCCATGAATATTCAATGAAGACCCCGATGGTGCATAGTTTCACCGTGAGTTTCCTACTTCATCACTGTGTTAGGAAGTGGAAAGTGAGGGGCTTTCTGAAACAAGGGCATGTAGGCACAATGGGGCATATTTACTGCCTTGCATGAAAGATGGAGGAACTCCTCAGCACCCCAGCAGCAGACACGTCATCTCTAGTAAGGAAGCACTCAGCTTTGCTCAAGGCATTCCGAGTGGCCACTGGAGATGTCTGGTTTACATTTTGAGAGACTGAGCTTTGGCTGTGATGTAGCCATACAGCTCCCTTGGTCACCACATGAACTCAGTTGATATCCTGTTACTGTCATTTCCTGGTGGATTTTGAGATTCAGAAAATGACCAGAAACCCAACTCTTCACAGTCACACTCTTTGACCAAGTTCTGAGCCATCCTTCTGTGCCCTTAGACTTGTAATGGATTTCCATTCATCTCCTCAACAAGAAAGAGATGGGACAGAGGCAGAGAGCTATTGAACTCCAATATCGAATACTATCTAAGGTCTTTTCTTATGACTACTGGCCTTCCCAGAGCCATTGGTCTTCTTGACTTGAAATGAAGTGCAACCACTGCAAGCTAGAGAGAGCCTAGATTTTAGGAAGGGATTTATGGAGTAGTAGCGCGCGCACACACACACACACACACACACACACACACACAAGATTTTGAGGGCCTGGGTTTGAATCCTGATTCTGTTACTCATTATTTCTATGAACATGGTCAAGTTCATGTGATGGGAGCCATTTGTATGAACATGGTCAAGTCATATAATGGGAGATTGGCTGGAATGGAACTATTCATTATTTCCCCCAAAGCTGAAGTCTCCTCTCCCCTTAAAGAGGAAATAGCATAGTGGCTAAAGAGAGAGAAATGCTTGGCTTCTTCAGATCTGGAAGGGAAAAAAAAAAAGAACAGGGTCTCTTCCCATTTTGAATTCACTCATCAGTTCGAGCAAGCCATTCCCACTGTTCATTCCCAGCATCTCCATAAGTCTAAGCTTCAGTTTCAGTGTCATTTTTCAATAGTTACATTCTTTGTCCCAAGGCTGGAACCACAATGCATAGGAAGCCTTGATAATTGTCCCATCACTGCCAAGTAGAGTGGTTTCTCCACCGAGTCCTATGAGTTCCTTCCTAGTGCTGCTGGTCCTATTCCCCATCAGTAAGCCACTTTCATCATGATGACTTTGACCTTACCATGTTACATATCACTGGGGAAGTGGAACTTCTTTTCATAGGTCTTGGGAGCGGGTTATAATGACCATGTGCTTTCTTCAAAGGAGGAGCAAAAAGGCAGGAAGAAGAAAAATACCAAAAAGAAATTGTCACCGAACAACACTAATAAAGTCTCCCAAGAAAGCAGCTCACCCGAACCCAAGCTGGAGTCCCACAGCAGCAGCCTCACTGACCATGAGTATACAGCAGGAGCCAGCACCTTCGGTGGGGCTCAAGTCACCCGAGGCTCCCAGCCCATGGCACCTGGAGTCTTCCTCACCCAGAGGAGGCCGTCCTCGTCATCCCAGAATAATGCAGCTGCCAAAGGTATGGTCTCTCATGGGCTGCTGCTGCTTTGAGGGGGTTGATAGATTGAGCTCAGTGTCCTCCTAGGGATGATGGGGAGCTTGGTACTGGAGTCTGTGCCCTCCATAAGGCAGACCATTTCCCTTGCAACCTACTCCCTTTTTTCTGTACTAGAGAGCAAGTCAGTTTCCTTAGGTGGTCCAGTGCTAACCCCTGCCCAAAATACACTTCTGCTCCAACAGCTGGGCTTTCTCTACATAGCTGCCACTATTAGGGCTATAGGTAGGAGATGAAGGAGTAGCTTGACCAGGTTTCTTCTGAGGTTTTCCATTGTCTAGAGCAAAGCCACCATTCTGGCTTCAGATCCTGAAGGGCAAGATACCCTGGGGTCAAGAGAAGAAGGAGGAGGAGAGGACTGAGCCAAGACCCATCAGGCTTTGTCTCATCAGCTTCTGGAGCTCCTGGTGTGGAAAGAGCCGTTATTGCTTGCTACGTTAAGGAAAGAACTTCCAGCTGATCTCACCATGTCTGGTTCTTAACTCCACATCCTGCTTAGGACCTTTTTCTTTCCCCTGCCATATTCCCCATTTAGGAATTGATACTTATATTTGTTTAGTATTGAAAGGTTTCATATTGTCAAGGATTTGTACTTTAACCTGGAGTGAGAGTTTCCATGTTCATTCATTATTCAATAAATTCATTTACTCTTTAAATGCCTAACAGTGCAAGACACTGTTGGAGATGCTAGAAGGAGGCATATGGGAATAAGGCACGATCCTCACCCTTAAGGAATTGATATTGTAGTTGGGGGAGAGATAAGATAACAACTTAGACTGGTAGGGTGGGAGATGTACCAGCTAAGTGTTTTGAGATGGGGGCAAGTCTTGTAATTGCTAATAGCTAGCATTTACACGGTGCTTTAAGGTTTGCAAAGTGCTTTGCATACATTTATCTTACTGGTCCTCAAACCAAGTATGTGAGGTTTATTATTCTCATTTTACAGATGAGAAAACTGAGGCTGAGAGCTTTATGAGACTTTGCTCAGGGTCTGAGGTGGGATTCTAAATTGAGCTCCATGAAGGCAGAGACTATGTCTCATCCAAAACCATTTCCTTGGTGCTGAGCAAAATGCTCTGCATACAGTAGGTGTGTAATGAATGTTTGCTGAATTGATTTGGGAACTTTTTATTTGTATACCAAATCATAGTACTTGGACTTTGTAAACACTGTGCAGAAAGCTCAGTGGAAGCCTGAGGGCTTCTGACCAACTGTCCTTGTCCTCTAACCATTGTATGCTGGTTTTCACCCAGGACTTTTGGAAGGGAAAAACTTCAATTTGGAGAATAGACAAAGGGAGAGAACGAGGTGGCAGAGAGGGAAAAGTGGAGGAGGTTCTGTTAGTTTCTGATGCTTTTGGAAGAAAGGGGTAAATGAAAAGTAGAATAGAGATTTGATTTTAAAAAATAGCCCTACCCTTAGCTTCCAGGCCATTTGGGGTTCAGCACACGTCTGACCCAAGTTCCTTCACCTTCACTTTCCTTACCTCTAGAGTGAAGGAATGGGACCAGATTACCTCAAAGGCTGTTTTCAGCCCTAACATTCTGTGGCTTTATGTTTTATTAAAAAAAAAAATCCAAAAAAAAAAAACCAGTTGTATTGATACCTTTTGCTTTTATTTCAATCATTTTTGGATGTACACCATCCCGTAAACTTCTGGATAAATTAACCTTCCCTGGGTGCAAAAAAAATTATGCCAAAACAACCAATGCAGTGACACCAGTGCCTAGCACAGTGCCTGGCATGTACATAGTAGGTACTTAATTAGTATTTATTGAGTGACTATCTCTGAGAAAATATGTGACGTTCTGCCCTCACAGTCCCTCACAGTCCCTCACCTTGCTGCATTGGCTTTATGTTTCCACCTCCACATCTGCCCAAGGCTCACTGAAGCCTCTGGGAACATACAGTATTCTTAGCTGTTCCCATCCCCCCATCCCCCCAATAGGGGTTCAGTCAGGCATGTCAGCCTGCAATAGCAGGAAAACAGGAGAATAGGCAAACATATTTTGGAAAGATTTTTAGCCCAAAGGATTAAAGCATAAAGGGTTTGCCCATTAGCCAGCCCAAGTTCAATCATTGTTTCTGTGAGCATGTGTTGTTTATGGAGTTTTTGGCACTGTGCCTTTGATCACCAAGCATTCAGGTGATCATTTCCCTCCTTTTGACAATCTGTAAAACTGAGGGGGCTGGGCTACTCGCTTTCTTTGCACCTACATTCCTCCTGCATGGAGGAATACCTCCACGGTAAATGTTCATTAATGATGATCATGAGAACAAGACAGAACTCTCTGGTGGCTTGTTTTGAAACAAGCCTGGATCCACTTTTTAAAAAAGGGTGGTGTCCACGGCCCAAGGGACATTCAAACCAGTGGACCTGGGTGTGGAGGGAGCCCCTGGACTTGACTGCTAGGTTAGGGTGCTGCCTGCAAAGTCAAGAAAGGCAATGGGTGCCCTTTCACTCTTCAGGAGGTTGGATTGTTTACTCTCAGTTGACTTGGCAAACTGCAGCATAAACAAACAGCACCTGCAGCTTTCTCTGAAAGTGCATGTCAGCTGCTGCCTTTTTGGTGTGGTTTTTGGGGAGGAGAGAAGGGGGAAGCAGCACACAGGCTGGGAGAGCAAAGGGGATTATTATTGTTTTCTTTTGGATGCCCAGGTGTGTAAGTTGTCTTAGATGGACTGCCGCCAGGCCAGCAGCTGCCTAAGGCCAAACTCACCCGGTGCCACTGGCTGAGAGCCAATGAGCTCTTTATGGAAGTCCCCTTGTTGAGGCTGGCAACAAGAGACATACATACAAAGTAGAGAGCATACCCAGAGGGGAAGGCATAATGGGGAGGCAACCCATCACAGACACCTCTGGGCCTAGCCTGTCAGCCCTCAGCGATTGATATTAAAGATGGAATATTCATCTGTAGTAAAAGTCCACGTGCCCAGAGGAGTATAGCTCATGGTCCCAAATGTGACTGCCTTGGAGCCATTTGTGAAGGCCTTGATGTTGAACTAGCAACTTAGTAAGGCAGGGTTGGATCTCGGACAGTGGTGTGCTGGTAAACATTTAACAACTCACCATTTTACAAAAAATGTGCACAACACATTTTTGAGTTTAACTGCATTATTAAGATAATCTAGGTGGTGTAATGAATGGAACACCAGGCCTGGGGGGCAGGAAGATCTGAGTTTAAGTCTGCCCTCAGACACTTACTAAGTCACTTAACCTCTGTTTGCCTTAGTTCCTCATCTGTACAATGGAGACACACTGGAAAAGGAAATGGCAAACCACTCTGGTATCATTGCCAAGGAAACTCCGTGGACTTTGGTAGAGTGGGACATGATTCAAAGACAATAACAACAGCCATCACCTTCTGAAGTCTAGGCAATCAACAGACGATAAACCAAGCCCTGACTTGTGGCTGTTGCTGATTTCTGAGGTGCCCATGCTCCTGCTGAAAATTTAGCAGCCAGATGCTCTCTGCCAAGGCCACACACCTGGGGCCCTTGCTGAGTATGGGAGGTACCCTAGAGATCATCGGGTCCTATTCTCTCATCTTACCCAGAAGTGAAGTGATTTGCCCCAGGCTGTGTAAGACTTGGCCTAAGGCAATGATGGAGTGTTTAGTGCACTAGATTTGGAGTCTGGAAGGACTGCCTGTGAATCCTACTTCAGACCCTAGCTCTGTGGCCCCAGGCTTCAATTTCCTCATCTATAAAGTTAGAGGGTTGGATTTGACCTGTGATGTCTCTAACAACTCTAAACCTGTGGTCCTGTCTCCGCCCAATCAGTCGGCAAGCAGTCAAAAGCGGGCCTGGATTTGGAGTGACAAGGCTTGGGTTCCCACTTAGGATCGCTATGATAAGGGAGCAAGCCTTCTGAAGTTCTCTGGGCCAAGGTTTTTTCATCTTTAAATGTAGTTCTATGAACCCATATTCCTTTCCAGCCTCTCCAGCCTGAAGAGTGTCTCATCTTTATCTGGTCTCCTGTGGCATGTTTGACCCTAGCCCTGGGAGCACTTGTAATTCCCCAAGCCTCTTTTAACCCTGCTTCTTCCTACATTGTGATCTTTCCGGCTGCTGTTGCCCATTGCTGGCTTATACAGTATAATGAACTCTTGATCACTGCTAGGGTTTTGACTGTCACCTTGGGCCCTTATCCTGGCAAATCTTGTTGACATTATCACCTACTTTGCTTAATTGAAGTCCTTATTTAACACCGACACAATCTCTGTTTACTCTCATTCTAGCCTGTCTATAGTGTTGTGAAATTCCTGAACTGCAGAAGGCCGGTACCCAAATTCACTGACAAAAGCCCATTCCAAAGCTAAATTCAAATCCAAAGCTGGGCATCAATGCCTCTGGACAATGGAGAGTGGGCTGTAAGTGCATTTGAACATCCAGAGTGCCTCTGTCCAGGGTTCCCATGAAGCAACAGGCAGGCCCGGCCCTATGTGGACAAGTGGAATTCCATCTCTAACCTCCCTCTTGGAAGGTGGAGGCTTTTTCAGGAGAGCCTTCCAGACAGCAACTTGGTTGGCTCCGTGGTCCTGAAGCGTGGCAGAGGCTGACAGTCTTTATTGCATCTTTTTCTTTCCCCAGGAAAACGCACGAAAAAAGGCATGGCCACAGCCAAACAGAGGCTGGGGAAGATTTTGAAAATACACCGGAATGGGAAGCTCCTCCTTTAATATTGGAGCAGCCGGGACTTTTCTCCCCAGCCCAGGACTTCTTCCTGAGCCAACACTAAATCTTCAACTCTTGGAGGACTGCCGTAGTATTGCGCTTCATCCTAGGGAGGACCCCAGTTAACTTTTTGTCACCACTCAAAATAGTTGTTTTTAACTTTCAGCAGTCAGAGTGTACAGAGCACTGCTATAAATATTTTTTAATATAGACGTCCGTTCTCAAGTTGCTGAGAGTGACCATTTCGCAAAAAGTTAACCCAAGTATTTGAGGACCATTCCAGTCTTAGGAGAGTATCCCTTGAACTTGTTCCCAAGTGCAAGGTTGTTTTGCTTGAAGAGATGCTCATCAGTCTGGAGCACACTCCCTTTGAAAAAGGAAGTGTGGACCAATGCCACAGGCATCTGGGTACGGGAGCATGAAAAGAGGTCGGAGTTGGTAAAATTCTGGTGCTTGCCAGAGGTTAACAAAAGAAAAAAAACACAGACAGGAAAAGAGAGAAGGGACGCTCCGTTCTTTTTTTTCTCCCCAAGTCATTTTCAGACAAATGCCGAAAGCACTCAACTTGATTTCTTTCTGAGTTAAGTTCTTTTCTTCCCTGTTAGGAGGTTTGGCAACAGGGGGGAGCGAAGGGTATTAACTGCACAGGAGCACTTGGAATTAGGAGACCACCTTGGAGTCCAGAGCGGTGTCTGTTTATGCACAGGTGTGGGGACAGGGTTGGGAGCAGTGGGGAGACCCTTGGTGCGCTGGTGGTACTCGGCCCAGCTGTAGCTACGGGATGGAGACTGGGCTGGGCAAATGCTGAGGGGGTATGTAGGTACGAGGGTGGGTGTCCCTGAGGAGCATAGGTTCTTAGCTAAGGCTTAGTGTTCTCCTGAGCTTAGAAGACAACCTCCCTAGAAACTGAGGCTGGCTGTGTAAGGTGCCACGACAAGCTGGGAAGGAACCCTCAGGTGAGCCCTACCTGGCTCATGGGTGTGGCTGGCTGCCGGGAGATGGCCCTTCCAGCCACTCCTCCTCACTGGCCACTGCTCCCCGCAGCAGAGGTTGTCCATTGATCACCTCAAAGCACTTACCAGATACAGTAGGCTTCAGCACTGGGAAGTCTGAGGAGGGGCTGCAGGTGTAGACCAGCCAGGGTCTGGTCGCGTCCAGTCTGGTCTGATGTTGGGCTGATTGACAATTTGACTGGATCCTTTTGTCTTTTTAACTCTTAGGGTTTGGTGTAGAGTGCTTTTATCTTCCATTCAGCGGCTTCACTGAGGGGGGTGGGGTGGAATTTGTTTCTCAGGCAATCCCGTCTTTTAATTTTAGATGTGTTTTCCTAAGGCATATTTTTCATAGAATGTAGCTTGTAAATAGCTTTTTAAAATAACTTCTTTTTATAAGAGTAAAAGTATCTTTAGAAATTCCTTTCTATAGAATACTTCATTAACATTTATACGAGTTTTTTGCCGAGTATGATAAACTGTTGTATTTTCGTTTGATTCTTAAAAAAAAAAAATTCTTTTTGTTTTGTTTTTTTGTTTTGTTTTTTTTTGTTTTGTTTTTTGTTTTTTCATTTTTTTTTCCCCTTTGGGAATTAGGTATTGCCTGAAAAACAAGTCACGTTGGTGCAGTCTTATACAGAATCAAATAGTACAAAAAGAAATCTATTTAAGACACATTTTGAAGATGACTCTTCAACTTTAATACCAGCTCTTTGTTTTCATTCTTGTATGATGAGGGGGGGATACAGTTATTTTACTAGCACCTTGTGAAGTGTTTCTGTGTTTTGTGATGATGTAATTTATTAATGTTTGTAGCTTTTTATATTTGTATATTTCTTATGAGCTTTGTTTATATACCCATTACCTGGATGAAATGTCCATGAGAAAACAGCTATACAGGAAAACAACTGAGGCCTTATTAACTAACCCACATCCTGTTCGAGTGGGACATGGGCTGGGAAGACTGGGAGGACAGAAGAGTTAGTCTAATGGGGCCCCAGACTTAATCAAAACAGGTGTTTTTAAAGCTTCCTTTGACACTGTTCTTGTCCAGCATTTATATTAATCTAATCCAGGCATCAAGCTATTTTTTTTTAATTATTTTTTTTCGCAACATGTACATTTCTAACAAAGTTTATTGTGGCTATTACAGTGTTTTATTTACTGATTCATATCAAATGCTCTTGTATCAAGTTCATGGAATCTAAGTAAACTTAGATCAAAGTTTAAAAAAGTAAAATATTTCAAGTTTTGTACAGAACGGTGTTTCTGCAGTTTTCTGCCTTATTGATTTGCCTCATTGAAGCAGCAGTAGTAGCAGGAATGGTCATGGTATTTGTAGTAATAGCAATCATAACTTGACATTTGACCTTGTACTTTAAAAGTGTTTTTCACTCCTAATCTCCTATTGTAAACATATGTAGGTCACCACCATCCTTAACAGTCACACCCATCCTGGATTTAACAGAGAACCTTCAGGAGAGTGAGGGGGAGTGGCCACTCCCTTCGCTAGGCCTGTTTCCTCCTCTGTAAAGTGAAGGGGTTGAGTTAGCTGGTTTCCTAAATTATTTTCCAGCTTTAAGGGACTGAGCTGACCCTAGAGAATGATGAAGTTGAAAAGACCCTGAAAGATGGTCTAGTCTTAACCTTTGAATCTAACAGGTGAGCCTATGAAAGTACAGTGTGCATGTCCTAGGCTCCCTGGATAACCTCAGGAGGCTGTGGAGAGGCAGCCTGAGGATGGGTGTGAAAAGGTCAGGCCCCACACAGACACTGAGTGCCTTGTTTGTGATTGCCAAGATGAAAGTGACAGAGCTGGTTCAAAAAGGATGGCCAAGTAGTGCTTGGCGTGTGCGTGTGCGTGTGCGTGTGCGTGTGTGTGTGTGTGTGTGTGTGGTAGTGCTTGGTGTGTGTGTGTGTGTGTGTGGTAGTGCTTGGTGTGTGTGTGTGTGTGTGTGTGTGGTAGTGCTTGGCGTGTGTGTGTGTGTGTGTGTGTGTGTGTAAGTAAAGCAACTACACAGACTACAACAGCCATGTTTCCTCATCTTGGAAAACAAAGTGAGTTTTTTTAATGCCATTCTAAGGGATTATACCACCAAGGGTTCACATCCTGGGGTAGGAATGGTTGGCTGTCCCACAGTTGATGAGATTGGAGCACTTCCTGAATGGACACCAATTTATATCTCATTAAAAAGTCAACTTTGGGGGAGCTTGCAAAGGAAGCTGACTTTGCTGCATGAACCTCCACTTTGCAACTAGCCCAGCCATGGGAGGCAAGAGAAGGAATGTCACCATTCCACACCCAATGCTGCCTGTGTGTAGGTTAGGCTTTCGGTAGCGATTGAATTTGGGCAGGATCATTGACCTTGCTTTCCGGCCATTGTCTAAGGAGTAAAAATGCTGAAAAAAGAGGAGCAGTACTTGTCTGTCAAAGGGCCATGTGGGCTTGTGGCCAGGCCATCATGTCCCTAAGCGTGAAAGGCCCGGCTTTGAATCCTGACCCTTAATGTGTGGCCCCAAACAAGGGACTAAACCCTCCTGAATCTGTTTCCTCATCTGTAAAGTGGCGGGGGCTAAGAACAGAGGTAGACTAACTCAGGGTAGTGATTGAAAGTCCAAAGAGCTGCTTTATGCAAAGGGCTTTGAAAGACTTAAAAAGGGCTACATCAAGGGCAGCTGTAATTGGATACAGGAAACCTCTGACTGTAAAGACATAGAAAAAAGTCTTCAGTTTACCAACCCTGCCTTTCCAAAGTGGTCTTTGTTGTTGGAAACTTGGACCTTCAGACTCCTCTAATTTCAAGTATTCAAAGGATCTTAGGATTAAGAGCTAGCTACAGAGGACTTTAATTTAGATAGAGATCCCCTAGTCCAACCCACTTATAGATGGAGAAACTGAGGCCAGCAGATGATGTGACTCTCAGATTCATCTGGGTATGAAGTGGAGCCAGGATTCAAACCTACTCCATCTGATTCAGAATCCGTTGATCTTTCCCACTGTGCTGCCATGGGAACTACCGGTAAATAAGTGACTTCGGCAGCAGGATTGTGCACCTGTACCAAGTTTGCCCTCCTTGGCTGCTGGCCGGCACTGTGGACTTCCGGGCCTTGGAAAGGAGGCAGCTGGTATCCCAAAGCCAACAATTCCCAGGAGCTTAATAGAATCTCCCCAGCATCTTTGGGTTTATAAAGTACTTTCCTCATAACCCTGTGGGGTGGGTAATAGAGGTACTATTCCCATTTCACAGAAGAAGAAGCTAAGGTTTGCAAAAGTTAACAGTCCAAATTCCAGGTCTCCCAACTCTAAGGCCGATGCATTTTCGCTAACACCCTGATCGAAGCTGGGTTTTCATCTGGAGGAGCCATAGACACTTGAGTCTACTTCCTTGGGAGATGTCAAGGAAGTTGGGTTGATGGGGGAAAGGTAAGTTAGGGGCTGTTGAAAACAGACTGTGAGACTGTTGGGTCTCATCTATAAAAAGGCAAGGGGAAGGGGGCTAGGGGAGTGGGCTGGGGGAAGAGGGGAGTCCTACCCAGCATACGGAAGCTGTGGATGCAGATGTGACATCCAGTGTGGCCTCCCTATCCAACTGATCCTCCTTTTCTGGAGCTTAGGCCCTCATACAGAGTCAAAAGCACTGGACTTGGGAGACAGAAGACCTTGTTTTGAATCTAGGCTTTCCTACTTAGTAGTCATGTCACCTTAGGCAAATCCCCTATTTCCCCAGTTTTCCCATGTGAAGGAAAGGTTTAGATCCTTAAGGTCACTTCCCAGCTGTGATGATGTTCAGTGAATCTTGAATTATTGGGATTTCCACAGGATTGAGAGACAGCCAAGATACACTAGTGTGGGCTCTAAGCCTGAGAAAGGAGCCAAGCAAAGAACTTTTGGCCCAGGATATACCAGTGTGGCAGGCACTTTATAGTCTCTTGACCCTAAGTTGGGTACTCTTCTGGTGAGATGAACTTTTGTCATGATGACCTTAAAGGGAAGATTGTCATTACCTTTAAATTTGCTCATCTTGCAAATTCATCCCATTGAGTTCTTCGGGTCTCACATTTTTCCTCAGATGGACTCCACCCCTCATTCCACTGCTCCCTCCCCCTACACTAAAATAATACATATAATACACACATTCACTGATGGGCTGTGGGACTCCTTTAGGATGGATAGTTGTAGGCATTGGTTATTTCTTGAATCTGAGCTGAGGCTATATCATTACTGTAGCATATTAATATTCGGCGGGGTGGTGCAGTAGAATGCCTTGCAGCTTAGGAGTCAGGAGAACTGGCTTCTCATGCTATCTTGACCATTAACTAGCGGTGTGACCTTGAGTCTTTTGATCTGAAAGGCCTCTAGTACATCTCCTTAGTTTAACTACCCCTGGCCTCATTTGTGAAATGAGGAAGTTGGGTTAGAATGATCTCCGAAGGTCCTTCCAGTTCTAAAATTCTCACTCCATTGACTTGAATTCTTTTGGAGAGAAGACAGAAGCTTAGGGACTTCTACCCCTATCATCTATAAATTGTCTGGTCTGAGGGATAAATGCTATTGGTGGAACAAAGTTGACACCGAACAGAAAAAAATCAGGGGGCCTCTTACTCCTTCTTGCCTCTTGCTTGCCTGACACTGAAGAAATACCGCTATGAGGCTGGGAACAGCTTCCATCAGCTGTTGGATGGATTCATTCAAGAATTAGGATATAAACAAAAGACATTATTCATCTGCTTGTTTTTTTTCTTATGCAACTGGTTAAATAAACTTTTTGTACTGTTACCCTGTTTTACCAGGAGTCTACAGTTTACTAGGACTTAACGTAAGTAGCATAGTGTCATCCACAAATAAAAACTTTTGAAAGATTTCATCCTGAAAGAAAATGGATTTCATTTATTTTCTCTTTCTACTTGCCAGCAACCAAAAGCATACAGCCCTGGGGAAACTGGACTGAGTCCTGTTGTAGTGAATACTTTGCAGTGATGCTTGGCCTGTTCAACACCTAGTATCCCAGGCCATCCCACATGGCCGCACCATGTTATTCTCAAGCTAGCCCTTCCCATACTTCTCTTTGTGTTTCTTAGACCTGGCTATCAGTCTTCCATATTGAAATGGCCCTACTTTTTGGTATCGCCTTCCAAATTCTGGCCGCAAAGGACTTTGGGTAGGTCTAACCAGCAAGACTGACATGAATTGGATCCAATGAACATTTGTTACCTGTCTAGGCCCAGCTCTGACTTCTAACCATTTCCCACTAGTATTCTCATTCTCACGTCAGATCCTCCCCTCCCTCTTGGCTCTCCCTAGAAACACGTATTTTAGGTTTAAAATACTAACAGATTAGAATATGGAATTTAAAATTGGATGTTGTCTAGTCTGGCATCCTCGTTTTATGGATGCGAAGCTAAATAACTTGCCCAAGGTTGTACAGGCAGATGGACTTTCTAACACTTTTTGTAGAATAATAATATAGACACGAGGACCTCATTGGAAAGAGTAGAGGAACTGGACCTGAGAACCTATGTTCAAGTCCAGCTCCGCTACTTACTATGTAGGCGACCCGGGACAAATCGACCCCCTAATTTGGGCCTCACCTTCCTTCTCTTTAAAATGAAACAGCTGTTTGAATTAGATGACCCTGAAGGTCTCCTCACTAAAGCCATTGATCCTAGGAAATTCCCACCTTTTCAACTTTATTCTTACCTGTAAACTGAGAATGACAACTGATGGGCCGAAAGTTGACTTCTTCCACCTCTTGGGTCCTTGTAGGGAGGCTGTTCTTGGAGGGATTGTTAGATTGTTATTCTAGAAGAAAGGGCTCTAGCACCCTTCCCTCTCCTTACTATTTTTACACACGAAGCTAAAAATGGGCAAAGGATTTGCCCAGGATCATACTAATAAATAGCAGGATGAAGATTTGAAACCATCTCCTAATTCCAAGTCCAATTCGGTGTTGTAGTGAATAAAGAGTTGGAGACCTGAGTTCAAATCCAGACTCAGACACTACCTATATGACTGGGCAAGTCACTTAACCTCCATCTGCCTTAGTTTCCTCATCTGTAAAATGAAGATAATAATAAGCCCTACCCCTCAGGGCTGTTGTGAGAATAAAATGAGATGGTATTTGTAGAGTGTTTCACAGAACTTATTCTATTTAAACACTCTGCACTATACCACACTGTCTCTCAGAAAGTGTCCATCTAGATTACTGCACCAGTGCCATCTGGGTGGGAATCTCAGGATTTAGGGCTGTGAAGGACCTTTCATTCCATTTAGTTCACCTTCCCCTGCCTTGTTTCATATGTGAGGAAACGGGCCCAGAGAACAGAAATGACATTGGGATGAGGAACTGTGGTCTCTTAGCTCCTCATCTTGGCTATATCAACCAAACTTCATTGGAGAGTCTCTGTAGGGACGTTTCTGGCCCCTGCTGGCAGCACCCAGTGATCCGGCTGGCTGTACCTTACTCCCAGGGTGGAGCAGATTATTTCACCTAGAACCCTGGGGCTGGCTTAGTGCCTATTCCTGGAATTTCTCCTAAATCGTCCCTAAAGTACTGCAAATGAGTCTTCTAGAAAGAGTGGTGCCTTTGGAGTCAGAGAACTTGACACTGAAGCCTGGCTTGGCTAATTACTCTCTGTATGACCTTGGGAAAGCTTCTAGTGCTGTTTATTGCAGAGTGAAGGCGATCTCTTCCATCTCTTAAAATCCTTTGATCGTGCTGAAGGGGTTGCAAAGGCCGCTGAGGGGGTGACTGGCCACTAGGTGGTGCCCTGCTCCTTCCGAAGACCCATCCGAAGACTTTAGCGCAAACCACAGGGAGTCTCTGATGGGGAAACTGGCTTCTTTTTGTTTTTCATTTTCAAAAAGTAATTGTCCTTTTCCCATTAGGCTGGACTCCCCCACTCCCATCCCCATTAGAAGGGGCAGAAAAGTCCAAATCATTGAAAACTGACTAATTCAAGGACACTGGCCACACTACGTCTCAAAAGACAGAGCCAGAAACCTTCATTTTCTGTTGAATTAGAATATTAGAGCTAGAAGTAACTTTCAAAATTCTCTTGTAAACATGTCAGGCTGAATCCTCATATTTAGAAAAAATTAGTAACAAACTTTGGTGGCTTGCTTTTCAGTCCCTAACTTTCCTTTTTTCCACAAAAGTTTTGAAGGGGAAGAGGGGCACACATTTTCCCAATGAAGCTCAAATTTATTTTGTCTTGAGATTTATAGCGGAAAAGGAAATAGCCTAGGATTCTGGATTTTGATTCTGTCTCTGCCTCTGTGAGCAGACAAATTGCAACCTTCCCAGACCTTAGTTCTTTCTGGATAAAATCTATTGGTCTGAATGAATGAGTGAAGTGAATGAATTTTCTATAAAAGCATTTATTAAGTGCCAAACAGTATGGTAAGTTCTGGGGGTACCAATAGAAAAGTGAGATAGTCCTTTCCTTAGAGGAGCTTCCATCCTATCATGGAGAGATCGTGCATACACCCTGAATAGTGTTTTAGAGTGAGAAGTCAAGGTCACAGAGGTACAGGAAATAGAACATTAGGGCATATCCAAGTTTGGGGCAGGCCCTTCCCAGCAGTGATTTTAGACTGAAAACGACAAGACCTTTAAGAAATTACAGAATGGCCTTCAAATGTAGGGCCTCTGACTCTACACCTAAGTTAACACGCATTGATGCATCTTAGCAGGGGTGGGGAATCTGCAGCCTCGAGGCCACATGTGGCCCTCTGTGTCCTTAAGTGTGGCCCTTTGACTGCATCCTGTTTTAGGGACTCAGAAATTCCTCAAAGCATTCTGAGAAGACCAAAATAATTCCTTATCAAAGTCAGGAAAAACCAAGGCTGAGAATTAGATTTAGCAACTCCTTCCTCCAACAATGACTTTTAAACATTGAGACTGATATCTTCTGTTTTTACATCACATTCATCTCTAAGTTCCTCCCACTTCCCCTACCCAGGGAGGGATTCCTTGTAACAAAGATTTTTTTTTTTACACAGTTTTTACACAGTTCAACAAACCCCATCAATCAAGTCTGATAGTATGTGCAATATGTCATACTCTTTGTCCCTCACCTCTGCAAAGAAGGGAAGGAGCTGCGATTTGTTATCTTTTTTTCTGAGTTTTCAAATGGGTGAATTTCAATCAAGATTTCTATGAGGCCTCCAGGGTCTATGTTCCCTGGGTGTTTATGGCTTTTGGAAATGTGGGATAAAATATTACTAGTGTGAGCTTTTGGAGTGGCTTGATGCTGGGCTGGAACTGGGTGCAAGTATCCTGGCTAATAAGATCCAACAAATGTCAGAGGTGGGGGGAGATGGGATAACGAGATACTTTTGAATATTCCTTTTTAAAATTCACACTTAATGTTTTTATATTTTATATTTATTTTAAAATGCACAAGTTTTTAAAGAAGTAACATGATGTAGCAAGTCAGCCACAAAGTCAGGAAAATTTCAGTTCAAGATCTGATTCTGGTCCATAATAGCTGTGTGACCCTGGGGAAGTCACTGAACTCTTAGCAGGCTCCACACTCCTCTCAGTTAAAAAAGATCTGAGCCCAAACTCCCAATATACTATATAATAATATAAATAAATACAAACTAGAAATATATTTTTATATAAATGTATATATTTTATATATAAACACAAACTAATAAAATATAATATTTGTTTATTATATACACATGCTACTGTCCAACCCAATACAAAAATGGACCAGGGAAGTTGGGCTAGGGTTTTTACTCCCTGATCACTGCCTCAGAGTGCAGAACCTTCCTTCCAATGGGTGCCCCCTGGAACCTCAAGGTGATATTGCAAGTAGGAGGTGGGTATTTCTGCTCTGGACACCCAGATAGAAGCTGGGTTATAATTGACCTGAGAAGCGAATGGCTGGGAGAGAAAGTGAGAAGGATTTTGGGATCTTCTATAGCAACAGGAGAGAGGAGAAGAGTAACGTCTGGGACAACGGGCAAAAGGTAGGTGTGGTTATATTGGGGATGGGCCCTAGGTTTGCAGAGAGGGTGAGAGCTGACCCATCTTCCTGCCTCTGGTTGGTCCCCTAATTCGTGGAGTCACACCATAGACTCCAGCTGTGCCCACACCCTCTAAACAGCTCTAAAAATTGGTAGAGTTTCCTGACTAGGAGTTCCTCATAACAATGTAATCACAGGTACAATCTCTATTTCTATAATATTCTTCTATGCCAGAAAATTCAACTTTCAGTGACATGGAAGTATTTTTTTTGAGATACATCAAGTCACATACAATGAAACAGAGGCTCAAGTCCTCTGGTCTATAGAGCACGCTTGTTCTTTTAAAAAGCGAGGATCACGTTCAATCCCTTCTTTAGGGTGACACAGTTAGGATGTTGGAAGGGCCCTTAGGAAGCATCTGGCCTCATTCTACAAATGGGAAGTCCACGGTTCAGAGGGAGGAGATGATTTGTCTGCTCTCACTAGTAATAGAACTGGGGTTCGACCTCCAGTCAAAGGGTCATAAATCTGGACCAGACCTTAAGGAGTTACCTAATCCAACATCCTTGTTTGAGAAATGGGCAAACTGAAGCCCAGAGACATAAAGTGACTTGACTGGGTTTGGAGAAGCGGCTTTTGAACTCAGATCCTGTGATTCCTGGTCTAGTGTTCTTATCACTGCAGCATGCTGCTTCAGCCCTCTGAGGACACTATGTCACCCCACAGACTTCAAGATTCCCTTTCAAAACAAGACCTAATGGTTTACATGCAGACACAGCAGAGGGGTCTCCTTTACTATGTTTTCACTGGATTTCAGGCTTCTATTATGGGAGAGGGGGCAGGGGATCCAGGTGGTTTTGGAAATAGCAGGTTGTGATAGACTTCAGAGGCCAAGCAAAACCTTCGGGGTGGTGCTCCTCACCTCCCCCACCACCCCCCACTAGAGCCCGACAGACAGACTCCAAGGCCTGGAGCCAGAAGGGAGAACAGCCCCCTTTGGGTTGTAAGCTTTCACAGCCATGTCCAGGAGGGATGCCCGTCCAGGGGCCCTGCCCAGAATGGAGGGAATTTATTTTTACAAACATTATGAGTTGGCTCCATTTATGTAGTGCCAGGAGACTTGGCCTGTGATCTGAGCTTTTATTCAAGACTTTTATTGTCTTAGATTAGCCTAAATGAGAGATCTTCATCTCCTCCTGGGATTCCTGCTCCACTGTCTCCCCGTCAACAGGAATTAGCAATTGCCCAGTGAAGGCTATAATGTCTTCCTATTGCAAAAATGATACCAAACTCTGTGTTAGTTGCAGCTCGGGTGACTCATTGGAGTTGACTGTTGGAAAAGGTTCAAAAGAAAGAGAGACAGCAACTCTACATGGCAGTTTAGTGCTGAGTTACCGTATTACCATTAGTGTAGGGGGAGGGGAAGGGGATGGGACCTGAGCAGATAAAGCTTGACAGTTGCCCTACCCTGCTTGAGCTGAGGCCAAATGAAAAATTCCATACGCTGCTGGGTGGGCGCGGGATATGGAGACTGATGTTGGTGAGGATTGGGATGGGGATGGTCTTCTGCCTTGGCATACTGTTGACAAAGTTCTGTTACCCATAACTTAGTTTCTCCAGATTTAACACTATAGAAATTCTGTTTGGGGATTGTAAAGCAGCATGCCCCATACTGAATTCTATGTTCTATTTCTTCCCCCTTCTGCAACTTTACTGATGATACTAGCACCATTGCCCTGGCTCAAAACTCCAGTGTCTTTCACTTCTATGGTTTCTTTACTCTTTTTAAATTTTAATTTAATTTTTTCCCTTTCCCTTTTCCTCACTCCCCTCTCCCTAATTCTTTACAGAAACCTCTTAAATCCCATTTATTCTTACATTTTATTCCCACTGCTAGCAATCTAGTTCAAACCTCAGTCAGTCCTCATTTGAATTATGGTAATAGCCTCCCAACTGGTCTCTGTGCCTCAAGTCTCTACCTCGTCCTTAAGTCATCCTCCATACATCTGTCATATTGATCGTTCTAAATCAACACTCCTACCTTGTTCTATTTACCTCTATCCAAAAACCTCCTTGCCTACAGAAAATAATATAAACTCTTTGTCCAGCATTCAAGGCCTTATACAATCTTGCTCCAAATTAATTTCCCCTTGCTTTTTTCTCACTTTCCCTTGTATCATCATAATTCTTTGTTTACATGTCCTTCCCTACTATCAGATCATAAGCTCCTTGGATGCAGGGTCTTTGTTTTATCTTTGTGTTTTCACTGTCCAGCACAGTGTTTTTCAAGAGTTTGTTCAACTAAATTGAATTAATAGGGGTCATCAACACCTTAGCTCATTGCCTTGAGAATATCAAGGTCTGAAGGAGGGCCTGTTGAAGAGAATTTTGGAAGTGAAAGGAAGAAATACACTTTTGGCGCGTCTTCAATCATAGGACCAGCTCTAGTCTGGAATGCTATTAACTGTTCTTTAAGTATTATTTTTTCCATTTTAATTAGGTAGAGACTTTGAGAGCCAGCCATCTGTGTGTGTAGCTCTGAGTTCTTTCTTATAGCCTTATGAGGTTTTGTATGAGTACTGAGTTCTATGTCACTAGAAATGTTTAAACAAAGACTAGATGTCCACTTCTCATGGACGTTGTAGAGAAGCTTCTGCATGAGTCTGGAAGATTAGGAGACGTATCTGCAGAATAGTAGGATGTTGAGAATCTGGCCCCATGAGGTTCGAGCTACTTCTAGACTTAGGAACTAAGTGAGTTTTAGAGACACAGATAATTCAATCCTGCCCAGCTTCATCAAATTTGTTTAACTTCCCAATACATTTGTAACCTAACTCGAAAGCTATACTGGCCAATTTAAATGTAGATATTGGATTACACATCTCTAGGGATGTTCATTATGAAATTAGAGATGCATTCCTTTATAAAAAGGCAAGCAAGTCAACAAATATTAATAAGTGCTTACTATAGGTCAGACACTGTACCAAATGCTGAAGAGGAAAATACAGACAAAAAAGGAGTTACCACCCTCAAGGAGCTTACAATCTAATCAGGAAAGAAAACATAAAAAAGGGCGCTGGAAGGGAGATAGTGTGTGTGTGTGTGTGTGTGTGTGTGTGTGTGTGTGTGTGTGTGTGTGCATGCGTGTGTGTGTATGTGTCTATCCGCCTGTCTGTGTTTGAAAGTGCCCAGTGTGGGACCATGGTGTTGAGGCCCAGAAAGTCAGAAGCACAAATGGGAAGGGAATAAATGGTTGGCCAGCTTGGGCACCTCCCCCAAATGGACATATCTGAAGAACTTGCCAATGGGAGAAGGGGGCTAGAATGGCAGAGTGGATGGATGTTTCAGGGTGAAACTGAAGCTGAGGCACGGTGTTGAGATCCAGAAAGCCAAAAGCACAGCTATGAAGGTAAGATACAAAGCATTGGCCTTAAAAAGGAAATCGCAAGTGAGATTGCAGGAAACATTTTAAAATTGTATCTTTAAAGGGAAAGCATTTTAGGGAAAAAACATTAATAAATCTTTTTTTTAAATTAATAAATCTTAAAGTAAGATAAAAAATATGAACATAGGGTAGGAAGAGTTATCTAATGCTGGCATAATAACTTAAAGGTCAACGACATGAGCACAAATTTCAAGCAAACAGAATGTACCAAACAGTCCACTAAACTGTCTGTAAAGATGGGCTAGTATCCGAGTTAGGAAACCACATATTTACATTATCTATGTTCTGTTGTATTCTTGTTAATTTTGTTAAATGTTTCCCAACTACATTTTAATTGCTGGAGTGTTGCAGGCCACATACCTCATGTTTGACACTTCTGTTCTGAGACACTGATAAGAATGTTGAAAATGGACTGTGCGCTTGGCCTACATAATGTAGATCAAGGATTCTTAATCTGTGTGTGTGTGTGTGTGTGTGTGTGTGTGTGTGTGATGGATCCCTTTGGCTATCCAGTGAAGTCCATGGTTCCCTTTTCGGAATGTCCTTAAAAGCATAAAACAAAGTACACTAAGATTATAAAGGAAATAAAAGGTTAGTGAAAAGAGAAGTAATTTTTTTTTTCCCTGCAAAGGCAGCCAGGTGGCACAGTGTTTGCGTGTTTGGCCTGGAGTCAGGAAGACTCATCATCCTGAGTTCAAATCCAGCCTCAGACATTTACTAGATGTGTGACCCTGGGCAAGTCACTTAGCCCTGTTTGCCTCAGTTTCCTCATCTGTAAAATGAGCTGGAGAAGGAAATGGCAAAGCACCCCAGTATCTTTACCAAGAAAATCCCAAATGGGGTCAGACAGTTGGACGTGACTGAAAACCACTGAACCACAACATCTAAGTTTAAACCCAGAAATTTATCCACAGACCTTGGGGACCCTTCAAGGTTAAGAATCCCTGGTGTAGAGAGTTTAGAAGAAATATGTAATATGGTCCTTGCCTTTAAGGGCAATATAGTTGAGGGAAATGAAATTAACACACTTGGAAGAATTAGAAGACAGTTTTTTGCTGAGTTAGGTGGTCCTGGCTCCAGTCAATTAAGTAACAAGTATTTATTAAGCTTTATGTGATGGACGTTGTGCTACGTGCTGGGGATTCAAATACAAAAATGAGACAGGCACTGCCTTCAAGAAGCTTATGTTCTGTTAAAGGGTATAACACTCACAGAGAAGTAGATATAGGATCCATCCAAAGTATAGTAGCAGCATGGACCAGGATGGGTAGAAAAGGCGAATTTTAGGCTAGTAGTTGAAGGATATAAAGAGATAGAGGAGAAGGGACTTCTGGACCAGCTGTATAGAAGAAGTAATGGCCAAACAGGAATATCATTTCTAGCATCCGTGTCAAGGGGAAAAAAAAGATCTTTAAACAGGAAAAAGTAGACTAGGCATGGTTAAGAAGGAACCAAAAGGTCCATCAAATGACCCGCAGTGCTTTAAATGAGTTCCGATCTACAGGACCAGATGAATTTCAGCAGAGGCTGCTGGAAGACTGCAGGTGCGATTCAATCACTATTCACAGATTTAGAGATGGAGAACACCTTTTAGATTTTATAGATGAGCTAAGTGAAGGCTAGAGAGGGGAGGTGGCTTATGTGATATCTCACAGGTAGTAAGTGGCAGAGTTGAGTTTTGAATTCGGGTCCTGTGACTCCAAGTTCAGCATTCTTTCTCCTTCACCACACTGTTTTCCTCTTGGAAACTTTGAGGACGTAAGGAGAAAAAGTATTACGACAAGAGTGGTGTGATGAATCACTGTTATTCTGGTTTTCCAAAAAAGGTAGATTTCATAAACCGCAGATCAGTGAGGATGATCTCAATTCCTGATAAATTTGTAGAACTGACATTTTATAATGGTTTGTGGGTCCTTAGAAAAACAAAGCGGTGATCTCTAAGATAATTAAAAACAAGTCACAGCAAATCAAGTGTACTGCCCTTTTTTGTGAAGGTTAGACCAGTATATCAGGGCAATGTCACGGGCATGTTGTATTTGGGTTTCAGCAAAGATTTGGCAAATCATTGTATATTTGGACAAGATAGAGCAAAGTGGGCCAGATGATGGTATACTTAGGTGGATTCATACTGGTTGGATAATCATACCCAAAGAATATTTATTAATGGATTTATGTCAACATGGGAGGAGGCCTCTAGTGGTATGCTACAGCAAAGAAGTAAAACATGGTCATAGCACTTGCAAATACAGCTGAACCAGATTAAAATATAATTGGGAAATTACAAAGAAAAAGAAACGTATATGTATACACATACACATATATACATGTATTTACATATATATGTACACATATATAAACACATGCACACACATGCACACACACACACATATATATATATATAACAGAACACAGATGATGTTAATATGTGGTTTTCTAAGTCAATATGTGACCTGTAGGAATCCTTATGTATGGTTTAGTGGATCCCATTTCTATTTGAGGTTGTACCACTGTGCCCCCAGGGTTCTGTACTTAGTCCTGTCCTGTTCAAAATTGTTATCATTTACTTGGATAAAGATATAATGGGCATGCTTATCAAATTTGCAGATGACACAGAGATAAGAGCAGTAGTGGATGCATTGCATAACAGTCAAGGTTCAGAATGATCTTGACAGGCTGGAATAATGAATCCAAGCTTCAAGACAAAATTAAATAGCAATAATTGTGAAAGTTCACATATATGTTTAAGAAAACTAGATACACAAGCACAAGATGGAGGGGATCTATCTTACCAACAATAGTCGACAATCACTTAGTAAGTGCTTACTATGTGTCAGGTGCTGTGTCAAGCTCTGGGAATACAAATACAAACAGAAAAACAATATAGTCCTTGCCATCAAGGAGGAAGACAACATAGGAAAGGAAGCTGCAAAGATGGAGGGCGCTGGGTTGGTGGAAGAAGAAAGGAGAAAGTTCCTTAGCAGGGGCCATTGTGGAGAAAGTCTGGAGAATCAAGAATGGAACCCAGAGAGGAATGAACACATGGCTAACCTGGTTATTTTCCCCAGAATGGATGTTCTGGGAGGAACCAACCAATCAAAGGATGGGGCTATGGAGGAAAAGTGAACTTTTAGAGTAAGAAGGACAGGGTCAAAGTGAACTTCCAAAGTGAGAAGGCTCCTGGAGCATGGTAGAAAAGTCCAGAGAGTCAGAAGTGAAGCCCAGAGTGGGAAACAGCTAAAAGCTGGGAATTTCAGCTGACCATAAGTTGAATAGGAGCCAGCGGTATGACGTTATCTGCCAAAAGAGCTAATGAAATCTTGAGTTATGTTAATAGAAGTATGGGGTCTGTAACAAGGGACAATTGTCCCCCAGTACTAGTCAGACCACAGCTGGAAGATTAAATTAAGTTATAGCCAACACATTTTAAGAGGGATATTGACAAACTGTAGTATATCCAGAAAAGAGAAACCAGAAAATCACGTTATATGAAAATTAGTTAAAGGAAAGAGATTTTTTTTTAGCCCAGAGAAGAAAAGGCTTAGTGGGAATACGATAGTTATCTGTCTTGAGATATTTGAGGGACTGACACATGGAAGAAGGAGCAGACTTAGGAGGATAAAACTAAGGCCACAGTGTGGAAATTTCAGAGCAACAGAAATCTGATCAATGAAGGGGAGAACTTTTTTAAAAACAAGAACTAACAATGGGGTAAGGTGCCTTGTGTGAGAAAGAGAGTGACACTCAAGGTTCAGAATGATCTCGTATCTTTGTCTTCATCATTGCAAATATCTTAGTGGAGCATGGCTTGCCATCTGTCATGGGGAACCTTAGTTGTACAGTACCTTAGACTAGGTGATGTTTGAGGCACCTTCCAGTTTTGAAATTTCATGATTTCACGAGAAGGGGATGAGTGGTGTCTGTGAGAGGAACAATGATGAGATTTCTCTAAATGGAGTAGCAGATTCACATGAGGGGAACAATTTTAAGAAATAAGTTTTGTTAGGGTGAGGTAAAATTAGAGATGATCTTGGAGGACCAGGCCTCAATGTGGTAGGCAATGGGAAGCTATTATCAACCCTTAAAGATAAGAGTAACTGAGGAAAGTGAACACACAGTGTGCTTGTTCATTGGGCAGGAGGTGAGACTAAATGATCTTTACAGACCCTTCCCACACAGATAAAATCTGTGGTTTTATCAAGTATAGGGAGCACTCAGTGGGGAAAGTTCCTCCACCAAAGCAGTGAGGAACAGTTCTACAACAAATACTCTTGATCATTCTGGAGTACTGAGAAGTTGAGTGCCCAAGGTGACAGAGACAGCACCTGAACCCAGGTGTTCCTGACTTTGGCCCTTTTTCTGTTATGCTACATTGCTTCTTTTATTCTACATAAATGACTTTTTGGTGGCAGTATGAATGGGGAGAGACAAAAAGCATGGAGGTCAACTATGCTACTCATGCAATAGTTCAAGCATGGAGTGATAAATGCCTAAATTAGGATGGTGGCTGAGGGAATAGTAAAGAAGAGACTGGTTTAAGAGAAGTTGTGAAGAAAGGATAGCCATGAATGTAGAGAAAGGAAGGAAGGAATAGATGATGATGAGCTTATCAGGATGGGTGACTGGAAGATGGAAATGGTCCTCTTCCTCCCCGCTAAAAAAAAAAAAACCACCCAGAAAAATATGCAGTATTTTCTGGGCCTCAGTTTCCTCATCTGTAAAATAAGTAGATTGGACTGATGAACATAATCATTAAGGACCTTTCTGGCTCTAAATATATAATCCTATTATCGTAAGTCAAACCCTGCCTTCAACTTGCCATGTGACCTTGAGTAAGTCCTTCCCCCTCCTCTGAGCTCTGGGTTCTTCTTTATAATAAAGACATTGAATTAGGTGAGCTCTAAGACTCTTTCTGGGCACATCATATAGTTCTAGGATTCTATTAAAACAAAAAAGAAGAGAAAACTAGAGAGATCCCAAAGACAGAGGTGGGAAGGGGAAGATGGGTGAGTGCTGAGGGTCCCATATATGCTATAACTGCTCATGCCAAAAGAGGAAGGATAGCTTTATTGCCAAGGAGGAGTCTGGTTTCCAGATGGAACCAATTGGTCGAGTGTCAGAGCTGCTGATTTTGCTAAGTGTCTTTACAATTGTAAATGAATTTCTTATCTCCTGGGCCCCAGCACTGCCTGACCAGTGTCAACACTGATGCTGGCCAGGCCCATAGCAAAGGGCTGGGTTAGGGCATGACGATGGTTGGCTGACCCCCACCCTGTGGGGTAGTGTGGTGACTGCCCTGATGGATAGGCCTTATCTTTCCTCAGCTCTTCCCCAACTTGTGCCCCAGGATGAGGTGAGGCAATAATAATAGCAGCTTACATTTATGTCATGCTTTACATAGCCATCCATTCTTTCATATATTGAGCCTTTCTGTGTCTAGCTGCTTTCAAAAGCAGTTTGACACTTGGAAAATCACTTCACCTCTCTGTGGTTGTCTCCTTACTTGTAAACTGAGGGGGTGGGATGGGCAATAGGATCTTTAAGATCCCTTTCAACTCTAAATTCTAAGAACCCTAGTCAAATCCAAGTACCTCTTGGAGGAGGACAAATCGGACATGACCAGTCATTAACACTTTAGGGTGAATTAATTTATTAGATTAGCCCTAGTGGATAGTAATTCACTGAAGAATGAAGGATGTAGAATGAGGAAGTGTTAATGAAGGAGTTAGGAAAAGGTTCAAATTATCTGATGATGCCCAAAGAACATGGGCCAGGGATGGAAGGGACAGGGTGGCAATCACTACAGGGATTTGATTAAATTTGAAGACAGAATTAGGAATGATTGGTGGAAGCTGCGGCACAGCAGATTTAGACTTTATATAAGGAAAAAAAAACCCAAACCTTCTTAATAATTATGGCTGTCCAAAAGTCAAATGGGCTGCCCCCAAAGGAAGTCCTTCCTGGGAGGTCCTCAAGTCTTCAACAAGTAGAAGTGAGAGAAGTATCCCCCTCTCCTTGCACTTCAGTGATCTGACCAGTTGTTTGATTGCCCAGGCCCTGACCTTGTCCTCCATCCAAATTACAGTGGGCTCTTTGTCTTTTCCGTCAAGGGGTAGGTAAATGGTCATAAGATCATAGGAGACAGAACAGAAAGGGATCTTCATTGGAGAGCAGGAGATTGACATAGTCAAACCTGTGCCTGAGTGGTATCTGCATAGAGGATAGAATGGAGATGGGGGAGGCCATGAGGCCAATTAAGAGGCTATTACAATAGTCCAGGCAAGTTGTGACGGAGGCTTGAACAAGAGTGAGTGCAGGGAGCAGATATGAGAGAAGTAAATGGAGGTAGAATTGTTTAAAAAAACAAACCACCTGGACACAGGAAATGAGGGAGATGGAAGAATCAAGGTAGTTCTCAGTTTAGAAGCCTAGGTGATTAGAAGGATGGTGATGATGCTTTTAAGAAAACAGAGAAGTTTAGGGGAGGGAGCAGGTTTCGGAAGAATTATAATGAACTCTTTTCAGCATGTTGAATTTGAGGTGCCAATGGGGTGTCCAGGTACAAGTTATATGGCAGCCAGTTGGGGATTCAGGACTGGAGATGAAGAGTAAGACCTTTGCAGTCAATACAAATTCCTGTACATAGATGCCAACAAGTATAGAATGGGGGGAATGCTACTTCATAGCAGTTCATGTGAAAAAGGTACAAATGTAATGGTGCGATGTTCTTGCTCAAGCAGCTGATGCAACTTTAGATGGCGTTCATAAAACCAGAGTGTCTAGAACCACACCTGGAGCACCATGGGCTATGTAGGTACCACATTCTAAAATGAATGTTGACAACTAGAAGCATGTCATGAGGAGAGAGAACAACACAGGGAAGAGCTTGGGTGGACATCACACCATACATAATTCAATGGAGATAGCCTGGAACTTGGAAACAGAAGATTTGAGTTCAAACCAGGCTCTGATTTTACTAAGTCCCCTAACATCCTTGTGTGTCAACCTCATCTGTAAATGAAAGAGTTGGACCAGATGGCCTCTCAGGACCCTTTCAGAGCTAAATCTAGGATCTGAAGAGCAGTAGAAGGAATTGAGGGTGTTTCGTTTGGATAAGAGAAGTCTGATGGGGTACATGATACTTCTTTTTGAGGACTGACAAGCTGTCATGTAGTGGGGGAATAAACTCATTTCATGTTGCACCAGAACCTCATGAGTGAGAAGAACATTTTATTAAAGAGTGAATTGTTAGTCATATGGAAAACTGAAGAAATGTCAAGAAAAATGAGGCCTGAGGATTGGTGTGATGGCCAAGTGGAGATTTTGGCTGAGAATCCTGCTTCGTGAATCCACAAAGACCAGGTCTGTAGTGAGTCACTCTTTTCGTGGAATCTCTTAGAATGATGGTCTCCTTCTTACAAAAGGCCTGGCTGGCCTCCCTAGAGTAGGCTCCTTTCTGACCTAGTCAATCCAGGTAGACCAGGCCATACTGTTCATTTCAGACCAGCCATTTATCCTCAGTGGATAGAGATAAATCTCCCAAGGAGGACCCTGGCTCAAGTCAGTGGAGAGAATCTCACTTCCCCCAGAGTCCCTGGAGCTGAGGGAGCAGGAAGCAGAGCCAGTATGATTCCTTCAGGCTGGCAATGGGCCTTAAGCATCCTGGTGGCAGAAGTGAGAAGACATTGTTGACAGGGATTTGGCTTAACAACAACCTTGTGCAAGTCACTTTGGGGGTTGCTGGCCCCTGAGAGAGGCTTGGGCACTGAGGTGGGGAGCTAGATGATGAAGGTTTTCACTAGTGATCAGGCTTATGGATAGGGCAGGACAAAGCAGGCCAGATAAAGCAGGGAAGTGGGGTCTCCTTCAGGTCTCTGCAGCAAACTTATTTATATCCATATAGTATATAAAGGAACAGGTAGGCGGCAAAGTGGGTAGAGTGTCAGGCCTGGAATTGGGAAGACTCATCTTCTTGAGTTCAAATCTAGCCTCAGATGCTTACTAGCTGTGTGACCCTGAGCAAGTCACTGAACCTTGTTTGCCTCAGTTTCCTTATCTGTAAAATGAGCTAGAGAAAGAAATGGCAAACCACTCCAGTATCTCTGTCAAGAAAACCCCAAATGGGGTCACAAAGAGTCAGGCATGACTGAAAAAAGAACTGAAACCAAACTGTCTAAGGCTTGGTGCTCAGATGAGTAAGACACTGGGAACATACAATTTAGTTGGAGGATGAGACATGTATACAAATAATTATAATAGCATCTAAATAACATTTTGAAGTTTGCAAAACTTTATAAATTTTATCTCATTTGGTCCTCACAACAACCCCATGAGTTAAATGCTATCATTATCCTCATCAGTCAATCAATCAAACATCTATTAAGCCTGCTGTGTGCCAGGCACTGTGCTAAGGCCTGGGGATACAAAAAAAGCAGCAAAAGCCAGTATCTGCCCTCAGGGAGCTCACAATCTAATGGGGAGCCAACAGATGAAGAAACTGAAACAGAGAGCTTGGGACCCGCCCAGAATTCCCCAACTAGTAAGTTCTGAACTTAGGTCTTCTTGATACCAATTCCAGTGGTCTAGCTGCCCAAACAATACAACGAATTAGAATGAGATAGATACAAAGTAGATGTCAAACAGAGATGAATAAGGGATTGGAAAAGAAGGTCTCTCCTTAGCTGGGGGGAATCAGAGGAGCATCGTGGAGGAGGTGGTCTCTGAAGCAGGCCTTGAAGAAAGGAAATTATTTTGAGAGATGGAAATGTGGAAAGAACACCTTACAGAGATGGGAAAAGCCTGTACGTACTCAGGGAGATGGGATAGGGTAGTTTAAAATTTGTGAATGAACTCATCTGATTTTGTTGGGCTATAAAGTGTGGAAAGGGAAGTAATACTAAAGGAGGCTGGAAAGAGAAACTGGCACCTGAACATATAATGCCTTGAATGCCAGCTGCTATAAGGAGTGTATAGTCTATCCTGTAGGCAATGGGGAGCCATTGAAGGTTTTTGAAGGAGATATGTGATCAGATTTGTATGTTAGGAAGGCTACTTTGGCAGTGGCGTAAAAGCAAAATTCACAGGGAGGAGAGGGAATGGTGGAAGGAAAATGATTTAGGAGGCTATGCAAATAAAATGAAGAATTAGGTGAGCTGCAATGAGGACCTGAACTAGGGTCGTGGCAATAGGACTAGGATAAAATGGACACATGCAAAAAATATCTTGTAGGGAGAATGGGCAACTTGAAAGGTTGATTAGGGTTGAGAGAGAGGGCTGACTCATGCATGAGTCTAAGGTTGTTGTTTTTTTTAAAAAAAATTTAATAGTTTATTTCCACCGCAATTACATGTAAAAACAATTTTGACATTCTTTTTTTTTCAAATTTTGAGTTCCAAATTCTCTCCCTCCCTCTTCTTCATTGAGAAGGCAAGCAGTTTGGCATAGGTTATATATGAATATTCATGTGAAATTCATTTCTATGCAAGTCATGCTGTGAAAGAAAACATAGACCAAAAAAAAAAAACCAAGAAAAATTAAGAAAGTAAAGAAAAAGTATCTTTGATCTGCATTCAAGCTCCACCAGTTTTTTCTCTGAAGATGGATAGCACTTTTCATCATATATCCAGAAGTGCCCTGGATCATTGTATTGCTGGGAATGGCTAAGTTATTCATGGTAGATCATCATACAATATTGCTGTTGCTGTGCACAATGTTCTCCTGGTTCTGCTCATTTCACTTTGCATCAGTTCATGTAAGTCTTTCCAGGTTTTCCTGAGAACATCCTGCTTGTCATTTCTTATAGCACAATATATTCTATCACAACCATATATAACAACTTGTTCAGCCATTCCCCAATTGATAGAGTCCAAGGTTCTTTAGCTCATGCATCAGGAAAATTGGTGTCACAGGAGAAAGTGGGAAGATAACAAAAGGGGCATGTTTTAGAAGGAAGGTGATGAATTTGTCCTTGCCTATATTGCCTCTAAGATGGTGGTTGGACATTCAAATGGAGACATCCAGCATGGAGTTGGATATCTGAGACTGGTACTCTCAGATTAGATTCAAGAATCATTTGAATAGAACT
Organism: Phalanger gymnotis; assembly: GCA_028646595.1. Classification (NCBI taxonomy): domain Eukaryota; kingdom Metazoa; phylum Chordata; class Mammalia; order Diprotodontia; family Phalangeridae; genus Phalanger; species Phalanger gymnotis. The sequence goes on from CM053624.1 coordinate 328,459,073, forward strand.
GGTAATAGAAGTCCCAAGAGTGAATGAGACTCCTCAGAGGGAAAGGGTAATGAGAAAGAGAAGAGAGCCAAGCTCAGAACTTTGAATGATACCCACATTATGGGGAAAGGAATTGAAAAGAGGAGAACTGTGAGAGAGCAGCATCATAGAAGCCAACAGAAGACAGAGTATCAAAAACTGAGGGATAGCCAACAGTGCTGAATGCTGTAGAAAGGTCAAGGTAGATGAAAATGGGGAAAAGCAATTTGGATTTGTTAGTTAGTGGTCATTAGTGACCTTAGATAGGTTTCAATATCTTGGTGGTTTCAGAAGCTGGATCATGAGATAATGGGATTTAGATATGAAAGGGACAGTAAAGGAACTGAAGCCCAGAGAAAGTGAGTTACACAAAGTTGTAAACATTGGAGCTGAGATCTTTTGTATCTAAACATAGTCCTCTTTCAACTCTGTCAGAGCTGTGCAAATTTAGACAAATTATTGTAACTAAATTCATAGAATTGTAGGATTTTCAAATTGGAAGGCACTTTGAAAGGTCATCTAGTCACATAGGGTAGAGAGCAGAAGAGGCAAGAGTTGAACCCAAGTCCCCTGACTTGACATCCCATGTCCTTTCATTTCATTGGTCACTACAGACTCTTTTCTAGCCTCTACCTTAGTCTCCATTACTGTGTCTAAGGATATTTCCGAGAATCTTTGAGTTGGAAGGAATGTCAAAGGTTATTCCTGAACAAGACTTTCCTTTACAACATCCCCTAAAAATAGTCATCCAACCTCTGCCTGAAGACCTATAATGATTGGGGGTCTCACCACCCACCATAGCAGCTTGTTCTTTTTTGGACCAACTCTAACTGTTAGGAAATATTCCTGATTTCAAGCCAATATCTAGTCCTATGAAACTCTCAACAATTACTGCTACTTTTGCTGTTTGGGTTCAAACAAAATAGATCTAATCCTTCTTCCCCATGGTAGCCCTTCATATACATGAAGAAAACTATTATGCCCCCCTCAAGTCTCCTCTTCTCCAGTCAAAATATTCCAAGTTCCTTCAGTTGAAATTTTTGGTATGACAAGGTCTGAGTTCCCTCCTTATCATAGTCATCATCCTCTGCATGCTCTTCGATGGATCAAAGTTGTTCCTAAAACATGGCACCCAGGACCAAACATACTCAGACCCAGATGTGGTCTGACCAGGGCAGAGTGATCACTTCCCACATTCTATTCTAGTCATTTTATCCTTTTATTAATGCAGCCCAAGTTTATATTAACTTTGTTGACACTCAGATCACACTATTGACTCATAATGGAGTTGCTGTCCACGATCTGCCAAATAGGCATTGGATTAGATTCAACAAACATTTATTAAACATTGACCACATGCAAGATGCTTGGAACATAAAGCTCCCTCAAGGAGCCCATGATCATGCCTTACTCTCCTGTTTCTTCTTCTGGCTCTCTGGACTTTTCCACCTCTGCTCCATCTGTCTACTCAGCCTGGAGAAACCTTCGCCCTTGTGGAATCCTCCTCAAACTGTTGAGTTCCTGCCCAGAACCTCCATTTGAGAAAGAACCCAGGCAAACCATGCTCTCTTCTCTCTCAGTTCTGTTCCTGATTCTTTGGAATTTTCTACTTTGCCCCTTTGTGAATACCTTCCCCCGCCATTAGAATCTAATTTTTTTGAGAGCAGGAACTGTCTTTCTTTTTGGTTGTACTTGTATTCTCAAAGCTTAGGGTAGTACCTGTAACACAATAAGTGCTTAACAAATACTCTGCCTGTCAGTCTGTCTTTCTGTCGGTCTGTCTGTCTGTCTGTCTATCTATCTATCTATCTATCTATCTATCTATCTATCTATCTATCTGTCTGTCTGTCTGTCTGTCTGTCTGTCTGTCTGTCTGTCTGTCTGTCTATGGTGTGAATGGGTAGTAATTAAGTGGAGGTGCTTGGTATTGAAGTAAAAACACATTATAATTGAGCATGAGGAGGTAGCGATTCAGGGAAATTATTTTTTAGCTTAGGAGAATCTCGAGCATGTTTATAGACAGAGGGCAAGAAAGCGGTAGAAAGGGAAACATTTCAGAGAGCTGACATTTATTTAGTGCTTTAAAGTTTACAATATGCTTTACCTACATCATCTCATTTGATGAGAGGGAGAGGGAGGGAGAGAAGGAAGGAGAGAGAGAGAGAGAGAGAGTCAGAGACAGAGAGAGAGACAGAGACAGAGATAGAGACAGACACAGGCAGGCAGAGAATGATTGATGGAACAAGATTTGGGAGGAGATGGGATTGAAGGTATAGATAGAGTGATTAGCTTTGGCAAGGTAGTTGTTGGGTCATTTCAGTCATGTCTGACTCTTTTTGACCTCACTTAGTGTTTTCTTGGAAAGAATATGGTATACTGGAGTGGTTTGCCATTTCCTTCTCCAGCTCATTTTATGGAGGAGGAAACTGAGGCAAACAAGGTAAACCGACTTGCCTAAGGTCAGGCAATTGGTCAGTGACTGGACTCAGGTAGAAGTAGAAGACCACCTAATCCTCTGAAACCATAGGGAAGAAGAGAATGAGTGAGGGGAGCATAAGTTCTTTGTGAATAGGGGCTCTATCACTTGTTCTCTTTGCATCCCCAGCACTTACAACAGTGCCTAGCACATAGTCGGTGCTTAATACATACATGCTGATTCATTAATTGATTGATTTCTGAGGCAGCTGGAGACCGCGTCAGAAAGGATCCATTTAACCTGGAGGATACAGAGTTTAATGGGGACATCAGTGGGGTCTAGTCAGTATCATTAAGCTGATAAACCTCTAATATTTAAGGTAAAGGAAGAATGTGTAAGGGAGGAAAAGGAAAAGATTTGTGGCATTGAGCAAGTCACTTAGCCTTCAAAACTTGGGCTTCAGTTTCCTCATCTATAAAATGAGGGGAGTAGATTGTAAAGTCTCTTCCAACTCAAAATCTATGCTAAGATCATCCTTTAAAATTTGTCTGTAAGTATTTGAACACTTTCAAGTAGAAGAAAAGTTAGTTTTGTTCTGCTTGACTCAGAGGGCAGAATGAGGAGCTATGAGAGGGAGCTGCCCAGCCAGGCTACTTCAGTGTGAGGTAACAAAAAAAAATCCTAACAATTAGAGAAGCTTCAGGATGGAATGGACCGTCTCAGCAAGAGTGGATTCTCTGTCTCTGGAGGTTTCCAAGTGGAGGCTGAATGGCCACTTATTAGGAACCCTAGAGAGAGGATTTCATTGGCATTTGGGATGCCTTCTAGTGTTCCTACCAATTCTCAGAGGTTTTTGATGTGTGATAGAGAAGAAATGAAGGGTATCACCTTGGATAGCCTTGATTTCAGGTAGGTGGGAGGGAGTACCATTTGCTGAGAGCATAGGGATGTGGTGGGTGGAGTTGAGATTGGAGGATTCTGTGCTTTACCCCAGGCATGACAAAAAGAGATGTACACAACCTGTCAGTGAATTTATGTTCACTTCTATTCTTATCCCATCTCTCTTTCACTGTTTGTGGCAGAGCTTAGTGAGGCCTTGGACCTCTCCTCCCTGGTCCTCAGTTTCTTTTTTTGTAGAACAGAGGGCTTGGTCTAGATCAGAGGTTCCCAACTTTTCTTGGTCACTGTGCCCTTTGGTTTTCAGTAGGCCTTCCTGTACCCCATATTTGATATGAATAAATAATTTCAATAGGATAGCATAATTATTTACAAAATACTCCCTATATTCCCCTTAACAAGTTTCTCATACTCTCTGGAGTATCCTTATCCTAGATTAGGAACTCCCTGATTTAGGTGATATCTCAGCTCTTCCCATGATGGTCAGTACTTTTATGCTGCCTTAAGCTGGAACAATGGCTCTTCTTTGGTCCTGGTCCCTGAGGACCACCAGGGCAGGGTCCGGGCGGGGTGGGAGTAATGAAGACAAACATAGGAGAAGGGTCGCAATCAGCCTGCTGGAGAGTCAGACCTGGAGGTAGATGTAGGCCCAGACAGCGAAGGGTAGGGTGGTTTGGGGAGTGGAGGGTGACACCCTGGAAATGAAAGGACAGTCAGTCCCTGTAACCACAAGCCTTCCTAGGACCCAATTGACTGGTGAAGGAACAGCTGCAAGGAGGAAATTGCCTGTAGGGTTTCTTTCAGTGGGCATTGCCAGCTGGGCACAGAGGGGACTGGGGCTGATGGGAAAGGAAAAAAAAAACAACAAACCACCCATCCCAGGGAGTGCCTTGGCTAGGAGAAATAATTATTCATTAATTGGTGTTTCACGGGGAGCTGGCTGTATTTGGGAAAATAAGAGGGCTTAGGGATTAACTTTTTATAGTGACCAGCAACTGGGAACACTTCATAAATCTGTGGCTTTATAAACAAAGGATGCCATTACCAAGGAGGTAATTTCTGGGAGGATTATATGTGGGGAGGCTGTCAGTTACTCCTGATAAACGACAGCTAATAAAATTGTTGTTTCTACTGTGTCTCCATTTATACCAATGAGCGCCTGTCCAAGAGGCCTCCAGCCCAGTCTCTGTACACCGATGCGCTCCCATCCAAGGCTGCTTCCCCTCCCCCTTCTTCCCCTCTTCCTTCTCCTCCCCTCCCCGCAGCCCCTCCCCCCCCCCCCCATCCCTTTGGCTGGCCGATGAGTCACAGGAGGAATGCAGGTTATTCCAAACAATGGCAGGGTGCCATTTTGACATAAAAATGATGTTATTTCCATTAACGTTTGACATGGATTTGTAGGCCCCAAACAGCCAAATTCACAGCATTTGTGTAAACAGTTTGAAGTTGCTCTTGCTACATTATGAGATAGTCTGCTTCTCCTCAGCTCTTAAAAGCATCATAATTGTAATTAATTATGCTGCCTTCTGGTTTTATCATGCAATGAAGCCATAGCTTTGGCCAAGCATTGGGCCAAGCTTCAGAGCAAAGCTATTTCAAAAGGGGAATAACTCGGTCCCTCCCAGCTAACAGTATTTACCAAATATTGAAATCCGTTCAATTCAACTGACATTTATTAAGCATCCACTAAGTTCAACATACCGTGCTAGGCACGAGGGACAGAGATGAAAGGAAGAAAATGACATGCTGTCTGCCCTCAAGGAGCTCACTTTCTACTAGAGCGGGATGCAGCATCTACACAAATAAGTGTAATTCAAGGAAGGCTGGGAGAAGGGAAGAAGAGCGATCCAGACAAAAGTATGATGCAAAAATGTGAGGAGAGTAACATCAATTACAGCTGTGAGGATCGGGGGACGCTTCATGGAAGAACCTGAACCTTAAAACTAAGGATTTTAGAAGGCTGAGAAAAAAAAAAGCACTATATTCTAGGCATGGGAGACACCTGATGCAAAGGTCTGGAGGTGGAAGATGGAATGTTGAATTTAGGGAACAGCAATAGACCAGTTGGACTAGAACATAGAAAAGGCCAAGCGGTCTAATGCAAAGTCAGTCTGGAGAAGTTAGTTGGAGCCAGGTTGTGAAATGCTTTAAATGCCAAGCTGAGGAGTCTGCATTTATCCTAGAGGCATTAGAGAGCCAATGAAGACTTTTGAGCAAGACAGTAACCAGATCAGACTTGTGCTTTTAATTTTAATTTGAAGGTGATTTTAATGACTAAGTGGAGAATAAACGGGAGAGTCCACAATTTGGAGGGCTGTTAGGAGTGAACAAAAGGGTATTAATGTGAGAGATGTACAGTTAGAATCAACAATGCTTGGAAATTGATTGTATGAGGGGGGAAGGGTGAAGGAGCATGAAGGATTAAGGAACTCCATCCCTGAGGAGGCAGTGAGGTGCTGCAGTGGATGGAGCCCTGGGCTTGACATCAGGGAGACTACTTTTCCTGAGCTCAAATCTGGCCTAAGACACTTATTAGCTGTGTGACCCTGGGCAAATCAATTAACTGTGCCTCAGTTTCCTTATCTGTAAAATGAGCTGGAGAAGGAAATGGCAAACCACTCCAGTGTTTTTGCTAAGAAAACTCCAAATTGGGTCACGAAGAGTCAGACATTTCTAAACGACAGCAACCACATTTGAGAACCTTGCTAACATGACTGTTTTGCCCTTAACAGAATGAATTCTATTTTGAACATGTTGAGGTTTTGATGTGTAAAGTCCACAGGTGGAAGTGCCTAGCAAGCACATGATAATGTTGGAATGTAGCTCCAACGAGATTTGGGCTGGATATATAAATTGACAGTCATTTTCATGGAAGCGATAATTAAATCCACAGGAGTGGATGAAATCATTGAGAGAATCACTGTATATAGAAATGAAATGAGACCCCAGGACAGCTTCAGAAAGGACACCTATAATGAAAAAAATTGATGTATTTTGTTTTATATCAACTTAATTTCCTAACATATCTTTTCCGCTCCCCTACTCAGTGAACAAACTTTTGAAACAAAGAAAGAAAAAACAGGTCCACAAAACTAACCAATATAAGTGAGTCTGACTATGTGTGTGTATATATGTGTGTACACATACATATATATACACACACACGCAGATATATAGACACACACATAATTTCCCACCTCTTCAAATAAGGGACAGAAGAGGTACATTTTCTCTGAGGATCATAGCTCTAGATCTTAAAGGTCTCTCGGAGGCCACTAGTCCAATCAACTCTTTATTTTACAGATTAGGAAACTGAAGCCCAAGGAGGCTGTCATTTACCAAAAGGTCAAGCAGGTAAATATCTGAACCAGAATTCAAACCCTGGTATTTAGACTCCTAAATCAGTACTATTTCCTTTGTATAACACTGCCACCCACTTCCCAAGACCATTCTTGGATATTATAAATGCCCAGAGATCAGTTTCTTTTCTTTTCTATACTTTTCATTTTGTGCATTTCATTTACACGGTTTTAATAATTTTATACACATACACACACCTACATCCATACATATGTATATACACATACACATATATAAATTTTTTCCCCTGGCCCTTTACTCTATCAGTTCATATAAGTGGAACACTCGCTCTTAATTAGGTAATCATCTTAAATAGATGATCCAGCAAGGGAGATAGAGATGACATAATCAGACAAGCAGCAGGAGAATCAGGAGAGAAAGGAGTCATGACGGTCCAGGGAGGAGAGGTTATCCAGGCAGAGGGCATAGCCAATAGTGCCAAAGGCTTCAGAGAGGTCAGGAAATATGCCACCTGCGAAAACACCAGAAACCAATGGCTACCCTGGAGTAGTGTAAGTAGAATGGTGGGGCAGGAAGCCAAATTACAGGAGGCTGAGGAGGAGGGAGGGCTAAGGAAGTGTAGACACTGTGTATAGATAGCTTTTGTCTAGGACAAGAGAGGTAAGATATAAGGTAATAGCGTGAAGGGATGACAGGGTCAAATAAATGTTTTTTAAGCATGTTTGTAGGCAGCAGGGAAGTAGCCAGTAGATAAAGAATGACTGAAGATGACAGAGAGTATGACCCAAGAGGTAAGCCCCTCAGCAACAGGAGGGGAGGGGATCAAAAGCACAAGCAGAGAGGATGGCCTTGGCAGAGAGGTAGGGTACTTCTTTCAGAGGTGGGGGCAAAAGATGATAGAATAGTGGGGGTGGGGGATGATGCAGAGGGCTTTTGAAGAGTAGAATGTTTTGGGGAGCCTGAAAGAGGTTTACTTAGGGAAGACGAAAAGTATCTCTGTGCCACAGAGATGGCTGGGTTAAGATTAAATAACCGAAGTGTCCAATTGGCACTCCTGTGTAACTTCATCCAGAGGCAATTAGCAGCTTGCAAACAGAAGCTAAGAAGGAAAATGATAGGTTGGGCTTTGGGGAGGTCTGAGCGGTTGGAAGGATAAGTAGCCAAGGGCTTGAAGGACAGAGATTGGAGAGCGGTCAAATTCATTTATAAGGCGATGAGACTATAAAGGAAGGAAAAGGAGGAGGAGGACAATCAGAGCTTTGCCCAAGGTAGAAATCACAGGGATTTGGAATCTGAACCCAAGTACTCCAACCTGAATCCACTGTTCTTTACAGAATCACAATGCTCCTTTAGTTTTCTTAGCCTGCTATATATTGAGCACACACACTGACTTCCCTTCAACAGTGCTTGTTTTAAAACACTTCGAGATCCCTTTTCGTGACTAGTCCCATCACTAGGATGTGTCTTACTGTTGGCTCCTCCTCCTGTCACTGGCTGGCTCTCCCTGAACGGGGCAAGGCCTTCTACTGGAGATAGTATCACAAACTCAAAACGAAGAGATTTTAGGGATAAGCTAGTCCAGTCTCCTCATTTTACCAAAAGGAAAACTGAAGGTCAGAATTGTGAATTGCCCGCAGTCACCCAAGGACCAATGATGGTGGCTGAATTTACCAAATCTAATTCTCTTTCCCCATGTAGCCAGCCTGTTCCAGATTTCCTCAGTACAGCTAGCTGCTTTGGTCCAGGGATTCCTCTGTGTGATATTCAAACAGTGGTATTCTTTAAACCCAGGATCAAGCGTCTGAGACTAATTTTCCTGGTCATGCAGCCAACTTGGCCCTCGTGTATAGAGACTGACCGCACTATGACCGCTGTCCTCTTTTGCTTCTGCCACTGACGGTGGGTGCTCTAGCTTCACTACCCACTCCATATTTCCCCTTCTGGCCACTTACACCACCCACAAGTGTGTGTGTGTGTGTGTGTGTGTGTGTGTGCGTGTGTGTGCGTGTGTGTGTGTGTGTGTTTTCCCCTGGGATTTATTTACGAGGAAAAGAGTACATAAATTAAAAACTAATATACAAGAGTAAAGGTAATCAGAAATGTATATAAAAGACTCAACCTAGCCTAGACTGGTTGGCTCCCAAACTTCCTAATCTATCATTTCACGCCAAGAGTTCCCTTGGCCAAATCCTTGGCCACACCATGATTCTTCTGGGTTTAGAGCTCTGTGATCAGGCATTCTTTCCCACTGTGTTTCTAAGTGAAAAGTCTACATTCTATACTACCATTCATTATTAAAATTCATCAGGAAGATTGGCCTTCACCTATTTCTAAAGATATCATATTGTAACCCCACCCTTTTTTTCTTTTACCTTTTGGAATCTGAAACACAAAAGAACTAAAAGATATTAGTTAATTGTTCGATGCTTCACTCCAATGAGAATTCTTGAGTTTAAAGGGGCTGACTTCCTGATTCAATAGTGCCTACTAAAATATCATGACAGAAAACCTTAGATTTACTTGTCTTGGTTAGTTACTAGTTAGCAGATCTTATGACCAGATTCCATCATGACCTGAGAAGGTTAGGTCACAGTTCTGGCTCACTCTGCTCGGCCCATGGACATTTAAGACAAAGCAGACCCCTAGTCTACTATCTTTGCTTAACTAAACATTGACAGATAGGACTGGTTCCTTCAGTTTTGAACCCTCCAGAAAAACAAACCCAGAGCAAAGAAGAACTATTTCAAGATTATTGTGGGTGCAAGAATTTGTTTCATTATGTAATACTCTCCTAAACTATTGGTTCCATCTCCTTCTGGGGTATACTGTGCACAACCAGATTTGCCCAGAATGCTCAGAATTAAGCAAGTTGGTCTTAAGCACCGGCCAGTACTTTGCTTCTGCTCTATAGCTCTATTCTTAATTGGTAGTACTCTGGAGGGATTGGAAGCAGTCCCAGGTGGCTAGCTGGTCTGTGGATAGACCTTTGTGCTTTCGTCCTGTCTTTCCATATGATTATGTTGTCAAAGGGAATGAGGGCACACAATTATGTGGAGAAATATATCAAACTCAGTAGGGAAACAAGAGAGGTGAGAGACTGAGGTTAAGAGGGAAGGTGATAATGGGGAAGGGAATAGTCACAATCAAAACAAACTTCCTGATTCTGAAAGGGAGTGTGGGATGAGGATTAAAAGAGGAAAGGAAAGAAAAGGACTGAAATCAGAGGGATTGCCTTAGCTCACCTCTTACACAATTGGAGAATGGCTGAACAAATTGGATGAACTGATGCAGTGAAATGAGCAGAACCAGCTAAGTAATTTATTCGAGGACATAGTAAAGAAAAACAGCTTCAAAAGCCTTAAGAACTCTGACCAAAGCAATGACCAGCCACGTTTCCAAAAGACCCATGATAAACCATGCTACTCAACTCCTTTGGCTGGATCCTTATCCAGGCCATGCCCTCCAACCATAGGTGTTCCTTTGGGCTTTGTCCTGGATCCCATCTTCTCTTCTTCCTCTATACTATTTCACTTGGTGATCTTGTTAGCTCCCATGGATTTAATTACCATCTCTATGCTGAAGATTCTCACATCTACCTATTCTGCCCCAATCTCTCTGCTGACCTCTAATCCTGCATCTCCAACTGCCTTTTAGACATCTTGCACTGGATGTCCAATTGACATCTCAAATTCAACATGATCGGAACAGTACTGCTCACTATTTTTCTTCCTAACCCCCATCCGCACCCCTATTACCTATTCCTATACCTATACACCACCATTACTTATTCCTGTCAATGGTAGTACCACTCTCCCAGGCCCCAGGCTGGAAACCTAGGGCGTCATCCTCAACTCCTTACTGTCTCTCATCTTTCCCCACCTTCCCTCCCTGTATCCAATCTATTGCCAAGCTTCTTTATTTCACCTTGGCAATACCTCTTGAATATACCCTCTTCTCTCCTCTGACACTGCCACCACTCTGGTACAGGCCCTCATCACCTCACACCTGGACTACTGCAATAGCCTGCTGTCGGGTCTACTGTCTCAAGTCTCTCCCCTCTCCAATGCATTCTCCAGCCACTAAAGTGATTTTCTTAAAAGAGACATTCCCCATTCTTTCCCCCCTCTCCCACTCAAAAACTCTGTTGGCTCCCTGTCACCTTCAAGATCAGACATAAAATCATGTATTTGTAGTTCAAAGACCTTCAAAACCTACTCCGCCACTCCTACCACCTACATACCTTTCCATTCTTCTTTCATCTTATTCCTCACCAGGTATTCTTTGATCTAGTGACACTGGCCTCCTTTTCTTCCCGGAATAAGACACACCACCTCTCTGAATATCTCCCCTGCCCCATTCCTGCAATGTTCTTCCTCCTGGAATGCTCATCTGTACCTACTGACCTCTTTGATTTCCTTTAAATCCCAACCGAAATCCCACCTTCTACAGGAAGCTTTCCTCATCCCCTCTTAATTCCAGTGCCTTCTTTCTTTTAATTATTCCCTATCTATCCTATCTAAAGCTTGTTTGTCTATATTTGTTGGCTAGTTGTCTCCCTTAGATAATGAGCTCCTTGAGGGCAAGAAATGTCTTGCCTCTTTTTAAATTTCTGTTTGTTTCTATTATTTCTAATGCTTAGCACAATGCCTGGCACGTAGCAGGAACTTAATAAATGCCTATTGACTGATTGACTGATAGAGAAGTGATGATGGTCCCAAGGTGAAGAATGAGATATATCTTGGATATGGCTGATATGGGAACTAATTTTGTTTGATTATGCTTATTTGTTACAAGGATTTTTTCTTTCTTTTTCTCATTTTTTAGGGGCAGGGGTTTGGGAGATTACTAATAGTGATGCCAAAAAAAAGAGACCATTATTCCATTTTAAAAATTTATGTAAGAGAACCAAATGAAGTTAAGGAGGAAGCACAGGAAAACAGGACAGTTTTGAAAATAGCATTTGTAATTTATCTTATAATTTTAAGAAAAAGCAAGTAGTTTGAAATAAAAAGGCTCGTGGCTTCATATGGAATACTGTTTTTTGGTGTTCTGCTGTGTGTATGGGAAAATTTTTTTTTTTGGTGTTTAAATCAGAAAAAAAACATTTTTCAAAAAGGAAGGCACAAATTAGCATTATTACTTCCTACACTGACCTATGTCAGGGTCATTTTCGTCTGATGCTTATAAACCGTGTAACCCTGGGAAGTCCTTAAACCTTACTTCGTCTATAAATTGGGAATAATACTTTCAGTAGCTGCCTCTCGGGGATATTGTGAGGAAAGAACTATTTAGAGCACTATTCAAATGTGGATTGATGACAATACTGTTTTTATGTTCAGTTGAGGAAAATTGCTACCACACCTGAGGACACCTCCTTTTCGGTGACCACCGTGATTTGTCTTATCCATTTCAGGATTGTTTGACTTCTATTGTGTCTGTGGTACCCCTGCCTTTTCTCATTTATTCATTCAATATTTAGACAGATCTTCAACTTCAAGTGGAAGGGGAAGAGGAAAACTGTCTATACATATCTACCAATAACATAGGAAGTTATCTTCGATAGGAAAAAAAAATAGCAGTAGAGACATCAAGAATTTCACAGAAGACAAAGTTCAAGGAATGAGTCAGCAACAAAACTCCATGTCTACACAAATAAATACTAGGTGAGAGTAGCAAAGCGAACTAGAGATTTTAATGCAAAGAAGCGATTTTACTTCATCAATGTTACTGAGACTTTGTGGGATAGGACACATTACTAGAGTATGTCTCTGGAAAGGCAACCCTTATTCAAAAAGAACAGATTAGATTAAAAGGATGGTGGAGTATCATCTTATATGAAGAATATATACTTAGGTGAGGAAATCTAAGTGTAGGAAGCATGGTGGAAAGCATTTGGGTGATGACATGAAAAAAGGCAGAAACAGAGGCTATAGTGTCATTATAGTATACTACAGACCATCTGGACAGAAGGTAGAAATAGGTGAGGACTTGAGGAAACATATCGCAGTCTTGGTGTGGAAGTATGTTATGGTAGTGGTGGGGCTCTTTAATTATCTGGATGTCTGTTGGAGTGCTTTCTCTGTCAAAAGCTAAAGAGCTAGGTTTGTATGAATGGTCATTTTGGTTTGTATGAATGGTCATTTTTGTCCTTCAAAAGGTAGAGGAAGCAATGAGGGGACTTCTTTTCTGAACCCAGTCTTCCCCAACAAGGAGGAATTGTTTGGACGGAAACCTTGGAGTGAAGAAATAATACATTTTTTGGGAGTCAATATACATTTATTAAATGCCTACTATGTGCCAGGCACTGAGAATATAAAGAAAGGCAAAAGAGGCTCCCTACTCTCAAGGAGCTCACAGTCTAAGGCCGGGAGACAACATACAAACATCTTTGTCCAAAAAGCATCCAACGAGCATCTATTAAGTGCCAACTGCATAAAATAGACTGCTAGGTGGTACAATGGATCGAGCACTGGGCTTGGAATCAGGAAGGCTCATCCTCAGGAGCCTCAGACACTTACTAGCTGTGTGACCCTGAGCAAGTCACTTAATAGCCTCGGTTTCCTCATCTGTAAAATGAGCTGAAGAAGGAAATGGCAAACTATTTCAGTAATTTTGTCAAGAAAAGTCCAAAGAGTCAGACAAGGCTGAACAATAACACTTGTGTAAGGCACTGTGCTATGCACTAGGGATACACAGAAAAAAAAATATACAGACACTGTCCTCAAGGAGCTTATGTTCTTTTGAGGAGAAAACATGAACACATAATATATCCAGCCAGCTCAGAGAAAGCTCACTGTTCAATTTTCAGTGTGAGCTAGCTATACCTCAGACATTTACTCTAAGTCAGGGCTTGATTTATTGTTTTGTTGATTATCTAGGTTTAAGAAATCAAAAATGCAGATTAAACTTAAAAGTGTGTGTGTGCACACATCCTTCCCCTCCCTTTCAGAGCCAAGTTGTTAAACATTTCCCAGTATGCCCCTGTATTGTTCTATAAATATTGCTTGAGCTCAGCTGGTGTGCAGCAGAAGGCTCAGAAAATGAAGTCATCACCAGACCAGAGCTTTGGTGACTGCCAGCTAATAACGAAAACAGCCACAGAAATATTAACTGGCATTTATTTAGAGCTTTAAGGCAAGGTGTTTCACATTTATTATCTCATTTGAGCCTCATAACACTCCTATATATAATAAATATGTGCAAAATACGTACAAAATTGGGGCAAAGTAATTGTGGGGGGGGAGATATTAGCAAACCGGGTGGGGGGCAGAAAAGGTGGCACATGGGTTGAGTTTTTAGAGAACCTAGGGATCCTAAGAAGTAGAATGCCTTCCAGGCATGGAGAATAACCATTGCTCATAGATGAAGAATATCATGGCAGGGACCGAAAGAAGACCACGTTGGCTAAACCACAGCATGCCTGAAGAGGAGAAATTAGATCACTGGGCAGGAAAAGGAGGGCAGAGACAGGCTGTGAGAGAATAGGAGAGGAAGGCAAGGCATAATTTGATGTGCAATATTGGTTTGAGGAGAGCTGATTTCAAAGTATTCAGAGGGAGGATAGATAGGATCCTGTAATTTAGAATTCTAAATTAGCCCAGGTAAGATGAAAAGCTCTTAGAAGTGGATTTCTGAAGGCTCAAAGAAAAATGATTCCAATGAGGAAGAAAAGTGAGAGCTGCCCAAAGAGCTATGTATGGATATTCAGAAAAATCATCTTGACGGAGCTAATACAGATTTCATTCAAACTTGAAACAATGACCGATGGGCTATTTAGATACTTGTCTTCAAAAATATGAAAGTTAAACAGCCCATCAGTCCTCTTTTGAAGCTGAAACAATATCTGTATTTTATCAGTCAAAATCTGCCTGTGGCATGGTAGATGGAGCAGACCTTAGAGCCAGAGACACCTGGGTTCAAGTACCACCCTTGACACACAATGGATATGTGAACTTAGACAAGTCACTTAACCTCTAAGTGCCCTAGATAGCTTTCTAATATTACAAATAGAAGAGGAGGTGCCAACCTACATTGATTGAGTTTCTCCATCCAGGAGTTCCCTATATACCAAAGAAATCCCGGAGCCAGTTTTTATCCCTATCTCTACCGGTTTGGCTGATCCTTTAAGAAGCTGCTGGCTCAGGTCTGCATGCTCCTGTGGCTGTAGGTGGGAAATATGAGTCTGGGCACAAATGTCTGGGGTGGAGCCCTATGCAAACTTTTCAGTCTGAGTGGGTCTGGGGAGTTAAGTCTCTCTGGACGTCCTCACCCATTGCAGGGCTCAAGAGGGAGAGATTGGAGGGATTTAGACTCTAAACAATAATAGACCTAAGGACCAATTTGCTTCTGTCAGTTAGCCAGCATGTTTTAATATTGACAGAAGAGGCACAGAGCCATTAGGATTTGGGAAATGATGCATATTGTCACGTTATCCACCTTAGAACTCTGCCACTTCCACCATGCGGCTGGAGACTCCTAGGGTTTTTCTTGTCAAGAGAAAATTATGCTCCTTCATCAAGGGCCAGATGTCTGAAAAAAAATTGTGCAGTGCTAGAAGGTTGTCTTTGAGTTCACCCCAACTAACTTTCCTTCCTAAGCCTTCCTCTCCATTTATAATACCGTGTCCCACAGGTTCATGACACCCAGTGCATCCCAAATGCATTCCCTGCTTCTCCGCAAAGAAACCCCACCCCCCAAATTCCAGACTTTTCCTTCCCAAGCATTGTCCACATCCCAAGCTTTCCTTTTTTCCCTCTTAGGAATTCTCATGTGTCCTCAGCCCTTGCTCTCCGTGCTTGTCTTGGCCAGTTAACACCAATGAACAGATTAATGACTGACAACGTTTCAGAGTCATTTTAATTGAAGTATCCTCTTTAAAACCCACAGAAATGACTCAGGTTCCTCCTCTATTAACTGGGACTGGATATCTTCTTTTATCTATTGAAACTCAGGATCAGAGAACTGACAGAGGACATCTAGCCCAATTTATAAATGAAGAAACTGAAGACCAAGGAAGTTAAATGACTTCCCTTGTCAGGTGGGTAGTGTCAGAGGAAGGATTAGAACTCAGGTCTTCTGGCTCAAAAACCAGAGATGTATCCACTGTATTACATACCCCACAGGTGATGCTCCAACAAACCTTTCCTTCAATCCTCAGTTCCCCAACTCTATCACTACTGCCCTCCCTCTTAGCAGATGATCTTTGTCGTCCCGTTCCTAACAATCACCACTTCCTCTTTCTAAGTGCTCCTGAACCATCTGTTTAATAACTTTCTGGAATTTTTCCAGAGGTCAATTTCAAGTTTAACAGTCTAAAGTTAGAGGAAATAACCACTTTTTTCTCATTTTTGAAAATCAGGACAATATTTGCCCAACTGTAGTCTTCCAGTGCCTTTTCTATTCTCCAGGTTTCTTCTGAGACTCCCTACATTAGCTCTGTGATCATATCTTTCCATTTTTTTTCCAGTATCCTGTTGAATAACTCATCTGGGCTTAGAGACTTGAACTCATTTAAACCAGCTAAGTGCTCTCTTATGATCTCCTCACTTATCTTAGCCTTTGGTTTCCTCTTAATCATGTTTGTTTTGCCTTTTCCAGTCTAAAGACCACTCTCTTTGTTAGGGAAGATGGAAACAGAATGGAAGTTTAATAGTTCATCAGTCCCTTTGTATGCTGAGCACAGTGCCCAGCTCACATAAGCAGGTACTTAACAAATGCTTTCCCCTCCCCCCAACTATCTATCTATCTATCTATCTATCTATCTATCTATCTATCTATCTATCTATCTATCTATTATCTGCCCCCCAAATGGAGTCTATTTCTTCCCTGTCCTTTTTGCTCCAGCCTTTAAAAATGCTTTTTTTTTCGTTGTCCTCGATATCTTTCAGGATGGATTTTTGCCTGCCTGATTCTCTCCTCACAGTTTTGTGACACTCTTTTGTATCTATCCTTTGGTGATGCTTACCTCCTTTCATCTTTTGTGCATGAACTTTAAAATCTGAGTTCAACAGAGAGAGCTTTGAACACTGGCCTTGGTCTTTTTGGCTCTCTACCCCTTTTCTTACTCACTGGAATCATTTGTATTAGCAGAATTTAATTTTTAAGAGCCTTCCATCTGTCCCTCGTTTCTTCTGGCCATTTTTTCTCTGGCCTTTCTGAAATATTCTCTTCTGGAGACTAGGGAAGGGAATTTAGGAGTCATATAATCCAGTCCCATCATTTTACAGGTAAGGAAACTGAGACCCAGAGATATGATTTTTCTAAAGGTGAAAAGTTAATAATTGGCAGAGCTAGAGGCAGCTAGGTGGCGCCATAGTGCACAGAGCACTGGACCAGGAGTAAGGAAGATTCATCTTCCTGAGTTCAAAATTGGTTTCAGACGCTTACTAGTTGTGTGACCCTGGGCAAGTCACGTAACCCTGTTTGCCTCAGTTTCCTCATCTGTAAAATGAGCTGGAGAAGGAAATGGCTAAACCACTATCTTTGCCAAGAAAACCCCAAATGGGGTCAAGGAGAACTGGACACGACTGAACAATTTTGATTACTAATCAAGCCACTCTATTCACTGTGATATTCTTCTTACTTCCTGAGTATGCTCAGAAATCCCTTCTTTAGCTATTTCAAACTCTAAGAGCACACAGTCAGTTTCTTCTTCTATGGCTCCCATCATGTATACATCGCAACTGGTTCTTCTTTGTTAGAAATAGGTCTGGAGTAGTAGTTGCTTTCTTTTTTCTCTACCTTCCAAGAGCTGGATTTGTCCGTAAAGCAAGCCAAGAATGTCTTAGATGACCTTGGCAAGATACGCCGGTATATTGTCCCAAACCCAGAGTTCAGGGACTGCAGTGTCCTCAGGGAAAGAAGAACACGAGTTCCATGTTCGCGTGCTTTCAGCTGAGGAACAAGCTTCTCATTTAATGTGATTCGTCTCCCAGAAAGAAGATCACATGAGCCCAGAAGGAATTTCTTACAGGATAGCTCTAATTTCAGTGGGAGATTGCCAATTTCCTGGCTATAGTCCTTTAGGAAGCGGGTTAAAAAGAGCTGTCGGAGTTGATTTTTTTGTCCTTATACAGGAATAGGAGGCAGTATATCTATTAGTTAACTAATCAATACACATTTATGAAGTACCTGCTGTGAACCAAACATTGTGGTGGCTGATGGGGATACAATACAACGAATGAGATGATCTTACTTGTAAAATGTTTAGGTGCTGAATGAGTTGGCGTTGGCTATGGGCCCCCAATGAATCTAAAAGGAGTTTATCATAGAACTATCACAAAGTTTCAGTAAGTAGACTCTAAAGCTTCTGATAAAGGGATGAGAAAGTGAGAGTGTATGGAAAATTTATATGGCTGGGAAGAGATACCTCTTTAGACATCTCTTTAGAGTTTTTAATATTCTTTTTTTTAAACAAAGAATAAACATAAAAATATTCTTAGCTTCTAAACAGCAGCCTAAGCATTGAGTCATTTTTTTTCCCCTGAGGGCTGATCATAAGCACAAGCATAGACTAACTGACTTCTCATCACTGGGATTTGTGACTAAAATGGGAGAAAGATGCCTGGCTCTACTCCAGCCGTTACAAATAAAGATGGGTCTCTCCCTAGGTCAGAAGGAGTCACAGACAAACAGGGTAGCTTTGAAAGTTATATATTAAATTCATGTATGCTTAAAAGAAAGGCAAGCTATATATAATAACATACAGTTTCATATACAATCTCCTTTTTCTGTTCTATTGTGTTTATGAAAGCACACGTTTTTGTTAGTGTTTGTTAAGATCAGAATTAAAATATAATAAAATGGTTCTCCTCCTGGTGGATTTGATAGAACAATAACATAATGATAATTCCCATAGTTTACATGTGGAGAATCTTTTAAGGCTTTTAAAACACTTTCCTCACAAATATCCCTATTAAGGAGAGACTGAATTTTCTCAAGATCCCCATAGAACATCAGAAGTGGAAGCAATAAAAGCTGTAAAGTGCAACCTCCTCCTTCTGTAGATGGGGAGATGGAGGCTCAGACCCAAGTTACACAGCTAATAAAAAAGAACTGGTGCTAGAATCCAGCCTTCAAATTCCTAGGTCAACATCTTCATTGCCTCACTAATGCTTCTCTTTCTTACAGAAGGACCCAGAAAGCCTCTTGTCTTACTCTGAGCTCCTTGGAGGAAGATCAAGGGGGATGGGGCACAGTGGGTGGGGGGCAGATGCAACAGGAGGCCTCACTCAAGACCCTCCCTAGTTGAAGGGCATTAGGAGTTCCGGATAGGAAGGAAGAGCTTTGATGTGGAGAGCTGGGAAACTACAAGAGGAGATTAATGAGGGTCATTAAGAAATAGTCCCTTACTCTGAGGGATGGCTTTCGGATAGACCCTGTGACATCCCATAGTTAGTAAATACACCTTGTTTATTTGGTTCCTTCATGCTGAGCCTCTGAACCATCAATTTCGCTCTAAGTGGTCCGGTTGTCATAACATGTAGGATAATGTAATCCGGTGATTCATTGCAGGTTGGGTGTCGGTCAGGGGCCCTAAGTGATATCATCCCCTACCCCCAGGAGTGAAGCAGGTATGGTCAATGTCACCATCATAGAGCCCTGGGGAGGAGGGAAGGTAGAGGAAGAGGAGGTGGTCCCATAAAATAATTCACACTCAGTTACCAAACAGAGGAATGTGGCCTATTAGATTTGCAAATGGGTGTAGTTTTCTATGCCCTAGGCTTCGTCCACATTTGTTTGATTTAAAACTAGTGCTTTCAGAGTCATCAAGAAGATAACGAATATTTAATAAATGCTTCCTATTACCTTGCCCTGGGCATAATACTAGAGGGTAAAATAAAAGACAGGAGCATATGGGAGGAGAGAAGATGTACAATTCCAGGCGTCTGGAAGAGAAAATCATAGGATTGGAGATTTAGAGCTAGAAAGGACGTTAGAGGCCTCTTATTCCAACACCCTCATTTTACAGATGGAGAAACAGACTCAATGGGCTTAAGTGACTTTCCTAAGGTCCCCTGGGCAGTAAATAACAGACAGAATTTGAACGCAGGCCCGCTGATGCCAAAGCCAGTGCTCTTTCCATTATATGAAGATTTTAATCTCATTTCTCCAGATCTTTCTCAGGAATTAAGGACCTTGGCTTTGATATATGATCAAAATTTTTTGATAAATACACCTTTTTTTGATAAATATACCTAGAATCTAGAATTGAAATGGTCTCTAGAAGTCATTTAATACAACCTCTTAGCCAATGTAGGCATTTCAACCATAGTATCCTAGACAGGTGGGTCATAACAGCCTCTACTCACACACTATGGTAACAAAGAACTCAGTCTCTAACAGGGCAGCCACTTCCATTGTTGGATAGCTCCCATTGTCAGAAAGTTCATCCCATGACTTCCAACTATGGATTCTAGTTCTGCCCTCGGGGTCAAGTATAAGACCACTTATCCCAAATCTACATGGCAGCCCTCCACATGTGTGAAGGAAGCTACAATGTCATCTTTCCAGGCTAAATGTTTTGAGGTCCTTTGATGATTTCAATGTCCACCATCATCCCAGTTGCCTTGTTTTCTGAAGATGATACGGTTTGTCAATGTCCCTTTTCAAAGATGTCACCTGGAAGTGAACAAAACACTCTAGATGTCTGATCAGGGTCAAACGTGCCATCATATACTCATTAACCACTATAGTACCCCCTTTTTTTGGAATACTATATAGCCTAAGATTACTCTGATTATCAGCATCGAGCACTATCTCTATCAATATCATCATAGCAGGGTGGAATGTACTTTTAAGAGGTGTTTGCCACTGGGTGGCACAGTGCACGGAGTGATCAATTTGGAGTCAGGAAGACCTGAGTTCAAATTTCACCTTAGACTTACTAGCTGTGTGACCTTGGAGAAGTCATTTAACCTCTTTCAGCCTCAGCTTCCTCATCTGTAAAATGGGGATATTAATAACACCTGCTTGCATGGTTGTTGTGAGGATCAGAAGAGAGCAACATGTAAAGTGCTTGGTAAAGATAATATCTAAAGTGCTTCGACTACCTTAAAGTACTATATAAATGCTAGCCATCATTATTATTGTGGAAGGTGTTTGGTGCAGAGTCCAGATGGAAAAGGAAGTGCTTCGACTACCTTAAAGTACTATATAAATGCTAGCCATCATTATTATTGTGGAGGGTGTTCGGTGCAGAGTCCAGATGGAAAAGGAACTTTCCTCAATTGATGTTTCTCCAGATGCTTTGTGAATGCATCAATTCCCTGAACAATTCATAAACTCCTCAATGAGATCTCTATCCACTCAAAATAGGATCATAGATTGAGAGTCCGAAGGGACCCCAGTGGTCATGCAATCAAATCTCTTCATTTCATAGATGATGAAACTGGGACCTAGAGAACGTCAGTAACTTGCTCCAAGTCATGGAGGTAGTAAGCTTCCAAGGCGGTATTTGAATCAGGGTCTTCTGACTCAGATAATTGCTCTTTCTGCCCTATATTCTATCCCCTCCAATAACAGACAGGCATCCTGAGTGGCTCGCTGGCACCCAGCATTTGGGGTGGATCTTTTTTTGGAGGATTTATGGGAGGGCATGGATAAGAGTTGATCTTGAAGAGGAGGCATGAGTGGCTTGTGATCCCTGTTGCTGGAGGGAGGATCTACATCAGTGAAATCACAGATTCATCAAACCTTGAAGAAACAGTCTGAGACGATGTTAGCCTTTTAGGCGCTAACTAATTATTTGTGTTTTCCATGAACAGGGGATCACATTCCCATGTGGGGCAATTCCAACAATGCTCACATCAGATAATTCCAACAACGACGATTGTTCTAAGATGGGATGAATTGTCTCTAGAGGTAGGGAGTTCTCCCTCTCTGGAGATCTTCTACCTGAGGGTGGAATGAATGGATTCCAGAAATGCTCTAGGCTGGATGACCTTGGAGAGATGCTTTTCAACTCTAAGAGCCTGTGATTCTTTGGTTCATATTTATATAGAATTTCAAAGTTCCAAAATTCTCTATATACATTATCTAATTTGATTTTAAAGCACAGAATATTAGAAATGGAAGTGACCAGAGTTCCTTGGGGATGGGGTCATTTTTCTCCCTTTTTTGCCCCTGGGCCTAGAATAGTGACTGGCAAATTTTTGCTGGGCAGTCAGGTGGTACAGTGAATAAAGTACTGGGTCCAAGAGTCAGGAAGACTTGAGGTCAAATCCAGCCTCAGATACTTACTAGCTATGTGACCATGGGCAAGTCACTTTACCCTGTTTGCCTCAGTTTCCTCATCTGTAAAATGAGCTGGAGAAGGAAATGGCAAACCATTCCAGTATCTTTGCTAAGAAAACTCCATATGGAGTCGCAGAAAGTTGGACATGACTGAACAACAAAAATGTTTGCTGTTAAATTTAGTTCAACTATCAAACAGCATCTTGCTATTTTTCCTCTGCCTGCTCATTCCAAAGAGCAGATCACTTGAAATTAGCTTTGGGAAAGAAGACATCATTGGAGAGGAAGGAATCCGGGTGTAAGTTTTTCACTCACTGTGTGGGCTTCTAAGCAGAGCAAGAAGGAACTTAGGACTTTTTCCTAAACCAAAGTGCTCTCATTGTCCAAGACCTTTGTTGGGTAAATTCCTCTGATTTTTCCTTGTCACTTTGGATAATGGCCCCAGATTTCACTGAAAGAAAACTGTCAGGGCTAGCTAGGCCCTGCCCGCTGAGGAGGCCATAAGCCATTATTAGCAGCCTAGGCCATTAACAGTCATGTTATCTGCTGAAAGTTGCTAACCGAAATGATTCTCTTGCCGCTCCTCAAATCTAAGCAGTGATGAAAACCTTTCAGCAGATGTTTTCAGCAGAAAACTCCCCAGCTCTGACCATCTGTAAGGATTAAACATTCACGAGCTCAAGGAACTTTTCTGCACTTCAGACAAAAGAAAGTGATTTTTTTTTCTTCTTTAAAAAACTAAAAAACATTAAATAAAGCCAACTGCCACTTTATTCCCAGCTGTTTTCATCAGGTCTGAGCTGTCTTTTCTATCTTGGCTAAATCCTTTTTCCCTCCCCAGCAAGACCTGAACTCTTGAAGGGAGGTTACAAACTTAGCTCTTCTCAAGGTTTTGTACAGTGGAAAGAATGTTGGATTTGGGTTCAAACCTTTTGACACTTATCTGTGTCACCTTGGGCAAGTCATGTAACCTCTCTAGGGCTCAGCTTCTTCGTCTGGATGATGAAGGGGTTGAAGTAGGGGGCTTTTATTGTGGTCCATTTCAACTTTAAATCTATGATCCTCTAAGCCTGAAGGGAGTGGAAGAGAGTTGGGAGGGCTGGACTTGGATCCCTGTCTATTCTTGTTTTGGTGTCCAGAGAGGGAAAGATCCCTTGAAAACTTGAGAAACATGTTGACAAATCTGTTTACTGCTGCCTCCTGGAGACTAGTAGAACATCCCTGGTGATGATAACTGCATGTCTGAAACCTGAGCAATCTTTAATTCCTGGCCCACAATAGATGCTTAATAAATGTTTAATGACTGACTTGCTGACTGACTAATGGAAGCTAGGTCATCTCCTTCTACATAAGTGGGCTCCTCAAAGCTCCTCATTCACCAAGGTGTAAAGACTATAACTCCCAGAATGCTATGGGACCAAAAGAAGCTAGACACCATTGGGAATTCAGCCATAGTCATTTATACTGTATATCGTATCCATTTGTTGGTCAGTCGTTTCAGTCATGTCCAAGTTTTTGTGACCTCATTTGGAGTATTCTTGGCAAAGTTACTGGAGTAGTTTGCCTTCTCCAGCTTATTTTACAGATGAGGAAACTGAAGCAAACAGGGCTAAGGGACTTGCCCAAGGTCACACAGCTGAGGCCAGATTTGAATTCAGGAAGATGAGTCTAACCGTGACCATACCTATAGCTGATAGAATTACAAGATAGAAAAGGAGGCATATAATGCCTTCCCTAATTTGGTTTCAACTTCAATTCTTCAGAGACTAGGCAGACTCTCCTACAATTTATCATATGGCTAAATAACATCCCTGGGAGAATGTTGATGTTACAAAGATGGGCCTTTGGTTCAGGGAGAAGCCTGGGGTTACTAGAAGAACTGGAGAATTTCTCAAAGGCAATGTAGTCTTCTCTCTTCTTTTTTATTCTGTTTTGAGCCCATCCCATCACCCATTTGCAGTGTTTTTTCAAGATACACCTACCGATGGACCAGCTCTATGGGTTGTTAGCTGAATATACAACAGCATTTCTAAGTCTAAAAATGTAGCAACAGCGATAACTTTGCTTACCAGCCATCTATTAATATGCAAGAGGATAAAACACGAAGACACATACTCACCAAAGGTTTTTTTTCAATTGTCTTTGAGGCCGTCCAGAGCAAACTCTAAACCGAAGGATTGTCTGTAGATGACTAAATCCTCCAGAAATTCCTGTTTGCATCAAGCCTGGAGACCTAGCAGAATGCCCTAAATGTGATTTACAAACATTCCAAAGATGTCAACCTAAACCTCCATATAGGAGAAACCAAGTGGATAAGGACACTGGCAGACTCCCCATTGTTTCAGGATCAAAGATCAAGTCCTCTATTTGCCTTTTAAAGCCCGTCATCACCCGGCCCCTTCCTTTCTGGCCAGTCTCTTACACCTTACTCCCGAGCATATATTTTGAGATCCAGTGACATTGACCTCCTCACTGTTCCTCAAAGGCATTTTCATTGGCCCGAATACCTGGAACCCTCTCCTTGGCTAACTCGGCTCTCCCACCTCCTTGCCTTTCTTGGCTTCCTTTAAGTTATAACTAAAGTCCCATCTTCTTTAAGGAGTCTTTCGTGATTCCTCTGAATGCCTTCCCTTTATTGATTATCTCCAGTCATACACACACACACACACACACACACACACACACACACACACACACACACACACTGCTGTATATACAAGCTTGCACGTTGGCTCAGCTATTAGACTGTAAGCTTCTTGAGGGAAAAGACTGAGTTTTGTTTGTTGGCCTTTCTTTTCATCCCCAGTGCTTAGCATAATACCTGGCACACAGTAGGTGCTTAATAAATGCTATTGACTGACTTACTGACAGAAAGACAAGATAGAAGAGGGCGCATGCCAGGCCCTCCCCAGTTTGGTTTCAAACCCCCTTTCCACAATGTCTCCCACTCTTCCCCTTCACTCTAGCTTCCATCTAAGCCAGACGATTAGATGCTCTCCTATATGCTGTCTTCTGCTTCAGAACTTTCATTCACACAGAGCCCTCACTCGCAACATTGGAATGTACCACTTCCCCTAGGAAGCCTTCCCTAATAGCCCTGGGTAGAAAGTGATCTCTCTAGCAAAGCTCTTAGAACATTTTGTCTGGCTTTCTCCCATAGCCTAGAAAGGTGAGATCAAAACCTTTTCAGGCTTGCTGGCTACATCTACATTTGAAAGACCAGGAATGTGGCTAGGCAGGCTGCAGAGACAATGACCCTGCCCAGGGCTTAGCTTTGTCTGCTAGTATTTGCCCCACCCTGGGAGGGGGGGTGGAACTGTAGGCTATGGAACTGATAAACGGGGGAAACCTTGTCCCCTCCCTCACCAAGCTGTTTAGTAGTGATTGGCAGAAGAGCGCCTTAAGCACTGAAGTGGACAACATTCAGGGATAGTTTAGACTTCAAAATTAAAATCAAGAGGTGATACTTACCATCAGAGAAGGTGAGGTCTCTAACATAGAGATCTAAGCTCCTAGACCTGGGAAAAAAAAAGAAAAAAAAGACAGACGGGAACCTGAAGGCACTCTAACTAGAAGACTGTCTGCTCTTTGTGCTAAGGAACTTGGAGTCTAGGACTAAGAATCTACTAGAGATGAGAGGCCTCAAGCCTTAAAGACTAGACTTAGGAGGGGGCAAGGCAGGTTGCCCCATTGGGCAGGGGAAACATTAGGGTTTCCTCCCCTCCTGCTCCCTGTTGCTGGTTCCATATCTTAGATGCCTGCTTTTACACACACACACACACACACACACACACACACAGTGTACATGTATGTGTATATGTCTATATGTGTATATATGCATGTGTGTATATGGATATATGAACATATGTGTATATATGTATGTATAGGTGTGTTTGTGAGTATGCATCTGTATGTATATAGAGATATGTGTCAATATATGTATATCGACACATATGTGAATACAAATATCTATGTTAAATGTTTTCAGCTGAAAGAGCATTGAAGAATCTGCTCATTTTCATTTGAAAGTGGTAACCAAGGCTTGCAGCTAAAGCCACAAGCTCAAAGCAGAAAGCAGTTCCACAGCTGTGTCCTGGGAGCGCTGTGTCTGGCAGTGTTCAGCAGAGAGTCTATTTCCAGCAAACTAGCATCCATCGAAGCAACATCTGACAGAGAACAGCTGAGAACAGGGCCAGCAGGAACAGCATGGTGACATCACTTAGAAGACACCAGTAGCCTTGCAGTATTGGAAGTATGAATTGCCTCTCCACATTGTGCCCAAGCCACACATGTTCTATGCCCCTTCATGCATGTTTCTTACATATGCTCACTCTGTAAAGCTTGGAAAAAGTCTTTAATAACTTGGGATGGGAGGAGGGGAGAGAAGGGAAGTCAAAGAAGACTTCCTGGATAAGGCGGCATTTGAGAGGTTAACAGTGTGGGCAAAGGCATCAAAGTGCTAGAGTGTGGGATATGTCTGCAGGCTGAGTAGGAGCCAATGTGGCTATAAAATGGTGTACATGAAAGAGATTAAGTCCTAAGTTGTAAAGGGTCTTGAATGCCAGGTTAAAGACTTACATTCTATCCCTGAGCTTTTGCTAGGTTTCATTCAGGGGAATTTTTATATAGGGGAATCACAGATAGGGACTTTGAGTGGTAGCCCTGGGAATGAAGAGGAGAGAATGAACATAGGAGACAGAAGGTGATTTCACAAGCTTGAGCAGGGAGAAGACTTGAGAACAGAGATTTGCTGGGTGAGATGTGGTTTTCTCTAAAGAGAATGGCTTTGTCTTCCTTCAATGTAAATGGGCATCTCTTTTCTTTTCTTTTCTTTTTTTTTTTGGAGGGGGGAAGGCAGGGCAATTGAGCTTAAGTGCCTTGCCCAAGGTCACACAGCTAGTAACTGTGTCAAGTGTCTGAGGCTGGATTTGAACTCAGGTCCTCCTGACTCCAGGGCTAGTGCTCTACTCACTGCACCACCTAGCTGCCCCCCTAGACATCGCTTTTCTTTTTTCTTTTCTCATTTTTTATTTCCCTTTCCTTTCCTTCCCACCCCTTCCCTTCCTTCCTTCCCTCCTTCCTTCCTTCCCTCCCTCCCTCCCTCCCTCCCTCCTTCCTTCCTTCCCTCCCTCCCTCCCTCCCTCCTTCCTTCCTTCCTTCCTTCCTTCCTTCCTTCCTTCCTTCCTTCCTTCCTTCCTTCCTTCCTTCCTTCCTTCCTTCCTTCCTTCCTTCCTTTCTTCCTTCCTTTCTTTCTTTCTTTCTTTCTTTCTTTCTTTCTTTCTTTCTTTCTTTCTTTCTTTCTTTCTTTCTTTCTTTCTTTCTTTCTTTCTTTCTTTCTTTCTTTCTTTCTTTCTTTCCTTCTTATGAAGAAGTCAGACCTTTTTATTTTTAAATCTTGGAAGACATTCAGTCCTAATTCTAATGTCCTGTCTTTAATTTGAGCACTTTATAGGATCTTGCTTTTTTTGGTCAGAGGGCAAGTGATGTGGTTGAGGAGATTACTTGAGAGTCAAATAAACTAAGAGGGCTCCCTTGAAGGGAGTAATATAAGCATTCAATATTTTTGTGTTGTTATTGGCTGGGAAATCACTCCTGTGCTCAAAGTGCTGTAGGAGTGGTTCTCGTTTCTATGGTCCACTCTATCCCAAGTTGAAGGATCCATGTCCCCAAGTTCCTCCCTTAGACCCCGGTTTCAGGGTCTCCTTCCCATGTCCTCATGGGAAGGAATGTACTGATGGGTTGTCATGCTCTGGAGACCTCTGATGACACAGCACAACTTGGCACAGATTTCTTCTTACCTCCAGGGACTGTATCTATATGACATATAAAATGAAAACCAGGATTAGAGTTACTTGGAGTCCTTGGGCAAGTCACAAGACACCTTGGGACCTCAGTTTCCTCATTTGAAAAGTCAGGGGATAAAGGTTGCATGATGAAGTAGAAAGGTGAGGGGACTGGCAATTAGGACAGCTGGATGCTAATGCTCATGCTACTAGCAATAATCTGTGTGACCTTGAGCAAGTCATGCCATTCTGTGCCTCAGTTTTACCTTCTATAAAATGGGGCAGTAGGTGAGATTTCCAGCCCCCCTTCCAGTCTAACATTCTGTGATTCTGTACATTCAAATAGAATAGCCAGTCATCCAGATGACGTGCATTGAAGGTCTCACTTCAATTAATTGCTTTTAAACTGCAAATGTTCCTGGGAAGGGGCACATATAGGCTATTATCATAGGGTCATGGGATTATAATTTCAGAGTTTAGAAGGAGCAGACTTTAAAGATCCTCTAGTCACACCCCATCATTTTACAGACGAGGAAACTGAGGCCTATATTAGATGACTTGCCTGAGATCATGTAGGGAGTAAGAGTTACCAATAGGATGGGAATGTTCTGGATGATCAGAACCTTTGGTGGGGGAAGAGAGGGGATATAGGGAGGGAGAGAGGCTATGGTGTCAAGAAGGCACTGGGAATGTCAAAGGAAGACTTCATGGAAGAGGTGGCGTTTGAATTGGCTTTTAAGGGATGGGTAGGAATTAAAAAGTAAAGCGGGGGAGAGACATTCCAAACATGGAGTGGAGTTTGTGGAAAGGCACAGCCACACAGTTATGTTCAAGGGGCAGCAAGGTGTACGTTTTCTGTAGAGGGGAGTAGTATGACATAGAACTGAAAGGGCCAACTGGGGCAGAATTGTTGAAATCCTTGAATGACAGACAGAGGATTTTGAATTTTACTTGGGTAGCAAGAGGGAGCCACCAAAGAACTAGTGCTCTGGCCTAATTAGTTCATCTGAGCTACAGCAATTGGTCATGTAGGGTTTGGGTACAACGATGGATGAACCAAAGAGCCTGACTACAGCCATGGATCCCATACAACCTCCGTTCAACTTTGATTCAATAAAACATTAATTAAGTATCTACTGTGTGCCAGGCACTATGCTAAGTGCCAGAGTAGGACTTTTTTGGAAGTATCAGATGGTTGATTCTACCCAATGAGAAGGAGGACATACTTACCGTCCCTGCATAAGCATATGGGTCCAACTTTCTTTGGTTACATATTCAAGTTGAAGAGAGATTGGCATTGGATGACTTTTACATATCTAAACACAGAATAATTATTAAAAACATTTCTAGTCAAAATGGAACTGCCATGTTGAGGCTGTGAGAGGTCTCGGACAATGTGGTTTTAATAATCGATTGTTATTTATGGAGAGACAAAGCAGCATTTTTGGCCAACTAGGAAAAAAGACTCTATTACTTCTTGTTCCACGAGCCCAAGAGTAGGTAAGAGCCAGAGTCTTCATGAATGTTTTTATTGGGAAAAGCCAGTTGAATGGTGAGTGGCAGGGTGGGAGTTGGGGTGGTTTGGTTTCTCCTTTGGGGTTTCTTTCAATGGAGAAAGCATTTCCACTTTTATTAGTATCCCAGAGTAAAGTCCCATTCACTCCCATATTGGTTATGGTTTTGGTAACCACACTGGGGCCCTGGAAAAATGAGGCAGACTTAAATTAGTTGTAGTCTATCTCTGATCTGAGTCTAGGAAACAGGACACATATAGTCCCAGTCATCAAAGGTTACAGGTTTAGTGGTGAAAGGGACCTTGGAGATCAACCAGTCAAAGCCCCATTTTATAGGTATGGAAACAAAGATGGTGGAGGTGGGAGGCCAGTCTCATTTCTCTCAGTCTGGGGTTGTTTCTGCTCCACCAAAAACAAGTGTGAAATGATATGATATGAGCAAGAAGTGTGAAACAATGAAAATATCATTGGCGTTGGGGCCAGGAGACATGGGGCCTAATCTCTCTGATTTGCTGTGCAACCTTGGACATTTCACTTGCTCTCTCTGGGTTTCATTTTCCTCATTAGTCTCCCATTTCATTGAGCAGAATCAGTTTTCTTCCAGTTCAAATATTCTGTAATTCCATAAGGGAGAGATTAGCGTGAGGGTTAGACTATGGACAGCATGAGCCTTGAACAACGAGAATGATAGGCATCCTCCTTACCCTAAAATGATTGAGCCTTCAGTCTCCTTAGGAATAACTTCCTCCCTGGAGATGTAAGTAGCACTTCTAAGCTGGGAGGAAGACACTTGAAAAAGTGAAACAATTACTGACCAATAACCTGAACAAAGAGTATATGCCTTCTTAAGGTGGAATAATTTACTTCCAGGGAGCTGCTCATGTGAAGCAAGCTCACTGTGCTCCAGGTAGGCAGGTTGGGTTTAATTTCTGTTATCATACACACACACACACACACACACACACACACACATCTACACACATATGTATGTATTTATGTGTAATGTATATACATATATATTACATGGATACATTTGACTACCCAAATATATATATGTACATATATATATATGTATATGTATGTGTGTGTTTATATACACACAAATGTGTATGTATGTTTGTGTTGTAATATGCTATCCCCCATGGCTTTAACACCACTCCTTGTCCATATAACTTTGGGGATATATCCAAAGAGCACGTATGGTCATATGATGATGGAAGGTGGCAGGACGGAGGATTTTTAAAAAGGGCTATGATCTTTAAAACTGGGCTAATAACAGTACCTACCTCACATTGTGGGTTATCGTGAGCATCAAATGAGATAATATAGGTAAAGTACTTTGCAAACCTTAAAGCTCCATCTAAATGTTAGCCATTTATCATCATCATCACCACCATCACCATCACCACCATCATCATCATCATCACCATCTCCATCACCACCACCACCACCATCATCATCATCATCATCATCATCATCATCATCATCATTATCCATCAGAGCCTCAGCTTCCTTCTTCTCCATATATTTGGTCTAGACTGCTAGAGATGGGGAGTGGCATGCCTGGTAGTACCTAGTCAGAGACATAAATTCAATGTAGGCACCTGAAACAGTGGTCACCACTGGGCTGCCAGTGGACACAAGACCCATGCTGGCTGCAGTCTCCTCATGTAGTCCATGCTGCTCTGACTTGCAGGCTGCTCCTGCAGCAGACTTGACGTTACCTGACTATATGGTTTTCCCTGAATCCTTCTCCCCGCCTCTCTGAATGATAAATCATTATAGAAGATCTTCCATATTATAGTGTAAGCCCGGCTTTTCTTTCTTCCCCCATCCCCTAGCTCCTGCAAGATCTTTAGACTTTCTGGCTTAGAATAAAGAATCAGACATTCCTCTCCAACTGATAAACCTTCAACAAGAATGAACCTCTCAGACATTTCTCTCTGGCTGATAGGCCCAAACAAAGAGTTGAATACACTTCCACTAGGAGACAGATAGGTCTTGAACAAAGGCCAGGAAATTGTGAAACTGCTTCTTGAGGAACTAACCAGTTCTCAAAAACAAAATGATTGACAAGATCTTCCCCTCCCCAGGGGAGTGGCTACCCTCGCTGGCTGGGAACATCTGAGACAGTTAGCAGTAAGCCTTCCTTGTTCAGGATGCTATAAAAGTCTCCACATGGAACAAGCGAATGGGATCTCACCCATGGGGAGGACACTTCACCTGGGGATCAGTTTCCTTTTCGGGCCTTGATCGAGCTGGGCTGTGTAAACTGGGATTCCCCTCAGCTTCGAGAGCATCAAGTGCCAGAGTTCCCGGAGAGGTGATGAATCTATGTTGTTTGTGTCTTTGTCTTTGTTGTGTTAACTGTGTTTGTTAGAGTATTTCCCCTGTCTTTCAATAAAAACCATGTTCTGTCGGGAGTGTGCTTTATTGCCAGCAAGAATCCGAATCTGAACCTAACTTAGCTTAACCAAACACTCACCCCCATTGGA
The DNA here is from genome assembly GCA_028646595.1 of Phalanger gymnotis. Lineage (NCBI taxonomy): Eukaryota > Metazoa > Chordata > Mammalia > Diprotodontia > Phalangeridae > Phalanger > Phalanger gymnotis. The sequence continues at coordinate 328,490,751 of CM053624.1, forward strand.
GCAATCATTTTTGCCAGCTTCATGCTAGTAATGAGTGAAGGGGAACTGATCTGTTGAGGTTGGAGACCAATCTGTTGCTGGAGGAGAGAGGGACTGACACCTGGCCTGAGCAGGATCAAATGGGCTGGGTACCTTGATGTTAACTGGATTTGAACTTTTTCTAATATTGTGTCAAATGTTTTACACAAAATAACATTATAAATGTCCTCAAGTGAAATGTAGTAGGGATGAAATGAGCAAGATATGTTTTCCTGGCATAAGATAGGGGTTGATCCATGATCTGATTAGAAAATCCACACCAGCTCTAGGCTAAAGTAAAATTTTGGAATATGACCCAATCGAGGGCCCTTAGAAGTAACTGGGAAGTTGGGAAGAGGGAAGGGGTCAGGGGAGAAAGATAATGACTTGTGTTTTGAGTTGTGACCTGTGCTTTGGAGGGAACGCTCACACTAATATTCATTGATGCAGAATGTATTTATATACACGTGCATATCCATACATGTATATCTTCCACTAAAGCCCACCACTTCTGATTCCTCACTATGGTGTGGCTCTGTCCCTTTGGGTTCTCAACAGCTATCCCAGATGAACCCAAGCTCTGGGACCTAGCAAGATGAAATGGACTCCAGGACAATAGATTTAGAACTCTAAGGGACCTTTGAAACCATTTAGTGACTAAGTGGGACCAAATAATGACTAAGCGGGTTTAGTCCCACCTCTCATTTTACTGCTGCGCACCTGGGGTGAAAGAGATTAAGTGACTTGCCTGAACTCATACAAGTAGAGAGTAGCCGGGTCAGGTCCTCTGACTCCAAATGCAGCACACTGTCCATTGTACTGTGCTGTCTCCCCTTAGCTGACTGCTAAACCATGGATGCATAAAGGATTTTTTCCTTTAGTAACTGAACAACTTTCCATTTGTATCTAGACATGGCCCTAGCAATAGACCAGGTCCGGTTTTCGAGGAGCTAGTTATGGATGGAGAAGACCATAACCAGGGGAGGACCATCACTACCTGGTGATGACATTTTGGTCATGGTAACCCATATAAACAAAAAAATTTTATTTAGTCCTCAGTCCTGTGCAGTCTCTTTCTGCTTCTGCAGTGATGGAGACAGAGTGGTAGGAAAGGGGGACAGAGGGTGCTAAGAATCACACCATTTTTAGGACAACAAATTTCAATTTCAATTATTGGCACTCTAAATGTAAGATATTTGTCCAATGAACAACAAGTAGACGTATTGCTTGAGGAGTCAAATCATTTGAACCTTGACATTCTTGCTATAAAGGAAACAAACAAATAAAAAAAAGGAATGAAATGCAAGTCCGTGTAAGGACTGCTCTTAAGTAAGCCTTGGAGAGGCAAATAAAGGAATTGGTAGACTGGGTTTTATTATATGGCAACAGGAAACAATATTTCATTGGCTGTTTGCTTATCATGTTATGAATTACTAATGAAAATTATTTTAAAAAATATCTGCCATGAAAATAATTGAAGTTTATGCGCCATCAGTTGTTGGGGTTGAAGAAGCAGAGCGATCCTATGAAGAACTTGATAAGATCTTCCAAATTAAGTTCACACACACCTTGATGCTTGAGATTGTAATGCAAAGGGAAGGGGGAGGGCTAAGGTAAGAATGGGAAGATATATCTTATCTTATGTATCACACACACATATGTATATATATACATATATATAAAATATATGAGTCCAAAGATGTATGCATTACACAAAGCCTCATACTTTTATATCAGGAACACTTTGTTAATGAAATTGGTAAGCACTGGAAAAAGTGAACACTAAATAGTTCCATAAAAATGAAATAGATTTCATTGAAATATATATAGAATATATATTATATATAATATTATATAATATTAATGCAATATTATATAATATTATATAATAATATGATAGAATATAATAGAAATATAATAGAATAGGAAAAGACGTTATCGATGTGGGTCTTAAGTATTCCCTGAGTCAGTTGTTTCTGCGTAGTTATCTAGATCATCACTTCAGAGCTAGGATCAGAATTAGTAAAAAAAAAAAAAGCAAGAAGAAACAATAATAGTAAGAAAAATATATAGCACACATTGGAACAACTAAATATTGGAGTATTTGAAAAGGTAATTGACAATCAGAAATGGGAAATGGACATAAGAAATTAGATTAGTATTGACTCTAATAATTCAATACAGAAGTTTAACCAGTATAAATTAATTATCACAATAAGGAAAACAAAAAAGCCCAGAGTATTAGAAAAGGTTCAGATCAAGTTAACATCAATGTACCTAGCCCATTTGATCCTCCTCAGATCAGGTATCATCCTTCCTCTCCTCCAGGGGCAGACATGAGTTCCCCTTCATTCACTCCTAGCAGGAAGCTGGCAAGGATGATTGCTACCCACATCCTGACCATTTCACAATTTACTGAAAGATATATAGTACAGAAGAAATATCCTACTGTATTAATTTTTTATTGATTATGAAAAAGATTTTGACTCAGTAGAACAAAACACCACTTCATAGGCTTTTGTAACAAGTAGTCTTCTATCTATAAATAAAGACCATTCAAGATTCTTTGAGAGATGTAACAACAGAAATAACCCTATTCAACAATCTTCTGATCATTGATATCAGGCAAGGCATAAATCAGGGAGATGTATACTCACCAAAGGTGTTTGCCATTGTGTTGGAAAAGAACCAAAGCAGAGTCAATACGAAAGAGCAATTCCCTGCGAATGGTGAGGTCTCCCTGGTGCTCTTGTTTGTGGTTGATATTGTATTGTTTTCATCAAGCCCTAGAACACTGAATAGTCTTCTGGAAGAAATCTGTATGCATTCAAAAGAGTGACTGTTGTGGTGTTAATGTGATTAAAGATCTTCCCCCACCCATTAATCCCATTAATATGTCTAGGTGGAGCTAGTTAAGGGAAGCTTGATTAGGGGAGAGTTGTTTGTAGGAAGGCCCACACCCTTAATTAGGTCACAACTGTTGTGAGGCCCTCAGGGTCTAAAAAGGGTATATATACTCTGAGGGTAGCTGTTAAGCTCTCTGTCAGAACTTCCGGAGAAGACAAAGGTAAGCAGACAGCTAGGATTTGTGAGTGAGTATTTATATGAAGCCCCTAGCAGAGGGGAAGGTTAGAGGATGGCTTGGCTCCCTGCTGTGATGTTGTATTTTAAGTTCTTTGCTGTTATAATGAAGTGGACTTACTGGTTTTGGTATACAATTGCTGCTATGTTGAATTGGAGTTATTGGTTTGGGGATTTGATCCTCTGGTATCTGAATAAATGTTTTACTTCGTCTGCCTTCTTTATGGAGAGTCTCTTATACTCTGTGATACAGAATTATACAGACATATGCATGGTCACCATTGATATTGTGATACTTGCCTTAATGATACAACTATCCATACAGGAAAGCACAAGGGGACGAATCATGTCTATTTTCCAGATTACAACATGCATTTGTGTAGAAAGCCAATATAACTTGTCCATTACATCTAGGACAGAGGAAGAAAGTAGACTAGATTGACTTTAGACAGCTGCAAAGCTTTAATGACCTTGAACTTATCATGGAAGAGAACACTCAATTTTTTTCCCATACCAACAACCTACCAGTGTTCTTATATGGCAGTGAGACAGGGAATATAACAGTTCCTGGAGAATTAAAGATGAATATAAAGAGGGAAATGGAGAGGCATATATCCTGTGTGGGCAGACTGCAACATAGAAGTAAAAGATGTCAAGGAATGGTATGTTTTGAAGAGAAGATGGGCTAGTCATATGGTGACGGTGAAGGGGGGACAGGTAGACAGCCAAATTGCTCTACTGGTAGCCTTACAATATCAGGATAAATCCAAGATGGCTTCCAGCATGTCGAGTGGCTTCCCTCCACCCCGCCCCCCAATTTATAGGAAATGTGATATGAACCAGAATTTTCCCCACAACATCATTTAGGCCCAGTGCTTCCTCCTCTCGTCCCTTCAACATGGGTTAAACCCAAGCCTCCTCCTTTCTGCCTGCCACAAGGATTAATTTTTCTAAAAGGAGACAAAGCTATCACTGGACCTGATTGGCTCTGGCTTCCCTGCCGAAGTTTCCTGGTCACCTAATGAAAGGTGAGTTGGAACTAGTTGACAACAGCTAATTGTTAAATTTTCAGTGTGAGCATTTACATGAAGATTAAAACTTAAAAGTATGCCTGGCTACATTCTTATCTTGAGAGCATCCCCCTGTCTAAGGGCCTACAAAGTAGAAGCCTTATGGCATCTAGGGGTTCTCAGATTTGGTGGATGCCTGAGACCACATGAGTTGTGATACCTCACAATGATGACTTGCTGATTGGACGTACTACCACAAGGAGGTGAGAGAGACCTCATCTATCCAAGCTGAAGGTAAGCACTACTGTACTCTTGTTACATATCCTTTCTAGGCCAGTGCAAAATAAATCTCCTTTCGGTTCATTGTTCAATGGCCTACAAATGTCTCATTTCATTCTCAAATCCAACCTGGACTAAGAGAGAGCTGGTGGTAGGCCTGCCTCAGAATACAGGCACTATCTCGTCACACATGGATTGAGTGGCGGAAGGAAACTCCAAAACAATGAGATCACGGATCGTTTGATTATTTGAGTAACTAATGCAATTATGATGAAGGACAACTGCTCTCCTTTTTGTGTGTTTAGGTTAATCTTTAAATGTTTCTGTCTGTTTAGGAGAAAGGTCTGAGCCAAGTCCACATGTAGTGACAGCTTGACAGTGAGGGAGGCTGAAGCCTGTGTGAAGTGCTGAGCTCTGCATGGTCATTAAAAGGTCTTTTTTTTTTTTAATCTCTCTTTTTTTTTTTTGCTACAGTTGTTGAGCTCAACACTTCAACACTTTTGGTCCCTCAAAATGATATGATATATAACACTTAATAGCAAGAACAATTATTCAAAGCTGGTGCTAGATTTGTAATCAGAGGTCTTAGAGTCAAATCTTGGCGCTTCAATTTACTACCTTTTTTTTTTTTTAAATTTACTACCTTTGTGACCAGTGGAAGCCTTTCTGCTGTGAGCTATAAATGTACAGTCCCCCACGTAAGCCTTACACAGGATGTTGGCCATAAAACCACAGAAGGGACTTTTCCCAAATGATGCTTGCACATAACCACCCCTCCTCACCTTTTAGTGACCTCTGGGCTTGTTAACATATAATTAGCATAACAATCCCCCACTTTAGAGGGGGAACTGTGATGCCTCTTGGGAAATTGCTTGTGCTCTGGATCCTTTGGTGTCTTCTGCCTTTTTTTCATCAGCCAATTGTAGGCACCCTTGCCCTATAAAGGAACCACTTTTACCCCAGCTGGGCTGCGGCATCCCTTAAGGAAGAGAGCCCAGTGTATTACCTCAAATAAATGCCTTTACTTGATTTGGAGACAGTCTGAGTTTGAATTCTTTTGAGATGACACTGTGACACACACCCCTCATCTGTAAAGTGGTAGTGGTAGGGAGTAGACTAGAGGATATTTAAGATCTCCTGCAGGTTATGAATCTGTCATAATATGATCTACAAATAGATAAAGATGTGTGTTTTTGGTTTCTGAAAAAATAGACTATAGTGAACTAGAAAAGAGTCATTTAATAAACAATTAGTACTAAAGCCATTCGTTAGGGGCCAGAGTGACTTGTACTTTACAGTAAGTACTTCAGATTAGTTTGAACGTGATCAACTGGAAATTTCTAACAATACTCCCATGCTCTTGCAAACTACCAGAAGCCTCCATAGAGGCAACGGACATCATGATTTTTTTAGAGAACCAATGCAGTACTTTTCACAGAATTTTGAACTTTAGAGCTAGAATGGGTCTCAGAGGGAATCTAATCCCCATTTTAGGGATGAGGGGACTAGACCCCAGAGAGTCCAATTTGCCCAAGGTAAGCATAGCAAGGATTTGAAAAAGCAGTTTGCTATGCTTTACCCTACCTGTCTTTTGGGAACGACTATAAACCTTTACATTTGCATAGCATTTTGTCCTTCCCAAAGCCTTTTCTTAGTTCATTATCTCACTTGTTCCCCATAACAACCTTAATGGGGTAAGAAGGAGAGGGTAATTAACCCTATTTTCTGAATGAAGAAACTGAAAGGTTAGGTGACCTTTCTAGGTTGGGTGAAAGGGTCTCTGGGACTCCCAGGGATCTCTCCTTGAGCTGGGTGATGGGAGGGGGTGGGGGAGGCTAAGTACAGCAGCTGTACTTGGAAGAGCTTGGCTCTTTACAAAACCAAATCTGGTCAAAAATTCTTTAGAAATATGAAGTTTGCTTAAGCTACAAGTCTGTTAGGGGGATTAGGTGGAAGGTTTTCAATGGGCCTTTTGTGGGCTGGGAAGACCCTGAGAGTTGCTGTTGACTTAGCCAGGTCTTAGGTTTGCTTTCCCAGAGCAGGTGCTATCATTTGTAAATCTGCCTGGAGGGCTTAGTTCCCAAGCCTAAAAGTCATGACCTTGGATGTACACCTTTTGTGTTACTTTGTATCAACCTAAGAGCCCGGGGAGGAGCCTTGCCTTTGGGCTTTAGGACTAGATTTGAATGAGGTGGGAGATCACTATTAACGTGTCACAAAGATGAACATTAGGTATTTTCTCCTTTAAAAAAAGTCATTCTCAGGTAGCAGCTAAAAGGAACTCTTTAAGATTACCTTAAGGGACTTTGTTCTGTCTCTTTGCACAAGTTGGATAGCCTGAAGGCTTGGAGTTTTGACTGGGAGCCAAATGTCATTTGTTGCAAAGTGCTGGTGGCTGGCTTTTTGGGGAAAAAAGAGAGTTAGGTGAAAGTCTGCCTCTTCACCTAGGGCATGGTTCCTGTTCCCTAGGGGAGGGGTAAGGTAGGCACCCTCCTGGGAGGCATCGGGATTTAAGGCTAGACTTAACGTAACTTCCCCTTCCTCTTCAATCAGAATCGCCATAGAGGTAGATAGAAGCAACCTCAGCAGCTGAAGTCTAAGCCACACTTGAAAAAAGGATGCCTGCTGTAACAAACCCAGCAAGGGGCCATCTAACCTTTGCTTGAACACCTCTAATGAGGGAGAATTCCTGCCTCCCGATTAATTTAATTGTTTAATTGTCGCCTACACGAAGTCCTATTTTAGATCTTGATTTCATACTTTATCGATTTGGAACTGGAAGAGAGCTCAGAGGTCATGGGGTGAAGAGGGAGCATATATGGTCAGTTCACTTAACAGGTGAAAACTGATGAGCTCACTACCTTTGTGACTGGGGATGGTTTGTTTAACTTCGTGTAACCCTTTTGTACTTCGGTTTCCTCACCTGTAAAATGCGGATAATAACAGTATCTACCTGTACTGTGAGGATCAAATGAGATGATATTTACGAAGAGATTTGCAAACCTTAAAAACACCACATAAATGCAAGTTATTATTACTATTATTGTCATATATTATTGTTAATTGGGGTCATCTTCTACAATAAAGAGCTTCCATTTGTCCCTAGTCAGCTTCAGTATATGGACCCAGGACATTAAGATCTTTCGAACTCACAAGTCACATCCAAAAGTGGTTTGGACGTTGCAGAGTAAGAAGAAAGGTAAAATGTCAAATTAACAGTCCTGCAAACAGCTTTATGTTTAGATGGTTTTAAGTGTCAACCTCTCAGCTGGGCAAAGGAGTCATTAGCAGTGTCCCTAGTTTCCCTTAAATCACTGTCCAAGTGTAATTTTGAAAGTCTTTTGTGTTTTTAGCATTTCTTTTGTGTTTGGGAAATACATGCCTCTCCCATGCCAGATTCATATTATTCATTGATTCTTTTTCTACCTTTTTATCCCCCATTTTTGGAGCCTAAACCTAAGCTATAAGTATACCTCCACTCCCATTTTCCATCCCTCCCTCCAACAGAGGGTTTTGATGAGTCAAAGACTGTGAGATGCTCATTAGAGGCCAATTCACCTGCATGGATCCTACCTGAGTGGTCCCTTAGTGAAGGAGTGTGGACACAGAACCTGAGGACAGTTAGTTAATGTTAAGATACTAAAACAAACCCCAAACTAGGTAATTTTGGACAAGATGATATCAGGAACTGGGAGAGATGGCGTAGGAATCGAAGAAGCTTTCATGTAGGAGATGGAGCCTGAGCTCTCTTGAAGGGAAGAAAGTGGGAGAGAAGGAGGAGTACATTAGGAGAGATAGCCAACTAGCAAAGAGGCATAAAGATGGCAATGGAGTATTATGGGTAAGAGAGCAAAAGGTGGCACTAATGCATAATCAGGCTAGAAAAAGAGGTTGCGACCAAATTGGGAAGGTTACTAAATGTTAAACCATGGAGTTTATGAAACATCCAAGGGCTTCAGAAAGGAGAATATGAGATAGTCAGGGCAAAGGATATACCCAGACCACAGTCACTGCAGAGATGAGTATGCATTCAGACCACAGTCACTGCAGAGATGAGGATGCATCCAGACCACAGTCAATAGAGACACATGGACAAAATTGGATGTCCATTAGAAGTAACAGAATATAGTTGTGACTCAGCCAGGAGAGTTGTTGGGGCTACCAGTGAGGTGATCTTCAGGCTACAGAATAAAGGGAATAATAAAATTAAAGACGTATAGCTAGAAGGGACCTTAGAAGTGATCGAGTTCAACTTCATTTTACAGATGGGGAAACTGAGAACCAGAGAAACTAGTTGCCGAAGAACCATAAATGGAAAAGCTAGGATTCTAATCCCAGTTCTTTGACTCCAAATCCCTTGCTCTTTTCACTGAACTATGGTGTGAGAAGCATCCTTCTGACCTCGTACCCAAGTTATGCCAGGATTTGGGCACTTCTAGTTTTGTCCAGGAACAGCTGGGTCCCTCCCAAACAACAAGGAAGTTCAGCAATGCAGGTGGGAGCCAGAGATTTTCTAGGGAGGAGCAAGGTCTTACTCAGGCATGCTGATTGCTCCTGATGTTGGGAATAGGAAAGGAAAGAAGCACCAGAAAGAGAAATTTCAAGAATGGGTGGTTTCAGAATCAGAGTCTAGAACAGGAAAGATGCTAGGTAGGAGAAGGGGGCCAGGCTGTAGTGCACACAACCTATGAAGACCTTTCTAGTCTTTATTACACTTTATCCTCCCCATCCCCACCCCACCATACTTTTCTGTCCAGTGATACTGGTCCCTTTGGCATTCATGAACAAGACCCTCCAATTCTTAACTCCCAGCATTTTCTCTGCCTCCCACACCTGGAAATCTCTCTCTCCTCATCTCTGCCTACTGGCTTCCCTGGCTTCCTTCAAGTCCCAACTAACACCCCACCTTCTACAGGAAGTCTTTCCCAATCCTTCTTAATTCTAGTGTCTTCACTCTGTTTAATTATTTCCTATTTATCCTTTACACACCTTGTTCATATGTTTACTTGTACATATTTATCCACTTGTCTCCATTAGATTGTAAACCCTTTGAGGTAGGGACTCTTTGTCTTTCTTTGTATCTCTAGTATTTAGTTCAGTGCCAGGCACAGAGTAATTAATTAATAATAAATAACAATAATTTAATAAATGTAATAAAATAATAAATTAATAAATGCTTATTGACTCAACGAGTGACTATCACAAGAGTGCTTAGTCTCTGTGAAACAGAGGGGTCGCTGGACTATCGCGAAGCCAAATTACTTTTCAAGTTTTCAAAAAAGAGAATAGCAATAGGAGAAAGACACAGCATGTTATTTTAAGTTACTAGGTCTTGGCATCTGTCAAGACCCAAATTAAGGTCAGTTAGGATCTAAAAAAGAGTCTTTGGAAAGGTTCAAAAGAGAATGACTTTATTTAGCTAGAGTAGATCCTGGGCCATTTTAGGTGTAGGTGGAAGCTCTTAAAACTGGCAAACATACCTGCTGTTCTACCTCCAATGTAGGACAACCAGGATGGTAAAGAGGATGGAAACCATATGAGATGGTAATAGCTGAAGATCTTGTGCATTTTTAGCATGTGAAAGAGAAGACTTGGGGGGTGGGTAGGGTGTAATATGATAGCTGCCTTTAAATATCTGAAGGGCTAGCATATGGAACCTGGACAGAAATTCCAATTCCAATGCTTCCTTAAGAATGGAGGTAAACCATGGCTTTTGAAGGCCATACCAGTGGAACACAGGTTCTAAGACTCTATCCAGCTAGAAAAGTTTTGATTCTGGTCCTGGGACTAGACTATGTCTGCTTTTTGGGAATGAGCCTAAGTATGGAAAAGTCTATCACCAGTAGGTGAGAATCCTTGATAATGGATTCTTTGATCATGGAGATCTATGAAACAAAGAAAAATGCAAAATGGCGCTCAGTCCTGTACGACCTACTCCTACTTCTGCAGGGCTCAGGGCATAGGGGAAGGAAGGAAACCATTATTTAGTTACTATTTACCAGATACTGTACAAAGCAATTTATAAATATTATCTCATTTGATATTCATAGCAACCCTTTGAGGTAGATGCTGTTATTACCTTCATTTACATTTGAAGAAACTGAGGTAGACAGAGGTTAACTGACTTGCCTAGCATCATGTAGCTTGTATTTGAGGTCGTATTTGAACTCAAGTCTTCCTGATTCCAGGTCCATGCTTCTATCTACTGAACTACCTAGCTCATCAGCTAGGATAGTGACTGTGATAAGAAATAAGTCAGAGGTATTAAGAATCATGCGGCAGCTTGGTGGCACAGTGGATAGAACACTCAGCCTGGAGTCAGGAAAACTCCTCTTTCTGAATTCAAATCTGGCCTCAGACACTTACTAGCTGTGTGATCCTGGGCAAGTCACTTAACCCTGTTTACCTCAATTTCTTCATCTATAAAATGACCTGCAGAAGGAAATAGCAAATCATTCCAGTGTCTTTGCCAAGAAAACCCAAAACGGGGTTATGAAGAGTCAGACACGAGTACAAAACGACTGAACAACAAATTCAGAATCACAACATTTTTAGACAGAATATAAAACCAATTTAATTTTTAGTACACCCAAAATAAAATCTTTGTCCCAGGATCAGTGAATTGATATGATATTGGATGAACTGAGCCACAGTAATATTAATGTTCTTACTATAAAGGAAACCAGAAGGCAAAAAGAAGGTATTGTTAAGTGGAATTAGCTCCCTGAAGAGACAAATGGAAAATTCGGCAAAGTTGGACTGATCAGACACTCCAAGGCAACATGAGCCATTATTTCATGGGATATTGACATAAATGTTTTCATGCTTCATGATGACCTTTAGTAAAGATTACCATGAAGATAACTGCAGTTTCTTTTCCCTCATCCGTTGTATAGGATAAAGAAGACGTGAAGAAGAAAAGTACAAGATTCAGTCAGACTTGGGTTCAAATCTTGACTCTGGTCAAGGTTTTTTGCCTATTTGCAAGTCCCTCAATATATTTCTGCCTCAGTTATTCTTCTGTAAAATAAGGATGTTGGATTAAATGATCTTTGAGGTCACTTCCAGCTCACTCCTATGATCCTACAAACAGAGAAATTCTTTTAAAAACTTGACAAGATCCTCCTTATTAAGTCAACTTATTCACTTCGTTTGGAGTCAAAGGCATTGGGTTAGAATCCTGGCTCAGTTCTCATATGTATGCCTGAGAGGCACTTAACTTCTATAGACCTCAGTTTCCACATCTGTAAAACAAAGGAATTGAACTAGGGCTTCTAAGGTTCTTTCCATATTCAGTGACTTCATCGCAAAGGTGGGCTTAGAGAAGGATGGCAAAAACCATATTTGAAAATTTGGGTCAAGATTAAGAAATGAAAGTGGTCAAAAGTTTCTGAAAACTAACTTAGAGGTCATAAAAACTTTCTTTAAGAAGAAAGTCAAGAGGCATCCAGCATGATGAGCACCAAGAAATCAACAATGAAATAGACTGTATCATAGCTGATGGAATAGTTATAATTAAAAATGGGAAATTAATCAAGGAAAAGACAACAGGATGGATTATTATTTCCTGCAGAAAACTTAATGAGAATAAAAAAATTGTACCAACAAGGAGGCCAAGATAATTTAGAAACTGACTCACCAGCAAATACTTGGTTTCTTTGACAGGAGACGAACTATGGAAGCCAAGGGCAAAAGTAATTTTGAATATTTATTCATTTATGAAATAATCCCCTAGGAAGGATGGTGAGAGATTATATCACCTCATAAAACAAGGAAGAGTGGTTGAGAGAAAATTAATCTGCATAAAGTTTGGCCTGAGAGCCAACTAGATTAGATCATTGTAAGGACATTTATGAATGAAGCACTAGGAAGTCTTCTAAAGATCAAAGATGTCAAGAAATGGCACGGCCAGCCTTTTGATGAGTTGAGCTCTTTATTCCTGGGGGGCACTTGAGCAGAGGCAGAAGGACCATCCCTTAGGGATATTGTAGAGGAGAGAATTTGGATCATCTGCCTTTTCAGGCACCTTCTACCCAAAGTTCTATGATTCTCCCATCTTAGTGACTATACTGCATGGAGAGAGAAGCATGGTAGACTGGGAACAGGTATGGTGCAGTGGAGAAAGCAGGGTTCTGGGTTCACATTCTGACTCTGATGCTTACTTACCTGTGTGCTCTTGAGCCCTGGATTGGGGTAAGAGAGATGACCTTTGAGGTCCCTTCTATCTCTTCATCTACGATGCTTAGCTAAAAGAGCAAGACGGAGGGCTTCCTAGACACGGATTTTGACCTTCACTGAAGTCTTCAGTCCCAAGGGCTCTCTAGGAGTCAATACCCTTTAGCTACTGGTGTTTGGAGTTGAGAGGCTGGACATTTTGTCCCCAGACTTTTCTTAGAGGAGAAGTGGAAGAGTACTGTACTCCTTTGGGAATGTGGCTACTTTAATACTATTTTCATGACTTTAATCGTTGTTTCTGTCCCAGTTCAATGCTTCCTGCTTCAAAAGTGCCCTTTACCAGGGTCCATTAGCTGGGCAAGCAACTGAAAACTCAGACCTGGAGTAACTTGAAGAGTTCTGTTTTCAGAGTGGGCGGAGAAGAAAAGGGAATAAATAAGTATTTATTAAGTACCTACTATGTGCCAGGCACTGTATTAAGTGCTTTACAAAAATTATTTCATTTGGGGGCAAATGAGCTAAGGTGGATAAATTACCATTAAGAGTCCCCACAATTCTAACTCGAATCTGAGTGGGTCCATAGAAAGGAAGAGGAGGACCCATGGGCTCTGTGCATTTAATCTAACAATCAGCAATACCTGATATTTGGAAATATAAGTTCAATAACACCGGGTGGGTTTTGTAAATGGGGGTGTAGAGTTTTATTATTTAAAAGGTTTTATGAAAGTGTTCTAAATAGACCGTGGAATTGCTATAGTGATTTCTTCTCTGTTGGAAATTACCCGGCCATTTGGTTCTTATTTTTGCAAAAAGCATAGGCCTTTTGAACACTCATTTGATATGCTTATTGCCGCATCGCAACAGGGAGATATGCTTTGAATTCTTCCTAAAACCCCCATGTAAACACAAGGCTTATGGATAATTGCAACAAAATACCAGCTCCTTCTAGAGTGCTTTCACATGCAATTTCCTCCTGACTACTGCATGTAAACATGCTTATTGGACTGGGGGAGCCTTCGGGGCCCCAGTGCAGGGTGCTGGGGGAACGAAGTCTGGACAAATGCAAATTAGGTTCCCATCCAGCCCTCCCCTCCTCTCCTCCAAATCCATTTCTTTGGCAGAGGAAAGTTGCAAAGAGCTTTGACTGCTGACTCCTTTTTCTCTTGAAAAGTAAGACAGGACTTCCACAGGTATAGCCGTATTCCCCCCACTGCCACCACCATCCTTGGCTCCAGTCAAGTGGTGCAACTTTGGCAAGAGGAGGAGAAGACTGAGAGGTCCATAAAACTTCAAAATGGAAAGAGTGGTCAAAGCCTTGATTTGGAGTTACTATATCAAGGATCTAGGCTCAGCTCCAATATTTAACTAGCCTGGTGACTTCAGTTCAGTCACCTCTCTCCTCTGTATCTCAAGTTCATCCTAGGCAGCTTGGTGGAGGGCTGGACCTGGAGTCAGGAGGACCTGAGTTCAAACGTGGCCTCAGACATTCACTAGCTGTGTGACTCTGGGCAAGTCATTTAATCTCTGTCTGCCCCAGTTTTCTCATCTGTAAAATGGGGATAATAATAGCACTCACCTCCTGTGGATGTTTTGAGGATAAAATGTGATAATATTTGTAAAGTACTTTGCAAATCTTAAAGTGCCATGTGAATGCTAGCTATTATTTCTCCTCCTCCTCTTCCTCCTCATCCTCTACCACCACCACTGCCACTGCCATCGCCATCACCATTACCATCATCATCGCCATCACCTCCTCCTCCTCCATTACCACCACCACCACCATCACCACCACCACCACCATCACCATCACCATCTCCTCCTCCTCCTCCTCTTCTTCCTCCTCTTCCTCTTCTTTTTTGTTTGTAAAATAAGAAGAGATTGCACTAGGGGCTTGATCTCTAGGTCCCTTCCAGGTCTAACCTTCTATCAATCTATGTCCTTTGCTTCATCTCTTTGTTGAATAAGCATTTTTCTAGGAATGTTGTTCAAGTTCCCCACGGCTCTGTCCTCAGAGGATCAGGGGGCCCTCTTCTTTGCCAAGGCTATTCCCTCCACTTGGGCCCTTTAGCCTACTTCCTCCTTTGAGACCTTGCCCCATCCATCATTCATATATAATCATAGAAGTTAGAGTTGGAAGACATCTTAGAGATAATCTGGTCCATTCCCTCCTCCCTTTTACAGATGAATCAACTGAAGCCCAGTTATCCAAGGCTATGTAGTTAAATCCTGGTAGAACTGAGCTTCAAATGCATGTTTTCTAACTACTAACATCTCTTTCTTGACTGACTCCTTCAAAGGAGTCAGCAAATAAACTCAGGTGTAGTCCTGTGTATTAAAAAAATAGGATAGTCAGTCAGTCAATAAACATTTATTAAGCACCTCCTGTATTCCAGACACCATGCTAAATGCTGCGGATGCAAAGAAAGGCAAAAGATGGTTCCTGCTCACAAGGCACTCACAGTCCAACAAGAGAGCCAACAAGAAAACAACTGTGTCCAAACAAGTATAGACAGGATAAACTAGAAACAAACAGAAGGAAGTCATTAGACTTAAAGGGGATTGGGAAGTAAAATTTTTATCTGGTTCTTGAAGGAAGCCAGGAGGCAGAAATGAGGAGGAAAAGCACTTTTGCTTTCATCACTATAAAGAACTCCAAGTTGAAGAAACTCCCTCTAAGTCAGGTTAGTCCCTTCTCTTTAGTTTAGCGTCTCGGAGAACTGCCTAGAGGATTAGGTGACCAAAGTGACTTCCCCAAGGTCACACAACCAGTCAAGGAGAAACTTGAACCCCAATCTGATCCCCAGGCTGGCTCTCCATCCATTCCTTCATGCTCCAGCCTGTAAATTGGCCAGTTAACTGCTTGGGGCACCTGGCATTCCATGTCCCATGTCTGGGGCCTTCACACAAGTGTTATGCCTGGAGACCACTCCCAATTTGCCTCTGCATGTTGGGTTCTTTATCTTTCTTTAAGGCTCTGTGTGGGTTCTACCTCCAAAGGCTGTGATTCTCAAACGTTTTGGTCTTGGGAACCCTTTACACTCTTAAAATTACTGAGGACCCCTCAGAAAGCTCTTGTTTATGTGGGTCATATCTATTAATATTTACTATATTAGAAATTTAAATGTCTTAGTATTATTATGGAAATAATTTTGGTCTCATGGACCTCCAGAAAGGCTCCCTGGGGTCCTCAGGGATCCCTAGACCATACTTTGAGAACTACCACTCAAGGGAAACATTTTCTGATTCTCAGGACTGTTTCTGCTCTCACCCTCCTCTAGTGACCTCATATTTATTCATTTTTGTAATTGTTGCAAATTGCTCCCCACCCCCAATAAAATGTAGGTTCCTTGAGGGGAGGGACAGGCTATTTTTTTGGAGGGGAGAAGGCAGGGTAATTGGGTTTAAGTGACTTTCCCGAGGTCACACAGCTAGTAAGTGTGTCAAGTGTCAGAGGTCACATTTGAACTCAGGTCCTCCTGACTCCAGGGCTGATGCTCTACTCACTGTGCGACCCAGCTGCCCCAACAGGCTATTTAAAAAAAAAAATCTTTTTATCTTTAGCAATCAATCAAAAAGTATTTATTAAGTTCTTACTATGTGCCAGGCTGAACTAATGATCTGTAGACAAAAGTGAAATTTAGACCTTTCCAGGCGCTTACATTCTAGGTGCTTCAATAAATGTCTAAATTGAATCAGTCCCTCTCTTCCCATTTCCCCTCTCCCCTGACACTTCTGAATTGACTCTCTTTCCATGGCTTCTAGACATTCTCTCTCCTGGTCCTTTTTTTTTTCTGGTCCAATAACTTCTTCTTAGTGTCTTTTAATGGCTCCTCATCTTCCTTCTAGTCCTTAAGTACGATTGTCATTCAAAGCACTGTCCTCAGCTCCCTTCTATCTGTAAACTCTCTCCCTTAGTAATCTCTTCCATTCCTTTCAGTCACCTCAAATGCAAATGATTCTTCAGTTTACAACAGCAACTCCAGGATCTCCGCACTGAATGTTGGGCATCTCCACTTAGATGTCCCATTGGTACCAGAACTGTCCAAAACTGAACTTGTGACTCCTGCTGAAAATCTGTCCTTTCTCCCAATTTCCCAGTTTCTATTACTAGAATTCCAGTGTCCAAGGCTCAAGACCTGGGAATTACAGAATGTTAAAGAGCTGTGTTGTCATCTATCTAGTTTAACCCATACCTTAAAGGAATTCTCACTAAATGTGATGGCCACGTGAAGTGGCTTCACCACTTGCCAACTCATTACACTTTTGAATGCCTCTAATTGTTAGGAAGTTTTTCCTGACAAGTTACTTCTTTACAACTTACATTTATTCCTCCTGGGTCTGTCCCCTGAGGCCAAACAGGAAAAGCCTAATGGTTCCTCCACTTCGTCCTTTTAAATTCTTGGAGACTGCTATCATGTTCCCCCTAAATCTCCATTCTCAGCTTCTCAATTTCTTCAGACAATCCTCATATGTTGTCCTCTCAAGACCTTTCCCCATCCTGCGGCCGCTTCTCTGGATTGTCTCCGGAATACCAATGTCTTTAGACCATGGTGCCCAGAATCGAACAAGATGTTCCATAAGTAGTCTGACTGGGGCACCGAAGAGAGTTGATCATCTCCTTATCCCTGGAAGTCATGCTTCTTAAAACAGGCTAAGATTGTGCTAGTGTATTTGGCTGTCTTATCACATGGCTGACTAATATTGAGCTTGACTCATCTTTGCCTCTTTCCTCTCCCTCCCCCTCAACACATCCAAACAGTTGCTAATTCTTGTTGATTCTGACTCCATAGTAACTTCCTCTCTGTTCACATAGCTACTTTCCTAGTTCTGGAGCACTCTATCTCTTATCTGGACCATTATTATGGCATTTGAGCTGGTCCTCCCTTCTCTAGTCTCTCCTTCAGTCCATCTTTTGTATATTTCGATACTTCAAGCATGTGTTAATTTCATCAGTGTGAGTATTCTGAACACCAATGTAAAGCATAAGAATTAGTGATCTCAATGAATAAGTGCTTACTGATTGAGTGATTAATAGATGGCTTCTGCTGGGGCAGAAACGTCGATCATCCCGAATGGAACCATTTAATTAGCCTCTCCAAACACAACCAGGCAGATCCTCAGACAACAGACTTACCTGCTATTAACAGCTCCCTGAGAGCTTATCAGGTTGGTAGGGTCTGTCAGAGCTTGTGCTGCCATCTTCTTTGTGGTTCCAGAGTCCCTTCATGCCATAGCATGGAGGATCTTTCACCTTTTCTAAGGACTGTTCTTTTGATTAATGAGTCTCTGGCTGGGATCTCATTACTTGAGGGGACCAAGGCATGCTTGTTTCATTCACAGCTAAACACACTCTCTTCACTGCACCATCTTCTCAACAGCCTTGCCTACCTCAAGGGTACCCTTCTCCCTTTCCAGCTCCCCTTTATGTTTTGTTTTCCCCTATTATGTAAGCTACTGGAGAGTAGAGCATGCCATTTGTTTTCTATATTTGTATCCTTAGTGCTTAGCACAGTGCCTGGCACATTACAACTGCTTAATAGACATTCTACCTATCTAAATACCTATGTATGTATGTATGTATCTATCACCCCTACCCTGCCAAAATCATCTTCTTAAAGCACCAGGTCATTATTGGTAATATACCCTATATATACCCCCATAGATCTCTATCATGCCCTTTGGGTTGCCAGAAACTTTTATCCTTCTGAGATTGTGGTGTTCCATGATTCATAGTCATATAGCTTCACTGGAAAAATGCTTCAACAATATGGTGGATCTGTGGTCTTGTTGACATGAATGCTCCCTTCAAAAGTTCAGATAGCCCACCCATGCGTTTCTGTGTAACTCTTGTGCACAACCTACCATAAATCATCTGTAGGGAGTCTGATGAATGTCCTGGGGTGTTTCCCCCAGTTTGACCTTACGTGGGTAGAAAGAGAGCAAATGGGCTGTCCATTTTTTGTCACTTCTTGCCACATGATCAGCCCATCTCCTTATCTAGTTGTCCATCTCACTGAAGACACATTGAATGCTACTTCCTATGTGTGATTCTTCATTGGTTGTATTTTGGGCTTGTTGACATGCTCCATCCTCTTTCGATGTGTTATTATGACACAGAGATGACTGTAAACTCACTGTATGTGGGGTAACCTGCTACTTTAATTTTTCCATGAATGTAATATACCATGATGTATAGCCATGTTACAAGAGTACTGAAGTTGAAAAAGATGGATCTTGGATCAGAGTGAAGCTTCAGGTCATTAAAAATACTGCAGTTTTCCAATGGGCAATTCAGACCACTCTTATCTACAATTTTGAGCTCAGATAGTTGCATATTTGTAACACTTGTCCAAGAACTATGTACTGATGGGCCAGTTCTATGTGGTGTCTCTGTAGCTGCATATCTCAGGACAATAGGTATTCTTGATCCACTTGGTTTGTCTTGTGTGGCTAGTCAGTCTGATTTCTTTTGAGTTATTATAGGACCCATTGAAGAGACCCTTAAGTATTTTTGCACTTGGTGCACTCAGCACAGGGCAGGTAGATGACAATGGATAGAATGCCAGGTCTGGAGTCAGGAAGACCTGAGTTCAAATACGGCTTTAGATACTTACTAGTTGTATGACCCTGGGCAAGTCGCTTCACCCTGTTTACCCTAGTTTTTTCATCTATAAAATGAGCTGGAGAAGGAAATGGCAAACCATTCTAGTATCTCTGCCAAGAAAACCCCAAATGGAGTCATGAAAAGTCAGACATGACTGAAAACAACTGAATGATAAGCATTCAGCAAAACCCCTATAAACAGCATCTTCAGGCTGTTATTCATTCATCAGAGTTAACAATGGTCTTAAAAAGAGAGATTTTTTTTAAAGGAAGAAAAGAAAGAAAAGCGCATCAGTGGATTTTTTTTTCTAAATTAGCAGAAGGAGGCAGGAGGAAATTCACACGGGGTCCAATGTTGGAATCTCCATGTTTAATGTGCAATGTACTTTATGAAAAAAGAAGCACAACTTAGTGGAGGTTTGTGGTTTCCTATGCTGTCTTCATTTTTCTATTCTTCATGGCATCGTAAAATGTTCATGTTTGGCAAGTTCACATTAAAAATGAAGGGTTTTGTTTCTTTACTTGTCTGTGTAGGTCTTTCTTGACCTTGGAGAATAGATGAAAAAATTTACCTCCTTTATTTCTTTTCAAAGGTGGGAAACCAGGGGTATGGAATACTGCATATACAGACTGTCACACTGAGGTCATGTGTTGGTTAATTTTTCTGAATTGCTCTTTTCCCTCTCTTTTTAATTCTTGTTACAAGGGATGGTCCACTGACTAGGGGAGTGGAGAAAGAGATATTGGAAAATGCTATTGGCTGGGAAATCACTCCTGTGCTCAAAGTGTTGTAGGAGTGGTTCTCGTTTCTATGGTCCACTCTATCTCAAGTTGAAGGATCCACATCCTTGAGTTCCCCCCTTAGACCCTGGTTTCAGGGTCTCCTTCTCATATCCTCATGGGAAGGAATATACTGATGGGTTGACATGCTCTGGAGGCCTCTGACTACACAGTACAACTTGGCACAGATTTCTTCTCACCTCCAGGGACTGTATCTATATGACATATAAAATGAAAACCAGGATCAGAGTTACTTGGAGTCCTTGGACAAGTCACATGACAGCCTGGGGCCTCAGTTTCCTCATTTGAAAAGTCAGAGGATAAAGGCTGCGTGATGAAGTAGAAAAGTGAGGGGACTGGCAATTAGGACTGCTGGATGCTAATGCTCACGCTACTAGCAATAATCTGTGTGACCTTGAGCAAGTCATGCCCTTCTGTGCCTCAGTTTTACCTTCTATAAAATGGGGCAGTAGGTCAGATTTCAGAAGGAAGGCATGGGGGGAGTGATGGCAGAGGAGAGCGTCTTGCTGGAGGTGGGATTGAGTTTGAAAGGAAACCAGAGGAGACAGGAGGCGAAGTTAAGGAGGGAGAGCGTTCCAGACCTGGAGGACAGCCAGCTCAAGACACAAAGTCAGGAGACAGAGTGTCCTGTGTGAAGAACACAGCATCGTAGGCCAGTATCACTGGATTGGATTGTGCTTGGAAGGGAGCTCAGTATAAGAAGACCAGAAAGCTAGGAAGGGGCCAGGTCATGCAGGCCTTTAAATTCAGACAGATGATTATGTTGCTCCATGTTTTCATTCATCCTGGGGCTATCAGAAAGTTGGGGCAGGGTCTGCAGAGGTCTCCATGTCCCTGGGACACAGCTGCCCAAGCACAGATCCTCCACACGTGGTC
Source organism: Phalanger gymnotis (assembly GCA_028646595.1). NCBI lineage: Eukaryota > Metazoa > Chordata > Mammalia > Diprotodontia > Phalangeridae > Phalanger > Phalanger gymnotis. The sequence goes on from CM053624.1 coordinate 328,511,594, forward strand.
ATGGTGTGTCATGCCCACTGCACATGGGCAGCGCACAATTTCCCCTTCTACATTGTCAAATGCCCAAATTCTGCATGCACTCTCCATTTTCTTATCTCTTAGATGGCTTGGAAGACCTTCAAGGGATTTCCAGGTTACTTGGCAGCCCTTTGTCTCTTAACGGAAAGGCTTGGCCTTTCATTCAAGCGCAGAGTGTGGGAAAGACCTTGAAATGTTTTGATGCTCAGTATTTTCCCCTTTGGTTCCTGGAATCTGGCAGGCAGAGCAGAAGGAGAGCAGAAGGGGGCCCATCCTTCTAGGGGCTGACAAAATCAAGGATCAGGTCCTCCCTGGCGCTATATCTCAGGGGTGCTGATAGGCCTTGAGGGGGTAAGGAAAATGAACACTGTCATGGAAGCCAGAAGACCTAGGTTCACATCCTGGCTTTGATACTTATCAGATCTGTGACTTTGAGAGGTAAAAGTCTTCCTTCTGGATCTCAAGTTTCCTCATCTATGAAATGAAGGGGCTTGATTAATAATGGTTTCCAGGGTCCCGTTGGTCTCTGAAGGCCAGGATTCCATTATCATATCAACTATGATCCTACTTCTGTCCAGGTCTCTTCCCTCATCTGTAAAATGAGAGGGCTGATTAGATAATTCAATTCTACGAATATTTATTAAGTCACTTCTGTATGCAAATCTCTGGGCTGGGTGCTGGTGATATGAAGAGAAAAACTAACACGTCTCTGCCCTCATGGAGCTTATATTCTACTTGGTGGTGTTGGGACACAATGGCGATACAGCATGTATAAAAGTAAGAAAACACAAAGTAGATACACTGGAATGTAGAATAATTTCTAGGGTAAAAGATTGCCAACTGGGCATCAGTAAAGGTCACTCACTGGAGGTCATTTGATGTTGTTCAGTCGTGTCTGACTCTTTGTGACCCCGTTTAGTGTTTTCTTGGTAAAGATAATAGAGTGATTTGCCATTTTCTTCCCTGGCTCATTTTATGGATGAAGAAGCTGAGGCAAACAGCGTTAAGTGGCTTGCTCAGGGTTACACAGCTAGTAAGTGTCTTAAGGATGGATTTGAACTTAGGTCTTCCTGACTCCAGGCATGGTGCTCTATCCACTGGGCCACCTAGCTGCCTGAGGAGGTCATGAGTCACTCATGTGTATGTATACTTTAAGGTTTGAAAAGCACTTTCCTTCCACTAATCCTGTGATAGCAATTAATGGGAATATCATACTTCCCGTTTTATGATTATGATGAAAACAGCAGATCTATAACTGCACCACAAACTGTGCCCTGGGGAGAGCGCCTAGGACACCAGCACAGAATTGTGGCTGAGGGGGACAGTGTACCCTAGTTGAGTAAGGGTGTAAACCCACTCCTGCCCATGTGATTGTTTCCTATTTTTAACTAATCATTCTAATAAAATGCTTCTAAATTCGGTGCCCTCAAAATATGGTGCCGTATGGCAAAGCCTTGGTCACCGCTCCTAGTTATGGTTCTGGGAAACAGGATCATAAAGGTTGAGTGACTTGCCCAGATTTTTATACCTAAATAATAACTAATAATAATAACAGACCTAGAACTAGAACCTGGGTTCTCTGACTGTTTCTTGGGTTTTCTTCTTATACAACAAATTCTTCTCAAAGACCCTTTGAACTTTTAGCATTTTATGAGCTATTTGAAAGGAAGCAAAAAGGTTCTCCCTTCCTTCTCCTCCCCTCCTAGCTCCGAATCTCCAATCATCTTCTCTACCAACTTAACCATGGTGCCAAAATTCCTTCCTTGCCACCATCCAGGTAGGGTGGTATCGGGGAGCTGGTCCTGGTCAGGAGGGGCTTTGGTTCAAAACCTGCTTCTTCTGTGCAGCCTTGAGCAAGATGCTTCCTCTCTCTGATTCTCTGTTGTAAAATGCCTGCAGTACTGACCAGGGCTGTTGGGAGGCCCAGGGGAGAAAATGGTTGTCAACCTTTAATTACTACATGAATGTCACTTATTTTTCAAGAGCATGGATGGACAAATGATAACAATTCACATTTATATAGCATTTTTAAAGATTTATAAAGCACATCGTCTCATTTCATCTTCAAAATTATATCATGAGGTAGTTGCTTATTTGGGTTTTACAGATGAGAAAAACTGAGGCCCAGAGAGATTAAGCAAATTAAAATCAAAGGCTGTCTCATTCTAGGTCTTGTACATCCAGAGCTTACCACAATGCCTTACACATACCGGGTGCTTAGTAAATGTTTACTAAATGGAATTGTATTGTATTTTGGGGAGAGCCAAATTAATTTGTACAAAGAGTAAATGCTAGACTTTGTGGCTTAAGGGGACCAGGTATCATTCTAAGTCTGCTCTCCTTCAGATTCACCTTTTGGGGTGCCTTCTCAGGCCCATGCTCTGCCTCTGCTTAACACTTTCCCTATGAAACACTTGGCTAAACAATAATATTTGACCAGTCATAGCATTTAAACAAGCCCTGTGATGATCAAACGACTCTCGCAAGGCATTTGCTTCTTACCAGAAGGGAAAAATTACATTTCTCTGGAACTAGGTTATTTAGGGCAGAAAATGTAAGGAAATAGGTATTTAGGTAACCGTGGGCATGGTTTTTATTTTCCCTAATTTTCAGATTACTTTCGATTAGGTCTCTTCTGAGTGGAAACTTCTTGATGTGAAAGAGATACTGTCTAAATCATTACAGTCCATGGACGACCATGTGCCACCTCTTAGGGCAATTACCCCAGACCCCAGGGTTACCACTGAGCAGTCCCTGACCTAGGGCACTTCCTCAGAATATTAACAGGCTTGTAATGCAGTCAAAAATAGCCCCTGGCACAGACAATGCCTTTGTGGAACACAGCTCAGAGTCTGATGGGAGGCTTGCAGTCCATTAGGATATAAAGTCTATTGATTCAGATGTTTCTCTGGCAGGATCAGCTTCAGGGGGAAAAAAATTCTTACCAACATCTGGAGCCGATCCCTTCCTCTCTCCTCCGCCCGCCCCCCATTTAAAAAGAAAAAAACTCAAGCCAAATTCTTTCATAAATTTTGTGCTAGAAAATGTTTTGACGTGAATATTTTTGTCAGTCCCCCAGTGATTGCCAAATGAAACTCGATTCAAAACAGCGCCAAAAATATATTCACATCTCTCTCTGGGCCGATTTTTGGGTACTTTCAAGTGCTTCGGAGCGATTCCTGGGGCTAAATATGTGTCACCTGTGAAGCACATTTAGAGCTCTTTGATCATAGTCTTACCAGACAATTAGGGCCCTGTGTATGGGGAGGCCTGGTTTCTTACAGGGTGGGGCGGGGGAGGGAAGTGGAGAGAAAGATGGCGAAGACTTACTTGGCCTGCCATGCCTGTTCACCTTAGCTTTTGTGGCTGGGGATGGAAAGTGGAGAAGTTGTTCCTATTTTCATAAGGAATAAAGAAAGATCATAGGTTGAAGCATCTCTCATGGGTCCATGGGCCTGTGTTTCTGGGAAGGTTTGCCAAGTGGGGGTCAAAGCTGCAGGAAAACTATCACTGCCAGTTTTCATTAAAATGGCCCCCATGTCTGGGGATGAAGAGGGACTAATTCCCCCCAAACAGCACTACTTAGTACTTGGGCAGCCGTCGGTTGTGGTTTGGTAAATTGAATGTTACATTGAAAGGTTATGGACTGTTGCAGGCACTCCTTGGTTCCCTGGACATTCCTAGGGGCATTGCTCTCAATTTTCAGAAAGAACAGAAGAAAGAAAACTCATATGGAATTCTTTAGCATCACCAATGGAACTTGTCATTAAGACATTGCCCTGAAATGCCATCTCCCTGGTGACCTGCCCAGGCAAGGTCTGGAACCCACGTGTGGATCATGGATTTGGGCTTATGACACTCTACTTGGGCTGCCTCAATTGACCCCTCAGGGCCTGGCTCTCCGTGTTGCCATGCCCTGGGTTAATGGGTTGGGCAGTAAGCAGAGCCCTGTGCTAAGAAAAGGTCAGTCAAACCTACTCAGACTCAGAGCAGGAGAAGAGAAGGCCTTTCTGAAGAAGAGATTTGAATGATAGATTAGCATTAAAAATATTAATAATAATAATGATAGCTAGCATTTATATAGTGCTTTAAGGTTTGCAAAATTCATTCCTACGTGATCAGATTTCATTTCTCATGTGATCTATCTATGGGCACTAAGCTGATCATCATCACCATCATCACCTTCGTCATCATCATCACCATCATCACCTTCATCATCATCATCACCATCATCATCATCAATAACAACAGATCATAATTATGTAATGTTTTGTAGTCTGCAAAGCACTTACCCCCCAATCACCCAGAGTTCTAGGAGTGTGAGTGGTATCATCTCCATTTTGCAGAAGAGGAGATTGAGGCCCAAGGAAGGAGAGACGCTTGTTTAACACCGAACACCTAGTGAGTAACGCAACTAGAACTTGAATTGAGTTCTCAGCCTCACTTCCCTCATTTGTAAAATGGGAAATAATAGTAGCACCTACCTCACAGGATCGTTGGATCAAATGATATCTGTCTATCCATCCATCCATTTATCTGTCTGTCTGTCTCTCTGTGTCTGTCTGTCTTTCCATCTGTCTATTTGTCTTTCCATCTATCCATCCATCTATCTGTCTGTCTGTGTCTGTCTTTCCATATATCTGTCTGTCTGTGTCTGTCTGTTTGTCTTTCCATCCATCCATCTATCTGTCTTTCCATCCATCCATCTATCTATCTATCTACCTATCTATCTGTCTGTCTGTCTGTCTGTCTGTCTGCCTGCCCGTCTGCCTGTCTGCCTGTCTGTCTGCCTGTCTGCCTGTCTGTCTGCCTGTCTGCCTGTCTGTCTGCCTGCCTGCCTGCCTGTCTGTCTGCCTGCCTGCCTGCCTGTCTGCCTGTCTGTCCGTCTGTCTGTCTGTCCGTCTGTCTGTCTGTCCGCCTGCCTGTCTGTCTGCCTGCCTGTCTGTCTGTCTGTCTGCCTGCCTGTCTGTCTGCCTGCCTGTCTGTCTGCCTGCCTGTCTGCCTGCCTGCCTGCCTGTCTGCCTGCCTGCCTGTCTGTCTGTCTGCCTGCCTGTCTGCCTGCCTGCCTGCCTGTCTGCCTGCCTGCCTGCCTGTCTGCCTGCCTGCCTGTCTGTCTGCCTGCCTGCCTGCCTGCCTGCCTGTCTGTCTGTCTATATCTATCTACACAAATCTACATGCATATGCTTTTTAAAAAAAGAGGCTGACAATAGGTTGAAGTTAAAGGAATGGTGCTTTATTTAGTTCCTGGCCTCAGCCAATGAATAGGGAAGCACAAGCTGTCTAAGCTTACAGTTTTCTCATCTTTCATATGAGGTGGTTGACCTAGGCTGCTAAAGTCCATTATAGTTCTGGTATCCCGAGTTCTATGTTTTCTCAGGCCAGTAGGTCACTCCTAGTTTATGGGAAGTCAGGAAGTCTGAAATCCGGAAGTCTTCTATTGCCATCTTTAACACCACCCGGGAGAATAAAGGATGACACTTAAGATTCTTCAGGGTGAGGTCCACATGTTCTATTTGTTTCAGTGCTCAGAGCTGTGTGTCTTGGAGGTGCTCCATACATGCTTAAAATGGTTTTGTAACGGTGGATTCTCATTCAGAAGTCCTCTATATGACTCCTCACTTCTTGTTATTGGACGGGACCTTAGAGAGCATCCAGCTGGCTGCTCCTAAGATTCTGAAGCCCTTGTTGGCTTGGGATGCAGGTCACCATCAGTCCATTACTGCATGTTGATAGGTTTCTCCACCCCCAATTCTCCATCTCTCTCTCTTTCTCTCTCTTTTTCTCTCTGTCTGTCTTTGTCTCTCCTTGGTGAAACTCATGTGGGAGGAAAAAACAAATAAAGATGATCACATAAGTTGTTTGTTCACATGTTGTTTACCCCATTAGATAATTCGTGAGCTCCTTGAGAGCAGGGATTGTCTTTTATTTTCTATCCCCAGTACTTTGTATAGTGCCTGGCATGTAGTAGGGGCTTAGTAACTGCTTTTTGACTTGATATGGTTTTGTATGGTTCTATAGTGATCATGTGTAGTAATTTGCAGGTCATAAGAAATCAGAGTGCCTTAATGGGGGCTCAGAAGGTGGCAAGGTAGCTCAGACAGATCCACAGGAGCAGGAGAGGTGATTGGGAGAGATCCTGTCAATAGGCAAGTATCATCAGGGACTGAGATATTGGGAACTCTTGGCAAGTCATTTAACCTCTAGTGCCTCAAAAAAAAAAAAAAAAAGAACCTGTCGCTAGGACAGAGAAAAGAATGCAGATTGCTCTTCAGGGTTGTCTACTACTCTCCATTCCTGTCTGTTGAACTGTGGTGGCTAAAAAACTTTTCCCTGACAAGTCATGGTTCTTTTAGTACTTGCTTGATGCTCTGAGCCCCCAGACTCAAGCAGCAATGTAGCAAAAGTTAGCAAATGTCATTTATGGAAAGTACCATGGGAAGATTGCATATTCTTTTAACTTTTTAATTTTGGTGTTGTTTCAAAGTTCATTGTTCCAAACAACTGTTTGATTTAGGGTTAGAAATTCCTTAAAACTTCTGTTTAATCCATTATGGGGATCTTGCATTCCCAAAGTCCATTTTGAGGTTTTAAAACCTACAGAATGGAGTATGGAGACTGGGATTACAAAGTTCACTTGATTCCTAAGATCCTTTGCAGATTGGTATTCAAATGAATTTGAGGTGGAATAAAAGACTGTAAGTGAAGGCATCAGTGTTGCTGTTCTCTATCCTCTTATGTGTTTGTGTATGTATATTTACATATATACATATATATACATGAAAATCTTTCGTATATCTGAAGATAGCAATCTTTCCCTTTATGTAGCCATATATGTGTGTGTGCATACACACATACTACCCATACATACACACATATGGCTTAAGTGTATATATAATATATATACTACATATGCACACACATATACACATACATATTCACAAATACACACCCACATTCAAATATATACCAGTCAAAAATCACTTGTCTTTGGAACTGTATTATGGCCAATGCGAAACCTCAGTGTCTCCCTACCCAGGAAAACTATCTTGTTTTACTGTTCATACTACTTTTAAAAGGAAAATGAAGAGGAAGTAAATTGTCGCTGATCTCTGGGCCTGGAGGAGAAGAACCCCATTTGGCTAACAATTCCTAATCACCTGAAGGGAAAGGTTAAGTTGCTTGCCCTGAAGAACTTCAGAGCAAGTGGAATACTCAGCAAGCGGTGTCCAGAGAAGCAGATGGCGGAGCAGAGGGACCCTGGACAATCTGGACCACAGAAGCTGACATTATACAGATGTCTGCAAAATGTTAGAGGACTTGGTGGAAGGAAATATAGGCAGAAAATGACAATAATGTCTTATTTTATGATTTTACTAACAACTGATCTATCCATACTCATTGCCACAAAAAAGAGTTAAGATTCTGTAGGAATATGTGTGATGTATAAATATCTGGAAATCCACCATTCTCTATCTTTCCCTAGGATCATAACATCATTTTAAAAATAGATTTTGTGTCTAAGAATGAAGACATTTTGATCCACTGATTCCTAGATGAGTTCTAGAATCTTGGAGTTAGAAGAAACCTTAAAGGTAAATTAATCCAACCTTAATTCAATTCAATGGACATTCATTAGACTTCTTGTTCCTGCAGGAATTCTCTTCTCAGCCTCTTCAACAGGTGGACATTCAGACTCTATTTGAATATTCAGTAATAGGTGACTTACTGCCTTATAGGGCAACCAATTCTATTTTGGGGTAGGTCTAATTATTAGAAAATCCTTCCCTATAACCAACCAAAATCTGCCTCTAGTTTTCATCCCTTAATCCTGATCCTACCTTCTGGAGCCGCATGGCAGAAATCTAATCTCTGTTTCATATGAAAATCTTTCAAAATTTGAAGAGCCCAATCATTGGTTCTCTGCAACTTGCCTCCACCCCACTCCCTTTTTTCCTTTCCAGGATAAGTACATGATCCTAGATTCGTTGAGCTCAATGGGACCTCAGGGATCAGATAGGTCAACGGTTTTCCCCCACCCCCTTCCAAAACACCCTGACAAGCCAATGGCCAGCTTCTGCCTAAGGAGGATGTACAGCCTCTTGAGGTGGCTCCTGCCACATTTAGAGATTTGTAATTATTAGGAAGTTCTTCATCCACAGTCCCTTCAAACCTGCTCATAAGACATGTTTTTGAGTCCCCTCATCATCCTGGTCACCACTCTATGGATATGCTCTAGTTTGTTTGTCCTTTGTTCTCAAAGAGGACCAATGACATTTTTCTTTCTTTGTTTCTTTCTTTCTTTTCTCTCTCTCTCTCTCTCTCTCTCTCTCTCTCTCTCTCTCTTCCTTCCTTCCTTCCTTCCATCCTTCCATCCTTCCTTCCTCCCTTCCTCTCTCTCTGTCTCTGTCTCTCTTTCTTTCTTCCTTTCTTTTTTCTTTCTCCTTCCTTCCTTCCTTCCTTCCTTCCTTCCTTCCTTCCTTCCTTCCTTCCTTCCTTCCTTCCTTCCTTCCTTCCATCCTTCCTTCCTCCCTTCCTCTCTCTCTGTCTCTGTCTCTCTTCTTTGTATCACCTGCACCAAACACAGTACCTGGAACACTTAATAAATTCTCATTGATTGATTGATGTGTGGTCTGAATAGCGCAAGGCAATATGGATACTATACTTCTACGAATGCAGCCTAAGAATTCTTTAACTTTTTGGGACAGTCATATCACTCTCTTGATTCATAATCAACTTTAATCCCTAAGTCTTTTGTATGTTAAACTTTTAAAAAAAACCAGGTCTGTCCCATTGTGTCCTTGCACAGTTGTCTGTGAAATCCAAATGTGAAAACTTATGTACAATATTTCATTTTTATAGATGTGACCCATGTTTCTATCCTAAAAATTTCTTGGGGTCCTGACTCTTTCATCTAGGTATCTGGGTGATACAGTTGCTAGGGCTTTGGGCCTGGAGTCAGGGAGACCTAAGTTCAAATCTAGCCTCAGACACTTGGTTGCCATGTTACCCTGGGAAAATTACTTAACCTCTGCCTGCCTCAGTTTCCTTAACTGTAAAGTGGGAATTATTAGCACCAACCTCTCAGAGCTATTGTGCAAATGAGGTATTTGTAAAATACTTAGCACAGTGTCTGGAAGATAGTAGGTGATGGATAAATGCTCATTTCTTTCCTTTCTTCCTATTAGATGTCCTTTTAAACTTTAGATTACCTCCAAAAAGGGTTTTATTCAGCATTGTCATTTTTCAATAACCTCCCATTTCTAAACAAAATCCTCCTTTTTTGACAAGCAAAACAAACCTACACATTGACTATGTCCAAGAACCCACGTTACAATCTACTCGAGTGTCCATCACCTCTCTATGAAGAGCTAGGTTTCATTACTAGTTCTCCCCATTAACAAATTTCATAAGCATGGCTGATTACTCAGTCTAATTGAATTTGATTCCCCAGGTATTTATGAAGTGTCTGCTCAACTCTTTGTGAAGGTCTGTGAGATATATGGGGAAAAAAACCAAACAACCCTCTATTATATGGTCTTTATACTTCAAATGTCATGGTCTTATGCACATGAAATAATTCAACATCATATAGTCTAATTTAAGCTCTAGCATGCTTAAAATTAGGGCTGTTAGGTGGTCCTTGGATAGAACACTGGCCCCAGAGTCTAGAGGACCTGAATTCAAATGTGGCCCCAGACACGTGATAGCTATATGACCTTGGGCAAGTCATTTAATCCTGTATGCCTCAGTTCCTCACGAATTAAATGAGCTGGAGAAGGAAATGGCAAACTACTCCAGTATCTATTGCCAAGAAAACCCCAAATGGGGTCACAAAGAGCTGGATACATCTGCAAACGTGGATCATTTTGTCAGCAATTGACATCAAATGTCAATCAAAACGTCAAACACACACACTTAAAACTATACTAAGACTTTGAGACAACCTCTATAAGCAAAAGCTCAGACTTGTAATATGTATCTGACATACAATAGTTCTAGTTATTGAGGGTGGTGTTGGCTAGAGTAGTCAAAGAAGGTCTCCTGAAGATGGTAGAAGTTGAGAATGGCTTTGTAGAATCGGAAGGGTCTGTATAGGTAGAGAAGAGTGATTAGGGTACTCCATGTATGGGAAGTAGCATGGACAAAGGTGTGAAGGCGAGAATTAATATTGTGTGTGCAGCTGATAGTGAAAAGACTGGCCTGGTTGGAGTAGAAGTAAGTGTTGGGTAGAGTAACAGATTTGATTCAACTCAACAAGCATGTGGAGATATGAGATTGGACAGACAGCAGAATAATTACATGTTTTATTGTCCCAGTCGAATGTGTCCATTCACCTTCCTTGGGTTTAGTCTTATTTTATTGTTTTGGTTGTCTCTCCTGATCACTAGGGTTACATTTTGTCTCCCTTGTTCAACAGGTTTGTATTTTGTCTGATTTTCCACCTTGGACAGTGGTGTTACACTGTTTTGGTTGACTGGATTGCTCACAGCAACGACAATAATTAAAACTGAGATATTACAATTCTAGTTTATGAAGTGCCTATATACATTACACAGACATTAGTATAAATATTTATCCTCTCATTTGAGCTTCACAAAATATTATTATCTTATAGATGAGGAAACTGAGGCTTAGAGACTTTAAATGACCTAGTTAGTGAAAAGAAAGGTGAGATTTGTGAGGTCTTCCTGACCTCAAGTCTAGCATCCTCCCCATTCTACGTCACTGTCTCCTTTCAACAATGGGGTCACATACATTGAGTCCCTTTGTTAGTCGGGGTCACATGCTTAGGCCCTTTGGGCAGTGGGATTTGTTGTTTCCTTTAGTCGGTGTGATCATACTTGGTCAGTGGAATTATGTGCCTTTGTCTTTGGTAGGGTGGCTCATGGTTACATGGCTCCGTGTACTTCCATACAGTGTACTGTACATATAGTACTTCCTTTGGTCAATAGGGTGGCCTCTTATTTCTGTCCCGCAAGGGATAGAAAATGAGATTTCCATAGAATGGAGGTTTTCTACCTTTCTTTTTATCTACCGATAAATTGATTAATAGTCATTTATTATGTGCCAAGCACTATGCTGAATGCAAGAGATTTGGGCTGGTATATATATGGATATATATGTGTGTGTGTGTATGTGTATACATATATGCCATATATTGTTGCAGAGAGAGAATGATTGCTATTTTCAGATATTTGAAAGATTTTCATATTTTATTTCGTAAAAATATGAAATACAAATATATTTCACATATAAAAATATCATTTTTGTCAATTTCATGTATAAAAGTAGGAAATACAAATATATTTCATATACAAATGTGAAATATAAATGTATAATATATATTTTCATATGAACATGCACATCTTTCATGTATATATGTATATTATACAGGAGGATAGAGGACAGCAACCTTGATGCCTTTACTTATCTTTTATTCTTTCTCAAACTCATTTGAATGCCAATTTGCAGAGGATCTTGGGAGTCAAGTGCACTCTGTAGCCCCAGCCTCCATACAGCTTCTGTGGATTTTATCAAAGCTTCAAAATGGACTTCGGGAGTACACAATCCACCTAATGGATTAAACAGGGGTTAGAAGGAATGTCTAACTCTAAATCAGATAGTTGTTTGGAGCAATGAACTTTGAATCAATACAAAATTTAAAAAGTTAAAAGAGAAGACTTAATTTTCACTTTGTACTTTCCATAAATGATATTTGCTAACTTTTGCTACTTCTCTGCCTGAATCTCAGGGCTCATAGCATTAAGGAAGCACTAAAAGAACTGTGAGTTACCCTTGTCAGGGAGAAGCTCTTTAGCCACTGCAGTTCAGTGGACGGGAATGGAGAGTAATAGACAAAGAAGCAAAAACCAGGAGATAGTAGTGGGAGTAATTCAGTGATAGTGCAGTGCCCATCAGATGAGGCACCCATCAAAAAAAAAGAACTGTAGTTAATGGAGCAGAGAATTGTACCTTCCAACAGGAAACAGCATAACATGACCAAAAGACATTGGCATGTCCACAGCGTCAAAGTTACGAGATATCCAGCCATGGATGTGCCTTGGCCACACGTGTCCCCATGGCTGTGCCTTCTTGATGTGTACCTTAGGCACACAGGTTCCTGATGAGCATGACCTCCACATTTATACCCTAGCCATGTGTGGTCCCTCTTTCTATGTTCCCAGGTTGCCCTTCTAAGCTCTTCCTCATGAATGGTGCTCTTACCTGTGGGAGAGACTTCGTTTACACCATGCATACATGGAAGGATGATTTCTTGTCGGTTTATTTTCTGTACTGTTTAATTAGATGTCCCTTGTCTTGAACTAATGTGCTTTCTGGCTGACTGGTAAAAGTAGCAAGAGAATATGAGCTGTATTTTTTGAGTGGGAGATCTACAGAGTACGCTGAAAACTGGGGTAGTTTTTTCAGGGAGCAGGAACATGTAAGAAGAGGTGCTATACCTGTCTCTTCTTTGTCCACCTGAATGTTTGGTCCAGTCAGGAGGGAGGGAGGCTGGTCCTTGCTGTATGGAGGAAGGTAGGCTCAGTTGTGCTCTGGGCCAGTCTTTGGCCCTCCTGTCCTCTGGCATCCCTCCACCAGGCCTTGCAGTGATTGGATTGGTGCCTTTCCCAATCCAGTCTGCATTAAAATCATCTGCTTGAGCTGGGCAATTTCACTTCCAAAGCAAACGGAAGGATATTTTAAGCTCAGAATGAAGGGGAGGAGGGGGAACCTTTCAGCAATTTTCATAGTTTTAATTCTAAAAGCAAAGGAAAAATTACCATTGGGCTTGTTACAACAAAGACAAAACAATTCCATTTCCAGATGGAAATCTGGCCATTTTACCAAGGGAAAATATCATTTCCAATTGAAGCAATAGCTAATTTCTGGGAAACCCTTAGAATAATTTGGGGATCGTGAATGAATGAATGAATAAATGGTTGGCCATGGCCTCCTCATGGACTGTTGGGAGGCCAAGGCTGCTTGTGCCATATGCATCATCCTCCTTGTTTGCTCTGGATTTACAACTGGGCCTTGGATCTGACCTCAAACATTCAGTCAGGATTTTCTTTGTTCCATAAGGGGGCCATTAGATGGTGAATTAGCAGTCAAGGATTACCTCTGTCCCTGGGATAGCTATTAACACTTCCATTGGGGTCCCAGGTAGAAGTCTTCATGCTCCAAACCCTGCACCCCCATTTCAGAAGATAATCAACCAAGTGAATGGTCAGGGAGGTGTCTATGGCTAAGCTGGGAGTGGGCTTCTCCAGTTGAATGGAATGAGGGCAGAGAGTTTTCCTGGGGCATTTGAAGCAGTTCATAAGCTGTACATAATTGAGATCCACAGTTTGATATACAATTCTCTTTTTTATGTTCTTCTTTGTATATGGAAATAATCATGTTTATTGATATATGTCAAGTTCATAATTAAAAAAATAAATAAAGCCTCAAGAAAAATCAAATAAAATTCAAGCCAGCTCCCAGAACAAATGATAGTCAATTTCAAAGACTTCATGAATGGGGAAGGGTCATACCGATAAATACTGACTGGGCTCTCTCCTAGAAGATATAGAAGAATCTACTGGGAATTTGCCATCCAGACAGAAATGCCATGTCCATTTTTTTTTAAACTTGAGAAGTGGGAAATAGTACTAGATAGCAAAAGGCATTTCAAATACGAGGTGGTTGTGTGTGTGTGTGTGAAAGGCAAAACCTGATCAAAAGTAATGTCCAACTGTATCTGTGAAAACATGCAAGTTTTCATTTGTCTTTGTATTTCCAGAGCCCACTATGGTTATTTGTACATAGTAGGTGCTCCATAAAAGTTGTGGGAGGAAATGTATTGTTGTGAGACTGTTGAAGAGCTCGATTGCCTGGTTCTCCTCTGAGTTCTGGGATCTTTTTGTCCCAGATTCTTCATAGAAAGCCACTTCCAAAGCTTCCTTCTCTGCTATTAGTAAGCTGAGGCTGCAAAGGGGGAAATGAGACAGAGAGGGGAGGGAGTGCCTATCTGTTGCTTCCCAATGGATCCCATTGGAGTGCAGGGGAATGACACAGCCTTAATATATCCCATAGAAGAATTCGGCAATCAATCCCTCATTCCTCAGCTTTTATGAGGACCAAGGCAAATGAAACAATATTGTTACAATAACATGAACACTGTCTAAGAACAAATACAGATTTTGCAACACTTCTGGGAGATCATCTGGATACCTACATTCAGGGCCAGAATGGGAAGATAACAACTAAATGGAGGCCTTTCCAAAAAAGGGACAAATCTTGTTTAGCCCACTGGGGCTGAACAAATTGATATTAATCCGTGACAATCTGTGTAGGGGAAAAAGCCCTGGTTTGGGAGGTAAGAGACACAGGATCTAGCCCTGGTTTAGCTGCTAATTCTCTGTGTGCTCTTAGATGAGTCATTTTCTCTCTTGGGGTCTCAGTTTCCCTGTCTGCAAAATCTAAATAATTTTCTAAATTCTTGCAGCTCTGTTCTAGTTCCAGATTCTAATTTGTATTCTAGCAATCCACATTGATAAAGTCCCTTCCAATTCTGGCATTCTGTGTTTTAAGGTCCCTTCTAATTCCAACATTCTATGTTCTGAACTCACTTTTGATTCTGTTATTTTGTGTTTCATCATACAAATATTATAATAATACAATAATAGGCAGGTGTTCTTAACCTAGGGCCCACAGACCTATAAAGAATTCATGGATAGATTCCAGGGGGTCTATAAGCTTGGATGGAGAAACAGAAACATAAACTTGGATGGGGAGAAAAATCCATATCTTTATTTTCGATAACCTCTAATTGAAAATTAGAATTTCTTTTCAATAATTTAAAAAACAATATTTTGAGAAGAGGTCCCTAGGCTTCACCAGATTGACAAGGGGGTCCATCACACACACACACACACACACACACACACACACACACACACACACGCACGCACAGGTTAAGAAGTCCTGTTCTAAGGTCTCTTTCAGCTCTAATGATCTGTGACTCTTAATATAACAATTTACATGTATGGTTCTTGTTCTCACTCAGGGTTACTCTGTCCCATTCCAGCTCTTGCTAAGTAATTGGAGTGTGAAGAGGAAATTTCGTGTTTTTTTCTCCTGAGTTGGGAAAATTCTTCCATATGGGAATATATAAATAAATGCAGGCCTTTCATCAAAGGAGCAAGCTTTATTCATGTGGTCCTTAGTTGGGAGGAGAGGCCTGCATTTTCTAGGTGTATCTGAAAAGGACCATACTGTACCCTCTCACAGAGGAAGGCTAGCCTTCCCAGTAGACATGGTGGGTGCTTTGCTATACCAGGCATGCTCTGTAGGGCACTGAGGAAGGCTAGCCTTCCCAGTAGACGTGGTGGGTGCTTTGCTATACTGGGTGTGCTCTGGAGGGCACTGAGCAGGGTCTTGTGTGCTAAAAGGGGGAATAGAGATAGTGACAACTTCATCCTTTTGGCAAAGCCTTACTCTTGCCAAACTTTGATGTTAATCAGTGAATAGACAAGGAAGGAGAATAATGGGGGGAGGGGCAGGGGAAAGCTGGAGGGGGAGGTTGGTGCATATACAGATTGTACTCCCAGAACAAAAAAAAAAGACTTAATAACAATGTCAGTTCTGCACGTGTATTTTTATCTCAACATCTTAGAAGGCCTAGAAAGCCCTGCACTCATCTTGCAGAAAGCAAACTCTGCATTTTCAAACTGAGGAAAATGAACTCTGAGAGGCCGACCTGCTGCAGGCTTCTGGGGATGGAAGGGAGCCAGCGATGCTGACCATAACCCTTTGACCATATCTTTGTCTTACAGCCTGTGTGAGGCTTGAACTCAGAGTCAGGAAATCAGCTGCCAGGCTCCAATGTGTGAGTGAAAGTCTTTCTTTCCTCTATTAATCACAGCCTTTTAAGGGGGCCCAATCTCTGAAGTATGACATGAGGGTATGGGCCTAGATTCCTATCCTTGCCTCCTTTCTAACTAGAAGGAGAAGGCCAGCAGAAATGGGGTGATGAGGTAGCATCTCTGGGCTGTTGAGGGGGTAGTTTGAGGACATGAGGAAGACATCGTGGGGGAGAGGGCCCCAAAAGGCACAGTAACTTAGAGGAGCAGGCTCCAGACCAGGCTTGTACACTTCCATTGATGGGGAACTCATTACCTATGAAACAGCTTCCATTGCTGAATATTAGAGCATTATCTTGGGCCAGAATTCTGCCTTCCATCATTTCATGAGGGGCAATAATGGAAGGTAACTTAGACTGGCATCAAGGCAATGAAAAGGATCCTAAGAGGAACAGAGAGGGACACACAGAATATTTGAGTTGGGGGGACCTTCAAACATAACATGTCAGATCTAGGAGGGGGTCTTAAAGCATAGAATATAAACTGTTGGGGTTGAAAGAGTCCACACCCCAATTTTATAGACAGGGAAATTGGGGCCAAAAAAGAGAGGTCCTTGGCAAAGGACACACAGAGATTTACAATTACAAATTAATTTACAATTCCAATATCTTTTAACATTAACATAGCACTTTTCCCACTGATACGAGTGGCATTTACAGAGGAGAAAACTAATGTTTGGAGAGCTTAATTTACTTACCCAGGGTCAACCAGCTTGTAAACATGAAACTGGGACTCGAACCTGTGACAACTGAATCTAGGACTAGCATTTTTCCCCACTATCAAATCAATCGATCAACATTTATGAAGCACCTACTGTTTGCCGAGCACTTTGCTAAGTGCTAGTGACACAAAAAGAGGCCAAGGACAGTCCCTGCCCTTAGGAGCTTACAGCTAAATTTACAGTTTACAAACTAAGCCTCACTTACTCTTCTTTCCTAATTGTATACATGGCGGCACCTCCCTGACATCACTGTCCTCTTCCGGAGCCAAGGACAAACCACCACCAACAACAAAGCCTGAACACATCTTAGAGATTACCAAGTCCGGGGCATCTTCACCTTTTTTTTTGTCATGGACCGCTTTGGCCACAGTCTGGGGGAGCCCATGGATCACTGCTCAGAATGTCTTTAAATGTATAATAAAACGTATGGGATTACAAAGGAAACAAATTACATTGGAATAAAATGACCAAAAAATTAAACCGAAATTAAGATTTAAAACCCATTTAGTTCAGTTCTCCCAGGATTATGGATGCCAGAGCAGAGAGGGACATCAGAGGCCATCCAGTTCCACTGTCTTGTTTTATTGATTAGGAAACAGAGGTGTTGAGAAAACTTTCATTTCCAACGTACATTTCAGGGCTGTGACAGTTAAGGTTTTTTTCTCATCATTTAAGCCATAGGAGACTTCTATGGAAGAGATAGCTGTGCCAGAATTTCTGTAAGCATCTCTTATTTAAAAGAAAAGGAAAATTGTCTCTTGAAATATTTCTCGTTGGAGCCAAACTGGGTTGGAGTGAGGTGACAAATAGGATACAGAAAGCCTACTCTGAGTTAGCTGCAGGGATGGAACAGCTTAGTAGGAACTGTTTAACTCCGGTTTCCTTTTTTTAAAAATATATACCCTCTTCACCCCCTAAAAAACACAACATGTGGCCACCAAATTAGCGAAAAAGTACTTATGCATAATCAGCATTCCCTAATCCTATTCAATTCCTTGTGTGTTTCTCTGTAGCCTGACACCTCTCTGGCCCTGGGGCCATGGAAAGGCAGGAGCAATCATCCTGCCTTTGCCCCCCTCATCCTCCAGATTGCATCTTGCACCAACAGTTTGTGTGTGGGAAACATCCAATAGGCCTAAGGCCCTCCCTGGGTCATGTTCCTGTTGCAAAGTACCCAATCACTGCTGTGTTGCCAGGGTCACCTTTGACCCCAAGGAGCATAATTAATTGGGGCTCGGTTTCAGAGGGAAGGAAAAATACTCTAGCCTAGAGCAGAGTACCTGCTGCTATCAAATACGTCCCCATTAGGGACCTGGTATTAGAATAGTCCCTGACAGGTCAAGTTCCCAAAAGGAATAGGTCCTGACCTAGCCTGGTGGGTTTTTTTTTTCCGATTCTGGAAATTTTCTAATTGCTGACATGTCTAATGGTTCAGTGGCTTCCCCCATGGCCCACCTGGGCATGCATGTGATTTGGTGGCCACTTCTCTGTTTCTCTGACTTCCTACCACCAATGAAAAGCTCAAGGAGATTTGGTAGAAAAACCCAGGAATGAAATTCCAGCCCAACTCTAAAGGCAAGGAATGTAACCGGATACAATAATGAAGGTTAAATGCCTGAACAAATCCTAACAGACCAGAAAGATTTGATAGGGAAAAGAATTCCTTATTTGTTCATTGTCCAAATAGACCAGTAAGCTT
This sequence comes from Phalanger gymnotis, assembly GCA_028646595.1. NCBI lineage: Eukaryota > Metazoa > Chordata > Mammalia > Diprotodontia > Phalangeridae > Phalanger > Phalanger gymnotis. The sequence continues at coordinate 328,529,937 of CM053624.1, forward strand.
ATCAAGTGACCTGCATCCATTGCCCTGAGAATGCCCCTCAATCCTGGGTGAGGGATTAGGGGTGGCTTGTCCTCAGATTCATACATTATTTCTGAGAGAGCCTCATGCTTTCAAAGGATACTGTGAGGGCTATTTGGGTATAATCCCACACCAACTAGGGTCCCTGAAGCAGCTGTTGGGAGGCTCTGAACCAGGGCCGAATCTTGAGAAGCTTGCCTAGTGGTTGGTGACTCAGCAGACCCGTGCTCTATTGACTGACTGATTGTATGTCCCTGGGCAAGGAGGTATCCAAGTGGAACAAAGATCACACTGAATTCAGAGTCAGAAGATCTGGGTTCAAATCCAGGGTCTTCTACCTACCATCTGTGTGACCTTGCGGAAATTACTTAGCATGAAGGATACAGTTTGGGCTGGTGGAAGGAGCACTGGTTTTGAACCAGACTTCAAATTTTACTTTGGATGTTCATTTTTTTTGTTTTGTTTACTTGTGTGACTTTGGGCAAGTCTGATAACCTTCTTTGGCCTCAGTTTCTCATCTGTAAGTCTGTAAGTCTTTTTGCTCCTTTTTCTTTATGTGTATTATAAGAGGGTTGGATTTCATAGATGATCTCTCAGATTCCTTCCAGTTTTAACACTCTACGATGCTTAAATACTTCTGTGGTCCTTGGTTTCCTCATCTGCAAGAAAAAAAAATACTCAAAACAAGTGAGTGGGGTGTGTGTGTGTGTGTGTGCGTGTGTGTGTAAATTAGATGATTTATAAATCTCTTTCCAGCTCTAACACTTTGTTCTATATTCTAACTTTCTCGTTTCTAAAATTCCTTCTTGCTCTGTTCTTTGATTCTAAGGTCACTGACTAGTGTATACTTGGTGGCAATTGAGTTAGGGGGATTAGGGATTAGATATATAATTTCATTGACCTAAGGAATTCCAGGAAGAAGAAATTCCCTCTACCAACACAGGTCATCATCTCTTCAACTTATGTATGGTCTTAGAAGGTTTTCTAGAGCACTGAAAAGTTAATTGTCTTGCCCAGGGTGACATGGTCAGAACTTGTCAAAGGTGGGGCATGAACCAAGGTCTTCTGGGCTCTGTGGCTAGCTCTCTCTCCACTACATCCAAATGTCTCTGCAGTGGATTAAACTACTAAACTGGTCATTCTTTGCACAATGTACTTCATGAGAATCCTCCAGGAAACCATACCCTCCCTGGCTTAACCTAACAGATGTCAGCAGATGGCTTTGGCTCTTCCCACTCCTTCCTGATAGTATGAGGCAAGAGTTCAGCTCTTCCCCATGGAGCCATGGAGTGTTAGGGCAAGAAGGGACCTTAGTTACCAAGATAGTCTAGGATCTTCATTTTACAGATAAGAAATCATGACCCAAGAGGAGAAGAAATGTAGAATCATGGGATTTTTGAGTTGAGAGGTACCTTCCTGGCAAAATTCTAGAATGTGGAAAGAGCTGGAAAAGGAAGCAGAGACGATAAAGAAGTCACTACTTCATGAGGAACAAGTCATGCTAGACTAACTTTATTTCCTTTTGAACTGGGTTACATAACTGGTGGATTGGAGGCATGCTGAAGAGATGGTTTACATAGATGTTAGCAAAACAATCAATTAAATCTCTCATGATATTCATGTGGAAGAGATGGAAAGATGCCAAGCAGACTATAACACACCTAGATGGACTTGGGAGTGATTTAATGGCTGAACCTTAAGAGTAGTTGTTAATGGTTCCACATTAACTTGGCAGGTCAGTCAGAGAGTCTGTTGACTGACAGATGGTATCAGCTGATATCAACCTGGAAAGAGCCGATATCAGCTGGTATCTAGCGGAGTGCCCCGGGATCTGTCCTTGGTCTTTTGATGTTTAACATTTTTGTTAACATGAGTCAACAGTTTGGTACAGCAGACAAAGATACTAATGAGATCTCAGGTGGCATTAAGAAAACATAGCTTCCAGAATTAAGAAAATGATTGTTCTTCTGTATTCTGGCAAGGCGATACTGTTGCTGGGTTGTCCCAGTCCTGTCCAACTTTATATGAACCCACTTCGAGTTTTGCTGGCAAAGATGCTGGACTGGTTTGCCATTTCCTTCTCCAGCTTGTTTTACAGCTGAGGAAATGGAGGCAAACAGGGTTAAGTGACTTGTGAAAGGTCATACAGCTAGTAAGTGTTGGAGGCTGGATTTGATTTTAGGTCTTCCTGTCTCCAGGGCCAGCACTCTATCTACTCTTTCACCAAGCTTCCAGGTTAGACAACGCTATAAGCACTGTATTTAGTTCTAGGTACTGGATTTTTTTTTAAGTTTTATTTATGTCTTTTATTATTACTTCACAGTCAACTCTGGAAGTAGGAAAGGGGTAGATTTAGGCTTGATGTAGAGAAAAACTTCCTAAGAACGGGAGCTTTCCAAAAGTAAAATGAGATCTTCTGGAGAAGGTGGCTCTTCACTGGTGGCGTTGAATTTAAAACTGGGTATGTTGACAGCCTTCGTACCTCCAGACTTCTGTCACTCAGTAACTATGAAGCTGAGGCCCAGAAAGATGCTGCACCTTGTCATTTGACCATACAGTTACCAGCGAAGTTTGGCTCTCCTTTTCCCTTGTCAATACTCTGTTCCCGTAAGGCTTTGAAGGGTTTATTTTAGGAACGATTATGTTTTTACAACCTACCTCACAGATTTGTTGCAATGAAAGTACTTTGTAGACTTTAGAGACATTGTGTGAAATAATGTATGTAAAGCTGGCCTCTGAGTCAGGTTTAATTCTTGCTTTAGACACTTATTAATTCTATGACCGTGGGAAAATCACTTAACCTCTCTGTGATCTAGGCAAGCAACTCTCTAAGACTATATGTTTCAGAGAAAATGCTGATCTGGAGGGGGTAGAGGGAATTTCCTCACTGGGAGTTCTTACACCAATGAAATCATAGATCCCATTTTTTTTAAAATGCTATAAAAATTTGAGTTGCTATGTTTAGGTCCAGATGATTCCAGGGTTTTCTTGGAAGACTCCGCTTCAGTTTTAGAAACACATTACCATCATCTGTAGGGAGCAGGTTTAAATACAGGGAATGAAAGAAGAATGTCTTTCTCATGGGATCATAGATTCAGAGCTGGAAAGGACCTTAGAGCTCATCTCGTCTAATGCCTTCATGATATAGGCGAGGAATCCAAGGCCCAGAGAGATTGACTTGCTCAAAGCGACATAGTTATTAAGCAGAAAATTAAGGGATTTTAACCCAACTTCTCAGACAGTAAATCAAGTCCTGGAGGACTGTAGAGCTTGAAGTGAGGGAAGGGGGAGGGGGAATAGAATAAACATTTATAGAACATCTACTAGGTGCCAGGCTCCATGCTAAACACTTTACAACTATCTCCTTTGATCCTCATAAAAACTCTGGGAGGCAGGGGCTGTTATTATCCCAATTTCATAGTTGAAGAAACAGGCAAACAGAGGTGAAATGACTTTGTCAGAGTCACACAGCTAATAAGTGTCTGAGGCTGGATTTGAACCCAGCCTGACTTGGGACAAAGTGTTCCATCCACCTAGCTGCCTCAGGCAGGGGAGAGAAGAATCAAGGGAGGGGGCTGACTTGGAAGGATCTTACCATACCAAGACAGTCTGAGAAATACTTTTAGAAGCCTCTTCCAAAACAAATATGGTGTCTGTTCTGAAGAACAGAAAGCACCATGCCTGAGGTTTTCCAGAGAAAAAGAGGGTTCTTCCTTTTTACTTCAAAAAAACAAAAACTACAGGATTTCCCTGGTGGGATTGGAAGCCTCATCTGCTGATCCAGACTGCAGACCATTCACTCCTCTGTAGATGGTCCCAGGGGTTGCTGTGGTTAAAAAAACCCTTGACTCTGTGGCCAAGCTTCTGATGATACTCCTCTCTGAACTGTCAGGTTGGTTGTCAAATGAGAGACACGGTATTTTGGCAACACCAAAGACAAGACTTTTTCAGGTGGGTGGGACCTGAGCACATGCTGGTTTGGCTTAGCTTTCAAAAACTGAGGCTGCTAAGGACTCAGAGGAGTACTTAAGAAAACATCTGCCTTCTAGCTATGAAAATTTCATTTTCCAGAGCTTTCTTCCTTGCCTTACTTGGAACAGCCTGAAGGAGCATCTATTTTGATCTAGAGTGGATATTAGTGGACAATACCTCTATACAGTGGACAGTACCTCTATCATGAGGCTCATGAAGGTTAAGTGACTTGCCCAGGGTCACCCAGGTAATCAGTGTCTGAGGCAGGATCAGAATCTAGGTCATCTTGAGTGGATGTACAGGACTTTAATCTTATTTGAGTGAGTCACACACAAGCTGAGCTTTGGCTGGGCAAGAAATGCCCTGGTGCCCTTCTTTTCTCTTTGTCTCAGTGTATATTCCAGCCAAGGTGTGCCCCCAGGGGCAGTGCTATTATTACCTGGGATCCATCCCTTGGGATTGCTCATAGTTCTCCTTCCTCACCATTCCCACAAAAAGTCCCCAAGTCCCACCTCCAGAACTCCAAATCCTCTGCTTGGTTTTGAATGAAGGTTCTTACTGTTTTCCATCAAATGCCTTGGTCTAATTAGAAGCCTCATGTAACAGAGTGACTAGTATTTCTGTGGGTACTTATAATTTGTTGGTAGGTAAACCAGAGCTGGCCCTATAGTGATGTTGAAAATATCATTTATAGTAGATGGTAAGGAATTCATCCTAGCCATTTGACTTTGTGAGAAGCTGAGAAGTAGTGTGGGCTACTGGATAAAATGGTAGACCTGGCATCAGGAAGACCTCGGTTCAAATTCTGTTTTGGATACTACTACCATGTGACTTTGGGCAAGTCATTTACTCTTTCTGGGTTTCAGTTTTCTCATCTGTAAATGAGGATTAAAAATTGTATATTCCTCATAGGGTTCTTATGGAATGCAAATGATATAACCTAGGCGAAGCACTTTGCAAACTTTTGGCACTATAGAAATGTGAGCTATTATGAGGTTCAGGACTTTTGAAAATTGCTTTTTTCCTATCCCATCCCCACCACTTCCCTCTCACATACACACCTCTTCCCCTCTCCCCATACACTATTCACTGGCCAATTTCTTTGAAAGTCTGTCCCATAATTGGCTTGCCCTGAGACTAGATAAAGCATTTAGTCTGGGAGAAGCTAGGTGGTGCAGCGGATATAGCACTGTGCCTGGAGTTAGGAAGACCCAAGTTCAAATCCGGCCTCAGACACTTACTAGCTGTGTGACTGTGGACAAGTCACTTAACCCTGTTTGCTTCAGTTTCCTTTTCTGTAAAATGAGCTGGAGAAGAAAATGGCAAACCACTCTAATATCTTTGCCAAGAAAACCCCAAATGGGGTCATGAAGAATTGGACATGACTGAAAAATGACTAAACAAAACCCATTCTGTATGCCAGGTGCTCTGTGAAATTTTTGATACAAATATCAGCACACAAGACAGTCCCTGCCCACCAGGAGTTTACATTCTAACAGGGGAAGATAATACACAAAGACTCCAATAGTAGAGGAGGGGGACTCACAAAGGAACAGGTGTTTGGCAAGAAGTCTAGAGATAGAGAGTCGCGAGGTCAGTAAGCATGATTGGCTTCCTCCTGAACAGTGGTTCAGGCAGCCAGGCACTAGGCAGTAGGGTGGGGCCTCAGGGCAGAGGTTTCTCCAGGGTGAGAAGGAGCTGTCCAAGAGGAGGGAGAAGAGAAGTCTGGAGAATTAAGTTGGGAGTGAAGTTTATGCGTTAATATCCCAAATCCAAACACCTGACTTGCTAAATGGAGAGAAAGATGGTAGGTGTCTGACCTTTGACAACTTGTTCAACCTCTCTCTGTCTCAGATTCATTTCTCTCAACTCATTCTCCTTGGAAGCTATGGTGGAAAGCCAGGTGGGAGTCCTTGGATGGAGTTGAAGGAGCGAAGGCAGCTTTACATAGAGTGGAGGGAGGAAGGAAGAGAAAGCATCACTGGCGTGCCAAAATGAGCATTTTCTTTGGGTCCCCTTGTGACATCTTTTATTCCTTTCCCTTATCTCTGCCCTTCCTCATTGCTATCTATACATAGAATATTTATTAAGCACTTACTATGTGTCAAGCACTGCATGACTATGTTTCCATGATATCCAAACCACTAGCCACTACGGTGAAGAAATCAAACTGGATATTTTATGTTTTATAGCTGAGAAAGACACAATAGCTTCTGTAGCTGTAAAGAACAAACACATCTGTAGTTGTGGTTTTTTGTTTGATCCTCATAATAACTTTGTAAATTTACTAGTGCAAGTGTTATCATTCAAAATTTTCAAGTGAGGAAACTGAGACACATCCAGGATCATACTTTATTAGAATGAGCACTTAACTCAGGTCTTCTCAATCCAAGAACAGTGCACCTTCCACTGTACTACACTGCCTTGGCATGTAGTGTATGTGCTGTTATTCCATTTTACAGGTGTGGAGACTGAGGTGAATTGACTTGCCTAAGATGCCATGGCTTCCAAGGAGTGAAGGTAGGATTCAAACTCAGGTCTTCTGGTTTTAAGTTCAATGCTCTAGCATGATGTGGTAGAAAGAATAATGGATTTGTAAGCAGAGTATCTGGATTTGAATCCAGCCTTGTTGTGTGACTTTGGTTAAATTACTTAACCTCTCCAGGCCTCAGTTTTTTTCATTTGTAAGTGGTATACTGTGGTTTATTCTTCTTGTACCCAACAGTTCATATGAATAAGCTCAGTCCCCAGAAGGATGATTACCCTGAGGTCAAGATATTCTGGGATCTGTACTCCTTAAACAATAGCTCATTAGCTAAAAGTGAAACACATGTGGCCAAGGCATGTGTCAGGAAGGACAATTGCTTCTGGTGTGTCAGGGATTCAGGGCTTCTAATATCGCGCCACTGCCAGTCTTGTTTGCAAAGTTGGCCCTGGCTGCTGTTCCATTGGATACCAATAGATATTACTCGAATGAATGCTGATTCACTGATTAGATAGAGTCATCATTACTTTCAGCTTTGGGCTCAGCTGACATCCTGGCCTAGGGTGCTGCTATGCACTTTTGGAAAAAATTGGAACCCATTCCGTAAAAGGACCAGTAGAAACCTCAGTTCTTGGCCTACCATCTCCTAAGCAGGATTCCATCTCTGCGTACCAAACTCTTATCTCCTCTGGATGACAGAGGATAATCAGAATCCAAAGATGAACTTTGCCATGTACTTCTGCTGCAAGACACCATGGCAGGTGGCTGGGGAGGAGAGAGAAATCCTTCTTTCCTCTGGCTGTACTCAGCTAGAAGTTTGCTTAAGAGACCACCATCTTGATTCTTCCAGTAACTCAATTGCAAGCAGGATTGGTTGCTCTGCTTTTAACCCTAAATTCCTATTCATTCATATCAGTGGGTAGGTACAAAGGAATCACATAAGGTCTGAAGTCCATTACAAGGTGCAAATGAGCTACTCAAAGTCTGAAAGCCAAACCCTTATACCTTCTCATCTTTGCTATTTGCCTGTTACATCCTGCAGTTTCATTAAGTGGGTTGGGGGGACTCAAATAACCTTGGGTCCCTTGATCAACCCCCTGCTACATGGAAAATGAGTAGGGCTGAACCCCTAAGGCACCTTCTAGCTTCAAACCTATGGTCTTTCCATTATAGCATGCTGCTTTTTTTTTTAACTAAACAAAGCAATTATTTGACTAACTCTATAGACCAGCCAGACCTGAATGTATGTGTGCTATAGCCAGACTGTGAGAAGACCTCAATGTTACAGAATCTGAAAATCTTTTCTATTTTTTCAGTGAGCATTTATTTTCTCACAATCCCACATCATGCTCCAACTGAATAACAGCAAAAAAAAAAACCCAACAACAACAAAAAAAACCAAAACAAAAACCCAACCACCCTTGTGAAAAATTTCTATGGTCAAGTAAAACCTATTCCCACATTCATGTTCATGTGTGAAAATGCATGTCTCATTCTGGGTCTTGAAGCCATCACCCACAAAAGGTGGGTAGCATGCTTCATCTTTGGTCCTCTGGGGGGAAAATATATATGTATGTATGTATATCACATGTATCTATCACACACAAAATACATGTGCATGTATATCACACATATATTACATGTATATATTATACATATATGTATATGTGTACATATACACCCTGGAAGTTTCATTTCTGTACTGTCTTGACTCTCTAGACGTTTACGTACAGAACAAGGGGATATCTTCATGAAGCTCCCAGGGAACGCAAATCCACCTGGGTCCCATCTTCCCACTGGCTTTCTCCCAGCACCCCCTGCAGTCCGGTTCCCATAGCAATGTGCTAAAATGGCGCCCGACTTGCTGACGACAAAGGGGCCTTTTTTGGAGCCGGCAGCGGTCAGGCTGCGTCTACTGAAATCTGATTTGGATCTAGGGCTGGATGAATGTTCAGCTCCACTGTTAATCCACATTGGAGCTAAAACCTTGTAAAATGATCCCTGGCTCAGTAAGTAATACTCCGTACTTACAGGCAAGCCTGAGGGTGGAGTAAGTCAACAAATATTCATATGTAAGTGGTTAAAAGTTCAGAAGAGACAGAGAGGAGGTATCATGTCTGATTGTTATTAATGTTTGAAATAATTATAGCCCCAACTTCACCGAAGAGAATTTCCCCTCCCGTCCTCTCCTCTTCCTTTGGAGACACTTTTGTTTTTGGCAACCTCAGTCGTGGTAAGAGATAAACCTGCCAAATTTAGGTAATAATTCAAGAATGATTTAAGCACTTTCTTCCAGTTTTTAAACAATAGCTTCTTTGATAGCTTGGCTAGCTAAATGTCACTTACAGCCTGGATCCCTGAGAATGAAATTTATTGAGTTTTTCTGAACAGCTTATAGGCTGGCCCCTCCATCTTTCAGTCAACCTTTCATCAGCTTCCTGTTGCGGACTTGTTAGCAGATATTTTAAGAGATGTAATGGCTTGATGCGCTCAGGTTGGGGTGACAGAACTCTGCATGTTATGACTGCTGTGATTTAGCAGGGCTGGTCTGCAATGCCGAGCAAGATCATTCCCCATGGCTCACGTGGGACAAGCTAGGACTCCATCTAGGATTAAAAAGTGAAGGCAGACAGGGTGATGAAAGAAGTTGCTGCTCTTGTCTCATCTGGCCTGATTTGTGATGTTTTTGTTTCAGCGGCACCACATATGAAGTCAAGGGGTATCATCCTGAAGTCGTTGGTCCAGGATGTTTGGTTCTTGGTTCAGGGAAGCTTCCTCTTTGGTCTCCTACTTACTGGGGCTCCTGGTAGTCATTCTGCAATACACTTACCTCTTTTAGATGATAAGGTCCCCTTTTTTCTTCTCTTTTGGGTAGAATGACAAAACCAGTTCAGGAAAAGTTGATGTTGGTTTTCATTCTAGGTACCACATTTTAGAAGGGACATTGACAAACTGGACTGTGTCTAGAGGAGCAGGACCAGGATGGTGAGGGGACCAGAAACTAAATCATTTGAAGACTAGTCAGAGGAAATGGAAGTCTCTAGCTTGGAAAATAGGGGAGAGAGAGGGGGAGAGAGAGAGGGAGAGAGAGAGGGAGAGAGGGAGAGGGAGAGAGGGAGAGGGAGAGAGGGAGAGAGAGAGAGGGAGAGGGAGACATGCAGGGTTTGTAAGTTGTCTGCTAATGTCTTGTGGGCCACTGGGTAATCTGGGATCAGGTGGGTTTGGTTGGTTGGGTCTGAAGGTATTCAGCAGGCTGATGGACATCTCAACCTGGGTAACCTGTTGATATTTCAAACTGAATATATCCAAAATAGAGTTCAGTACCTAGTCTACTAAACCTTCCTCTCCTCCAAACTTTTCGTATTCTGTTGAGGCACCATCATTCTGCCAGTCTCCCAGACTGATAAGCCTAAAGTTGGAGCCAAGCTTCTGGAAGGCAAGGACTGTTTCCATTTTTGTATCCTTGGTGTCTATCACATGCTGGGCACATAGTAGGCACTTAATAAATGTTTGCTGATTGATTAATCCTCAACTTTTCCTTCTTCCTCATCCTCATCCTAGTCCTCCCATCGATTGTAAAATGGGACAATTACAGCACTTAATTCACAAGGTTGTTGTGATGATTAAATCAGAGAATATTTGTGAAGCACTTAGCACAGTGCCTTGAATGTGGTAGTCACTATTAAAATGCTTATTCCTTTCCCCTCTTCCCAGTCCAATCAGTCTTGCAAATTCTGACTCCACAATATCTCCCATATTGGAGAGATATCTCCTTATCTCCATCATATGACCATCTCTCTAGTTCAAGCCCTCCAAACTTATACTAGTGAAGTAGTCTACTAATTCTTGGTTCCCCTGCCTCCACTTTCTTTCCTCTCCAATCCAGCTTCCACACAACTACCAAAATAATCATTCTAAAGGAGAAGAATGACCATATCTCTCCTCTGTCCAAAGACTGCTAACCTGACATTCAAAGTCTTGGACCACCCAGCTCCAACCTACCCTTCCAGCCTTATTTCATATTGTTCCTTTTCATGTGCTTCATATGGCAGGCAAACTAGACTATTAGAGATTCCCCAAGCTCATGATTTTAGCTCTGATCTCTATGCTTCACTCAAACCATCCCTCATTCCTGGACTCTAATCCTCCAGAATTCACATTTTCTTCCTTCAAGGTTCAGATCACATCTTATCTCTCATGCAAAGCCATCTCTGATTCTCCCTGTCCAAGGGCCCTCTTGCTTCAAAAATGACATTTTACTGTAACATTTTTATTATGCTTCTCTGTATACATGGAGTAGAATGTATACCTCTTGAGGGTTTGTTTTATTTTTTAATCATTGTATCCCTATCACAATGCCTAACACATAGTAGGTACCAAATAAATGAATGTCTGTTAAATTGAGTTAAAATGAATCCCAGAATACAGCAGGTAACCGAACCAAGTTTTGTTTATTAGCTGTGATTTTTCCTAAATGGGCCTATCCTCCCTTTGGGCTCTCAAGCCTGACCTACATAGATTGTTTGCATAGAAAGTACATGTCCTTTTCTACTGGCCTTGCCATCTGTTGTTAGTGATCTCACACCTGTAGCCCAGAGGCTTGCTACAGTCAGGGCGTATTTACAACCAGCTAATCTCTGTTGAGATCTGGCCCATTATTTCAGCTGGTGCTTACAACAGCCCTGGGAAGGAGGGAGAGAAATGTCAGGGAGGAGTTCCAGATCTACATTCAGCAACTTGGAGAGGGCAATTGATTTGTTTGCACATTGATCCAAGGTCTCCCCCTCTCCTGGCTGTCTTCTTCCTGTTAGGTCATCTCACCTCCATTGACTTTGTGCTTGCTGCGCCCCCCATTTTAAGACACTTGATTTTTTTTAACATTACAGTTATTTCCTGTTATATGCTCCTCTCCCCATGCCACTCTCCTTTGTGACAAAGAAAAGCAGTAAAATAAGACAGATTGGAGAAGACATCTAACAATGTTTGTAAAATTTCACATACATAATCCCACACCTCTTAAAATTTACAGAAAAGAGTTGTGTGTTTTACCTTTTGCTCTCCAGAACAAAGACTCATTATTGTCACAGGACCAAGTCATTATTATTAATTACCATTTTATTGACTTAATTTCTGTTATTGTGGTCACCATCTATATTGTACTCCTGGTCCATTTTCTCCTTTTGCCTCTCTTTGTACAAGTCTTCCCAAATTTCTCTGAATTTATAAGGAGGCTGTTAGGTGGAGCAGTGGAAAGAGTGCTTGGCCAGGAATCAGAAAGACCTGAATTCAAATCCAACCTCATACATTTGATTGTTGTGTGACCTTGGGCAAGGCAAGTCACTAACCTCTATCTTGTCTCTGATTCCTCAACTGTAAAATGGGGATAATAGTAGTACCTGCTTCCTGGGGTTGTTATAAGAATAAAAAAAAGATATTTGTAAAGTCCTTAGCATAGTGCCTGGCACATAGTAGGTGCTTAATAAATGCTTGTTTCCTTCCTTGCTCTATAGTTTCCTACTGAACTATAATATTCCATATTCGTGTAGCCATTGTCCAGCCATTCCCCAAATAGGTACTTTGCGCACTTTATCTTCTCTCCTCTAATTTTCCTCTTTTTTTAAATTTAATTTTAATTTTTTGGAGGATATGTTAATTTATTTTCAGTTTTCAACATTCGCTTCCACAAGATTTTGAGTTCCAAATTTTCTCTCCATCTCTCCCTTCCCCCCAAGATGGTGCAATTCTGGTTATCTCTTCCCCCAGTCTGCCCTCCTTTCTATCACCCCCCTTCTTTTATTGCCTTCTCTTCTATTTTCCTGTAGGGCAAGATAGATTTCTATACCCCATTGCCTGTATATCATTTCCCCCTTTTCTAAAACCCCTTTACTTTGGCTTCTGACCCCATCAGTCCCCAGAAGTTACCAAAAGTCCCTGCTTTCTCCAAAGGTACCATCGATCTCTCAGTTGCCAAATTCTATGACAATCCTTGCTGGTCCTGATCCTTCTCAAGGCCTCCGTAGCATTTGACCCAGCTGACCACCCTCTACTCCTAAACACTCTCTTGCCTCTCGTTTTATGATACTCCCAAGTCTAGGTTCTCCTCCCAGTTTGATTGCTACTTGTCAGTCTCCTTTTCTGTACCATCTTCCATATCCCACCCACTGACTGGGGGTTTACCCCAAGGCTCTGTTTTAGAACCTTTTATTTTTTCTCTCTATACTGTCTCATTTGGTGACCTCATTAGTTCTTGTGGATTCAATTATTGTATGTATGCAGATGACTCCCATATCTATGTTTATATTTATCTTCAATCTTGAATTATGAACTACGTATTGGGCATTTTGAAATGGACAGTGACAATAATAATAGATAACATATACGCTTACTCTGGGCTAGATACTTGCTAAATACTTTACCATCATTATCTCATTTGAGCCTCACAATAACTTTGGGAGGTAGGCATTATTATTAACTCCATTTTACAGATGAGGAAACTGAGGTGAACGGAGGTTAAGTGATTTCCCCAGTGTGACATAGCTAATCTGTATCTCAGATTGGATTTGAACTCAGAACTTCCTGACTCCAGGCCCACTGCTTTATCCATTGTACCACCTACCTTCCTAACTGGTGGTAATTTTGGCTTTGTATTTTTGGTGGAGGGAACTAGAGAGCAATTTAGATAAAAGGAGGTAACAACCACGGGGAACATCAGGGTAGTGAAGGATGAGGAGGAAGGAGGATGATGTAGAGTGAAGAATCTAGAGGATTCTTAAAACAAAAAAATGTTTAGAAATGGGAATAATCAAAATTTGAAAATTTATGCAACCATCTACAACCAGGCATTCTCTTCTACCCTCACTCCCCTCATCATTGCAAAGGAGCAAGGGGGAGGAGTCTTTTCATATCTCCTCGGTGAGGTCATGTTTGCCCTTTGTAATCATGCACCATCACTTTCCTGGTGGAATTTCAGATGCCTGGATCCCTCAGCTTCTACTCCTAGATTTCCCATAATGATCCAACCCCAGCCCATGTGATATTTTCAGGGCTTCCAAAAAACCAGCGAATGCAGCCTGAAGGAAAGCAGCTGGAATGTGGAGTGACAGTTGTGATTAACTTGGAGTTTGAGGTTAGTTTGAAGAGCAGAGGATGTACGATGACAAAAGGATGTAACTGGGAAAAAACAATTAGTCACTCCACTGGCTCATGGGAATGTTTCCTTCATCCTGCTTTACACAGTCACTGCATTTCTGAAGCAGAATGGAAACTGTTAACAAAACTGTGTCATAGATTCAGTTTGTGAGCTGGTTCCCCATTCCCTGTTGCAAATGTTCATGGGAAATTAAACAATTCCAGGGATGACTGGTGTGGGAGGGAGAAGTCAAGTCCTTGTGTTGACTAGATTATGGAAATGGTAAGGAACCATCAACACTAAGAAGAGAAAGGACAGCTGTGGAACCTTAGAGCTGGAAAGCACTGAGTTTTAGAGTCCATTTGGGAAGCCTACATGGAGCAGCATCACACTGCCAAAGCTCTTGGTTTGGGAGTGAGCTCATAATCTTTTAAGCTATGTTCTTGTCTGCCCTTGGAGAACTTTCCAAACCTGGTCCCCTTCCTAGGGCCCATGCTCATGCAACTCTAGAGGAGGTAGTTCTCCAGTCCTGTTTGTACTCCAGCTAAAAGAGTCCCTGAGTGGACCTAAATGGGAAAATCCTTCTTTTTCTTTTTCCATTTATATATTTGACTACCTGTCTGTTTATGTATTTATTTATTCACCTATTTGTTCAATCATTCATTCATTTAATTTTCCAGGGGAGAGAGAAAGGGAAAAAGTGTTATTAAGAGCATACTATGTGGGGGTTACTGTGCTAAGCATATTACAGATATTATCTCATTTGATTTTTGCAACAACCCTGTGACTTAGCTCCCCATTTTACAATTGAGGAAACTGAAGCAGATAGAGGTTGGTTAAGTGACTTACCTAGGGTCACACAGGAAATATCTGAGACTGGATTGAACTCAGATCTTCTGGTGGGAGTTCAGAAGTTCTTCCTTCAGAGGAAGGAAGGAGAGACAAGTCTTCCTAGTCTAGAATCCACTCAACTTGGGCTTGACTTTTGTTGCAGCTATGACACCTTTAGACAGTCTTCTCCCTTCACGCTGCTATGGGTCGAGCTGTATGAACAGCGTGGTACATTGGCAAGAGCACTGGCTCTGGAAGCAAGGACCTAGATTCAAAGTCTACCTCTGATGCTTGCTACCCATGTGACCTTGGGTGAATGACTCAGCTTCCTTGGCTTCAGTTTCCCTATCAATAGATGAGGGAGTTGGGGCTGATGGCTTCTAAGATCCCTTCCAGCTTGAGAACTATGATCCGATGGTCACTGGGAGAAGCAGCAGTTGCTATATCTGAAGGAAGAGATCAGTGATAGGCTTCCTATATCTTTGTTGAGAAGTTAGTTTTTACAGTTATTTTCCACAAAGGAGTCATGAGAACTTCCTCCCCCTAGGCAGAAATAGCTTAGCAGATAAATCCTTAGGACTCGCCCAAAGACAAACTGGTAGCAAGCATCTGCGTCAGGATTCGAATCCAGGCTTTGATACCTAAAGTCGAATACTTCACTCACTATTCCATGCTACCTCCATATTTTGGCAGAACAAGTTGGTGACCAAGTTATAAATGGAGCCTTTTTTTAAACTAGACATGTGGTTTCAATGATATAGGAAACTCTCAGAGAGGAATCTCTGGCTACCAATTTAGATAGGAATCTTCTCAGCAACTTATGGCCCTAGAGGGTTGCCAGGGACACTGGGAGGGTCAATGAATTGCTCAGAATCCAATAGGCAGTCCTGTGTCAGAGACGGTACTGGAACCTAGGTCTTCCTGACTATGAGGCTCACTTTCTATCCACCATGGCAATATGTCTCCTATTCTTTACAACAAAGCAGTCCTCTGAATCTTTTGGCTTTTCTGACTGTGTCTATGTGATGTTTCACTCAAAGCCTCAGATCTTTAGGTCATTATCCCCAACATCATGTTTACCAGAATTGGTCAGTCAGGGGACTTGATTAGTTCAAAGCTAAGGGATTTAGTGAAATAGCATCTTAAGAAAAGTACCAATAGGACATTTCCTCTCTAAATATGGAGCATACTGTCTGACTAATATTCATAACAATATGTAGGGAATATGTGCAGAGGGGCTCACAAGTAAGGATTATGTTTGGCCAGGGCATATGACAGAAGGGCAACTCATACTACTAATGCTGCAGAACAGTTGATGTCTTTTGATAATGGCATTGTTTTGCTCCCACCATGCCTGCTCCCCTCTGCTCTCCACTGGGTGTATAGTATTTGTTGGCTACTCTCAGGGACAGGCTCACTGGGCAAATGGTAGTAGAACTTCTCCCTGCTTCCATCTTAATGGCTTCAGCTGGAGTCCTTGACTAGAATGCTATCTTTTCCTCATGAGAAGAGTAGGCTCTGCCAGACTCAGTTAATTAAATGCCTTGAGGCTTTCCATAGTCCTTTTTGAAAAGTAGCATAGGACCAGCAAAAGTTCTCCCTAGGAGAAGATAAGGCTTTCCTCCCTTAAGGATCAGCACCTCTTGTTCCATGTAGAGTTTTGAATGGAAGGTCTTTCATACAGATGTTTCTTAGCCTCAGGAACCAAGCTCTTTCCAACAAAGCAGAGGCATACTTATCTATCTTGCTAATTCTCTCACTCTTTTCTTTGAATGGGAATTTTCTAGTTTGGGCATTGGAGGTTCTCTACATATACTATATATATAAAAGTATGATATATATGTATATGTATATATATATATACTATGTATACTATATATAAAAGTGCTATATATATTTAAAAAACAAGTATCTAGTAGGACTTGAATAGCATTTGTATTTTGGTTGCCACACTTGTGTATCCTAGAACAAGGGGTGGAGTGTGTTGTTAAGCAAAATTGTCTTATTAGCATGGCTTTTGTTTCTTTTGAGTGGAAGTACTTTCAGCTGTTAAGTGCTAAGCCCCAGGCCCAGGGCCCTGTCAGGTGTGAAACCTGTGTG
>CM053624.1:328546971-328571301 GCA_028646595.1 Phalanger gymnotis
TGCTGCGGTGGGGCCTAAATAAATTTCTTGTTGTTTTCTCCTTAGAGAATCTCTCATACCTTGCGATTTCGGACCATTCAAACATATACGTGATTATATTTGAGATCATAAATTCGGCCTTCCTACTACAACTTGACAATGGGTTCTAGTCACTATTAGTTAGAAAACTGTGAGCCCAGGCTAGAGGGTTATATAATATGGCCAAGAAATGGGGACATCAAGAGATTTAGTATAGATTGAAATGGAATGTTTAATAATTAACAAATTCATTAAATGCACCCTTTTCACTTTCTAAATGTTTTGTACTATAGCATAGCTACAGCCTGGGGGACACTGAACTGGACAGGGCTGACCCTCAGAGAAAAACTGCCTTTGAGCTCTAGCAGATGGCTAGATCAAATGTAACTCATGATGCAAGCACATTACTGGTCTTATTTGTAAAGTTACTGGCAATTGTAATGCCAATTATGCCACCAATAATAGCCAACCTAATCCTCCACTGGCTTAACTTTGGCAAAAGGGTGTTCTGGGTGAGGAGGGAATTAGCTCTCCCCACCCCAGAGAATAATTTCTGACCTCTAACCTTTTAAGAAAGAATGGATAAAAAAGAAAAGAGAGTCTGAATCCACAATCTCCATGAATACAGAGAAAAAAAAACGGGCTAAAAAGTGACCCTTATTGGTTATAATCTTGTGTCTTTTGCATCCTCAGAAATAGGGATAGCTCCAATCCCAGCTCCAGCCCTCGTTCAAGGTCTAGTTTTGTGTCCAGGTCTGGGATCTAAGCCCCAATTTGCCTTAGCCATAGTTACAGGACCTTCTCCAGATCAGGTTTAACTCCAGGTCTAGAACCAGAATTCTTAATCCAATTTGGTATTCCATCTTGGAGCTCTCCAGGGTGCTTGTCCCTGTCACTTGAGTTTCATCTCTCACTTTTGCTTTCCTTGGCTGAATATCTTGCTCTAAACCTTGGTTTTTGCCTCAATCATTCAAACATATAGATTCTCCATTTTACCAGTTAAGGTGACCCTGTACCCTTTATGAATTTCAGGAATGGGGCAGTGTCAAATTTAAATTTTCCAGGCATAGAATACTGGGTGGCACCATGCCCTTCACCTTCTGCTTTGGCATCCTTGGCTTACAGCACCCTATTCATGGACCCCATCACTCACATATGAGACATGTCTTGTCTTTTCATAGTCTAGGATGGCCAAAATTAGGCAGAAGATGGAAGGAAAACCACCACAGTATATGGATATTCTGGTCTAAAAACCAGAGCTTTGATTCCATGGTTTATTATGATGTATTTCCCATGATGGCTCTTAATTAAAAAATACACCTTGTTATATGGTTATCTAAAAGAACCGTCAGCACCTTTGTACCCACTTTCCTCTAAGGACAGAGCTTTGCTTACCATGATAATGTTCAAATCAGAACATTAGACAATGTTCTAATGTGTCTTAGAGAATAATGGTGTCACAATTACTATTAGCAGGCCACTCTTATTTACCTACTGCAAAGTGATCAATATCTTTTTTTTTTTTACAGTAGGATCATAAATTTAGAACTCAAAGGTACTGTTGTGAACAGATGAGCAAACTAAGAATTAATGAAGTTCAACAACTTGTCTAAGGTCAAACAAGTCCTTGATACCAAGTTCTTTGACCCCCAATCCAGTGCCCTTTCTAACATGCCGTGTTGCCTCTAAACATTTTTGGTGTATTTACTCTCCAGCCATATTTAACGATTAAATTTCCACCGCCATCATTCCCATCATCATTGTCAATCACCATCAGTCCTTATATGAGAATAACAGTAGCATCAGCTGATGTTTCCATAGCACGTACACATTTTCTCATTTGATTAACCACAGCCATCCAGATATTTTCCCCGCTGGAGAGAGAGGAAACCTGGGGCTCAGAGAAAGTGACTCGCCCAAGATTACAAAGTTAGTAGAGCTAAAACCAGAATGCATATCTTCTGTTTATTAGTCTAGCCTTCTTTCTACTATACAAATAGTTCCTTTAAAGCAACAAACAGCATTTAATCCCAAAGTCTATAAATAAAGTAGAGAAGGGAGACCCTAGATTCGCTACAGCCACTATACCTATTTTTGAGGACAAGATGAAAAATTATTTAATGATATTTGAATTTCCTAAAAGGAAAAGCCATTTTAACTCCAGATGAAAAAAAATAGGTTTAAATTTTCAAAATGTCTTGATTGAGCAAAGACATAATTCCCCCCCCTCAAAAAAAGCCCCAGCAACACTAAAATAGAAATAAATGAAATTAAATGTAGGAGTAAATGACTGCTAGACTCCTGTGGGAAATACAGGCCAATTTGTATAGAGGCAGTGTAGTAGAGTAGGAAGGGCAATACATTCAGAATCTGAAAATCTGAGTTCCAATACCAACTCTATCATTTTTAGTTATATGGCTATGAAGAAGTAATTTTATCTCTTTGGGCCTCAGTTTATTCATCTGTAAAAAATGATACTCTCTAAGTATCATGATACTAAGAGTAGTGCAGAGCACTGCATTAGTTGCTATGGGAGATACCAAGTTTAGATAAGAAACAGTCTTTGCTTTCAAAGAACTTCTGGTCTCCTAGGGGATAAGACACCAACAGACAAATATAACATAAACTTGTTTATGATCATTGCATTACAGTGTAACAAAACAAAGTGCTATATGAGGTCTGAGATGGAAGATGATAATAGGCATATGTATTTCTTTAACATTTTCAAAGCATTCACACACACACACATGCACAAATATATTTTATAGATTAGGAAACTGAGTATTAGAGAAGTTAAATGACATCCCCGGTTATACTAGTAAGTGTCAGAGATAGGATTTGAACTCAGATCTTCTTACCTCCAAGTGCAATGTCCTGTCTATTATGCCATGTAGGAAAAAATTCCTGGAGAAAGAAGGGCTTGAGCTAGGCTTTAACGGATGGATGAGATTTGCACCGACAAAGGGAAAAGACGAGAATTTCAAAATAAAGAATTTTCTGAGCCAAAGCATGGAGCCCAGAGAGCATCATCAACCTTGGGGTTGTGGTGGGGGTGGGGCAGAGTGGTCCAACCATCACTGGAGCACAAACTACATAGGGTGGAGGTAGGGTAGGGTAGTAGTATGGGACAAGGCTGGAAAGGTTGGCTGGTGCCTGGTAACAGAATGACTTGAATACCGGGCAGAGTTGTTTGAATTTTACTTAGGAAGCACTAGGGAGCCACTGAAAACTTTTAATCAGAGGTGTGACATGAACAGATTTATACACAAAAAGATTATTCTCACAGATGGATAAAGGATAGATTGGTGGGAAGAGAGACTGGAGGCAGAAGGATCTGTTGGGAGGTACCTTTGTGTAAGCTGCTTGCCCATTTCTGGAAGGCACTCCTGCCTCACTTTGAAGAATCTCTAGTTTCCATCAAAGCACAGCTCAGATACAGTCTTTTCCACAAGACCTTTGTGGCTTACTTCCTCAGTTCTTGGAACCTAAATGACTTTAGGTTCATTTACATGTAGTATCCCCCTTTCTGAGTAGAATGTAAACTCCTTGAATATTTGGGTTTTGTCTCTTTGTCCCCAGAATCTAGCAAATGCCTGGAACAAGGTAGATGCTTAACATTCATTTAGTAATTTATTTTTTAAAATTTTATTTGGAGGGGAAAAGGCAGGGAAATTGGGGTTCAGTGACTTGCTCAAGGTCACACAGCTAGTAAATGTGTCAAGTGTCTGAGGCCGGATTTGAACTCAGGTCCTCTTGACTCCAGGGCTGGTGCTCTACTCACTGTGCCACCTAGCTGCCCTTTATTTAGTGATTTATTAATGAAGGTCCAGGATTATGCTAGGAGCCGAGAGAACAGAGAATAAGTCACACTCCACAATATGTGGGGACAGAGTCATACCCTTGGTGAGTTAACTGAATGTGAGAGATGAAGGAGAAGGAGAGAGAAAAGAGAAGTCCAAGGGACATGGGACCATGGGAGGCCTTGTGTGACAGAACCACTGACAGATACAGTAAAGAGGAGGATATACAGAGAGAGTTACTGAGCTCAGGGTTGGACACGTTGAATTGGAGGTGCCTGAGGGACACCCAGAGGGAGTTATATTGATGGACAATGGCAATGGAGGTCTGCAGTTCAAAAAGGAGAACAGGTTGGAGAAATATCTTTATGGAGGTCATGGTTGAAGATGTGTGAATGGCTCTCAAAGGAGAGGGTAGAGAGAGAAAAGGACCAAAGTCAGATCCAGGGGCAGCACCCAGGTTAATGGCATGGAAGGATGAGGAACCAGTGAGAAAGGCCAGGAAACGGGAGGAAGAGGTGGGAGGAGAATGGGGAGTGTGTGGCAACAGGGCCGGATGTGGGAGATGAGGCAAGAGAAGGGGTTAAGGATGACTATGTTTAGGAACCTGGGTGGCCAAGAAGAACACAGAATGAGGCCAATAGGGAGGAAGAGCTGGTTTGGAGGAAAAGATCTTGGAATCGTAGAAGGACCTCAGAGGTCATCTAGTCCAATCCTTGAATTTTAGTGAGGAGAAAAGGGCCCAGAGAGGGTAGGCAGCTTGCCCAAGCCACATGGGTCATGTCAGAGATGCTGAATTCAGATTTGGGACGTGTCAAGTTCAAGGTGCTAATGGGTCCTTCACAAACGACATGGATGTAAATGTGCTGCCCACTGCCCAGTACCACCTTCTTCAGTCCTCTGTTGGTAGCGTCAAGCAAATCAGTGCAAAAAGGCAGGCGTGAAAGAAGTTTAGGTATGAATAGAGGAAGATCCCCTCTGTAGCACTTACTAAAGTCCTCCTACACACACACACACACACACACACACACACATTAAGCCCATACCTATATGTATACACAGTTATCCTTTTCACATCCCGGGGATTAAGGATGCAGCTCCCCCACAATCTGGAAAGTCCATGTAAAATTTTTTGGCCCTCCCTTCATACTAAATTACCCATACTAGATTATACTTGATTATTATGGTATTGAAAGATGAAATTAGATTGATATTATTTAATACTATACCTATATTTTATACATTTCTGAGTTCCTAAACTTTTCTGTGGCATCTGCTGGCCTTTGTGTGTCATCTGTGGCTACCACATAACTCCCACTTAATTTCTCATGCTGACCCATGATATATCAAAACCGTGATGGGGAGATCATGATGTGGAAGGGATAACTAACTGTAGGTATATATGATTACACCAATGCATTGGGAAATGTAGGATATTGTTAAGCACATTCTGCCTGGAGAGCTCACTGGTCGTGATTACAACGTGAGAGGAATATTGTTGGAGCTGGACCTCCGAAGCTCACTTCATTCTCAGTAACTCCTAATCCCCATCTTTTAATTGCTCATCTTTCAATGTGTGAGAAAGCCATAGGAGGGAGTTTGTACAGGTATTTATTTTAGTGAGTGCAAATGGTTGTGGGCTTTTTCAAAGTCATTCATCACTCATGGGAAACTTTGTAGGCATTAAGATGGTTCTAAGGTTTAAGACTTGTTTAAAGGTTCTCGGTTAATCGATCATTTGAAGGATGCTTTAAACACAGGTGGAATAACAGGGAACTTTCTAAAAGGTGTTTTCTTAATGGACTAATCCATAGCTATCCATTATGTTGCTTCTTCCTTCCAGAAATCTGTTAGATGCAGCCAGTATATTGAGAAGCTGTGAACATCTGGTGTGCGCTTATGGGAAATATATGTTAGGGGGGAAAAGACACAAAGGTGGGAAAGTTTAGAGAAAATGGGACATTTTCCTCTCAGCTGGTGAATGTTAAAGACATTCTTTTGATAAGGTATGAGGAAACAGGAAAGGACATGCATTTGTAATAATGTGAGGGTGCTCACAGCTTCCTGTCCCCTGAGAAACTTAACTCTAAGGGGACCCCAGTGATTGGATGTGTGTAATCCATTTGCGAACACCTTTGATGCATAGTTTTATACATTACTCTGATTAGTTTTAATGGCTTCTGAGGAAGCCCAGCCTTCCCTTCCACATTGATGGTAGCCCAGGCCAAAGCTGACCTAACCCATGTTCTTGAGTCTGCAGGAGCTGATTACAGATATAGTGAAAGCACTGGTCCAAAGGCTGTGTGCGTGTGTGCGTGTGTGTGTGTGTGTGTGTGTATGTGTGTGTGTGGTAGCCAGCTTGCT
Source organism: Phalanger gymnotis (assembly GCA_028646595.1). Classification (NCBI taxonomy): domain Eukaryota; kingdom Metazoa; phylum Chordata; class Mammalia; order Diprotodontia; family Phalangeridae; genus Phalanger; species Phalanger gymnotis. Next base: position 328,553,151 of record CM053624.1, read on the forward strand.
GCCCATGGGGAATCCTGTGAATTGGTGTGCTCTGGTTGCCATGGATCTGATGGGAGGCCTCAGGCCTGAGTTGAATCCAAAGCTTTGAACTCTTCTGAGCCAATGGTATGCTTCTCCTTACTTCTCTAGGACGATCAGAACATATTACAGTGACCAAAACCAGCTGGTGCAGGAGCAGCTGGGAGCAGAATCTATGTGCTTGCTGATTAGTTCCCAGGGAAAAAAACAAAACATTTTTAGTTTGTAGCTGATTATTGGAAAGGTCTCTGCTCTTGTTGATCAAGTCTAGAAATTGCAGAATATCTGCAAACACTTAGGAGAGTGAGAATGCAATGGGCAGTCAGGTATAGCATGTTAGAGATTAATATGTGTCCCAAAGAGTCGTTTCTCTAGTCTCTCATAGTAGGTAGAAATCAGGAAAGAAGCTGACAAATGCTTCATTTAGAAGGAAGATTTCAAAAATCAAGTTGCCCTTAGATCCTATAACCTGCCTCCCATCTTCTGTGGCCTCATGGGCCCTCTCCAGTTCCACTGTTTCTCCACTAGGCTCCTCCCACCTCTCACCTGCCAGATTCTTCTCCAGCAAAGGCCAGGCATCACTGCCTCCTCAGTGGGATCTCACACCTCCCTCTGCTCCTATCTGCTGTGAAATGGGCCTCTTGGGGCCCCATAAATCATGTTACAACCTCCACGACGTGGAACTTTTAGAGCGGTCCTCTTGCTAACCATCGGTATAGTCTGCCAGGATTCATTCATCAATTAGCCAGCATACTCCCATCCCTTCACATACCTCCCATCCTGGATTCTGAACCTGCTGCTGTCAATGCTCAAAGTCCATTTTCCATCCCTATCTGCTGGCCTTTTTACTCCCATATTTCTCAATCCTAAACTACCTCCTCCCCACTACCCCCAAACAATGTCCTACTGCAGATCTGTCTGTACCTTCCACTGTGCCCTCTGGAATGCCTACTACGTCATCAACAAACTTCCCTTTTGTCTCTCTCACTCCTTTCCTTTACCCATTATTCCTCAATAGCCTCCCCCAGTCCGTCTCATGACTCTGTAAGTTCCCACCCTCCTAACTTCCTCCCAGCTCCCTTGTCCTTGAGGGCAGTTGTAACCTAATTACTAACAGGGCAAGCAGCAGCTCTATAGGAACCACTGGGATATTCTTCCTATCCACCCCCAGCATGCCCAACCCTTGCCTACTAGAGGCCCTTGTGACTGTGGTAGGCACCCCTTGCAGAGTGGGTTCTGAACTTCAGGGTAATGGCCAGTAAGTAAAAGTTCTCTCTCCTACCTACTTTTCTTTTGGGCTACACAGAATGGATCTCATAGTAGTACACTGACATAATTTATAAATAAGTGAAAGAAATTAAAAAAAAATTTTTTTTTTGCTAATGGGATTCCATGATCAAAAAAGTTTAGATACCATTGCACTAGACTATCTGATAGATGCAGAGAAGTTATGTGTGTCCTGGTTACTGAGAAATACCAAACCATGCTTTCTGATCAAATGACCAAACCAGAGACTGGTAAAAATAACATTTTCAACTGGATTTCCATCTAGAAAATAGACTTGTTCGATATTTAAAAAAAAGTATTTAAAGGATTTTTTTTAAAAGACTGGATCTCTTCTTCTGTCCCAAGCAGGAAGGATAGCAGCCACTCAAAGACCCAATTCTGTCACTGATTGGAATGGGAGTTTTAACTTGCTCCATTTCCAACCTTGATGGCTTTCTGCTCCCCAGGCTCACCATATTGATTCCAAATTTAGTGTGTCCTACTGTAGCTTAGCGCTCCTGAGTGCAGAGATTCATCAGCTTCCCCATTCATTGGGAATACAGCTATGCCCAGAAAACATTTTAATAGCTCCTAAAATAGGGCTTTATAGGTTACAGTTAATTTTCCTTACAAGTATCACAGAAATTATTGGGAATAAATTTCCCCCTTTTACAGATAAGGAAACTGAGGCCCAGAGAAAATAAATGTCAGTAGTCACACAGCTGTTCACTGGCAGTATCATAACTGGAATCCAGGCCTTCTGATTTCAAGATTCTGAGATCTTTCTCCTTCATGGTCCTCCTTTAATGTTTTCAAGAATCCTTTTCTCAGTTTTGCTAAGTGTTTGTCTTGTATAACAGTTCTTTTGTTCAAATTTTATTAAGTGAAAAAGCCCAGACTTTTTTTGATAGGGGGAGAGAGAGAAAGAGGAAGAGAGAGAAGGGAGGGAGAGGGGTGAAGAGAAGGGGGAGGGAAGGAAAGGGGAGAAGAAAGTGGGAGGAGGAAGGAGGGAGCGAGAGCAGAGAAGGGAGAAAGAGAGAAGAGGGTGGGAGGAAGAGAAAGAGAAGGAAGGAGAGAGAAAGTGAGAGAGAGAGAAGAAAGTGAGAGAGAGAAAAAGAAGAGAGAGAAAGGAGAGAGAGAGAGAGAGAGAGAGAGAGAGAGAGAGAGAGAGAGAGAGAGAGAGCATGTTGTATACATTGTGTAGGATAAAGAGTCCTGGATGTGAAGCTAGAAAAACTAAGTTCGATGCCCTCCTTTACTTGCTATCTGCACAAATATGAATATTCCAATTCAGTTGGACTCAAGAGACACACTTACTTACCATGGGCAAGGTGCTAGGCTAAGGACTGGAGAAACAAAGTTAAAGAACAACAAAAATCAAACTCAAGGAACAATCCCTGCTCTCAAAGAGATTGTGTCATATCAGAGGGAAATTGCATTTACACGGCCGAGCAGATACAAAATATGTGAAGAGTAAATCTAAAGTAACTTTAGGGGTAGGGGGAGTACTCAAAACTGTGACTAGAGAGATATACCAGGCAGAAACTGAGCAAAGTTTTGAATAGAGCTAAGTCTTGTACTTCTGAGAAATGAGGTGAACAGGGAGACCACTTCCGCATGAAGGGCAGCCTGAGCAAAGGTGGAAGGAAGGTGGAATTTTATGTACAGGGAACAATAAGAAGGATAATTTGGCTGGAATATAGACTGTGAAGTGGGGAGAATCATGTAAAATCTCTCTGGAAAGGTGGTTGGAGCCAGATTGTGAAGGACTTTAAATGTCAAACAGGGGAGTTTGTGTTTTATCCCAGAGAGTCATTGAAACTTCTTGAGCAGAGGAGTGGCATGGTCACACCTGTACTCAAGGAATATCAACTCAGACATGTGAAGGGCGGATCAGAAGGGGGGAGAGATTGGATGGAGGGAGACTAAGTTCGGTAGTCCAGGTGAGAGATAATGAGGGTCTGAACTCAAGTGATAGTTGGGGGGATAGAGAAAAGAGATCAGATGCGAGAGAGATTGTGGAGGCAGAAAGGATAAGATGTGGTAACTATGCTAGTGGAGGGAAGGGGAGCAACGAATCAAGAATGACTTTGAGATTGGAATTCTGGGTAACTAGAAGGGTGGTGGTGTCTGTGATGGAAAGATGGAAGCTAGGAAGAGTGATGACTTTTGCAGAAAAGATAATGAATTTTGGTTTGGATATATTGAGTCTGAGGTGCCCAGAGGATATCCAGTTCAACATGTCCAATAGGTAGTTGATGATATGGGTCTGATGTGGGGTTCAAGAGAAAGAGTAGTGCTGGATAGATAGGTAGATCTGGGAGTCAGCTTCATGGAGGTGATAATTTAAATCTTGTCTCCTGATATGTGTGCGTGTGTGTGTGTGTGTGTGAGAGAGAGAGAGAGAGAGAGAGAGAGAGAGAGAGAGAGAGAGAGAAAGAAGAAGGAACAGAGGAGGAAGAGAAGAGAGGGGAGGCTAGGGAAGGGGAAGAGATGAGAGAAGAGGAGGGGAAGAGAGGAGAAAAGAACAATGAAGAGAAGAGAATAGTGGAGAAGAAAGGAGAAGAGAAGAAAAGAGGAGAGAATCTAGGACAGAGCCTTGGAGGACAACTTGATTAAGAAGGCAGAACATGGATAATGATCCCAATAAAAGGATTTGTTCTGCAGAAGTTTGGATTCAAAGTGCTACACTCAAGGACCTGGAGGGCCACATGTGGCCTTGAGGCTGCAGATTCCCCACCCCTGCTCCAGACTGTCCTCTGCTGCATGCCCAGATCTTGAAACAGGCATTCCCTCTGATCTCAAAATTTTGTGGGAAACTCCCCATACTGAGGCTGCCTACCCCATAGGGTTATTATGAGGAAGATGTTTTGTAAACCTGCACATATTGTAGAAAATGTGAATTGTTATAATTATTATTCCAAGAGGATTATATGCTAAGTATACTCCCGATAATCACTTCCATTGAAATCATCTTGAAGCTTACAAGGAATTTTCCTTATAACTATTCTGTGAGCTTGTGAGTCCAAGTATCATAATCCCCATATCACAAAAGTTAAGTGCTTTGTTCACAGTTACAAGGCTAACAAGCATGGGAACTGATATCATGACCCAGGTTTTTTGAATTTGAATCCAATGCTGTTTCTACCTCACTGCGAATCAACCAACCAATCAAAGTGTTATTTACAAGTCTGTATGAAAGGAGAGAGCTGGGCTGAAAGCCAGGGAGAATTGGGTTCAATTCCCACCTCCAACACATTCTGGGTCTTTGACCTTGGGTATGTCACAGACTCAGCTCTCTAGAAAACTCTCTAATGCTATAAATTGCAGGGAAAGTTCCAACCTGCACTGGTAATACCAGCTCCCTCTCCTAGGAATTCCCTATGCCAAGGAAATCAGAGGTCCCATTCCTACCTCTGTTTCTGACTAGGTGCTGGGGATATAAAGACAAAAAAAAATCAAACAATTCCTGCTCTCAAGGACCTTACATCAGGGGGAGAAAACATGTACATATAAATATATAGAGAACACAACCAAAATAAATACAAGGAAGTTAAATACAAGATCAGTGGGAAGAGGGCACTTGCAGTTGGGGAATTACTTCCTTTCTTTAGTCTAAAGCTAAATTTAACATTTTAAGTATTAAGATATTTAAATGAATATTTTTAGAAAGCCCAACTGGGGGCTCATAGCATTATGTAGATGTGACATTATCATCATCATCATTATTGCTGTTATTTTTCCACCCTTGTGGGCTCCAATTAAAATTTTTTTTATGTCAATTGAAAAACCCAAAATTCCATTAGGTCTCCTCAGAAAAAAAAAGATTTTTTTTAACAAGGTGGAATATATTAAGATTTTGAGCTGATCAATAGCCATCTCTGTTTCATCCTCTTCTCTAAGTCAACCAAGCTCAAGATTGATTACAGGCATAAAAAAAATATTGTGAGGGCCCCCAAGCCCTCAGTAGCTAGCTATAGTCGGGCAGATTGGAGCACTTACCTGCTCTGGCTCTGACCGAGGGCAATTAAAACTTTGGTGGCCTTTCCCTTTTCAAATTGCCAAAAAAAGGCTAAGAAAACGGGGAAAGAGGGGGCCCTTTCTGCAGAGCATGTGGTAGGAAAGGCCTTTTCTTTCACTGTTTGACAGGTGTGTGTGTGCTGGGCGCTGACTGCGGCTGCCCCCAGTTACTCATGAAACCCGAGCGTGTTTGTAAACAGTCTGTGCTTTCTCAAACGGGCCCTGGGGAGTTGGTGCAGGAAGTCAGATTGCACAAATCTACCTAATTTGGCACGATACGTTGAAAGCATGCTTGAGTGACCGTAATTGCGCTGGGGCTGCCTTCATTTAGCAATCTCAGGGCATACCTTTCCAATAACAACTGCAGGCGATATAAATTCAATCTCTTGTTTGTTTCTGAAAGTGATTAGCCTGAAAAATTTGGAATTTAAACACTCATAATTGCAAAGTGTTATTTACATTCAATTTTGCTCTGTTTAAAAAACTTAGCCCCCCCCCACCTCTTTTTGCCCCAATGTTTCAGAGAATTCACTTTCAGTGGGCGCAAAAAAGTAGAATTTGAAAATTTCGTCAAACAGAAGCCAGACATTGGGAGTGGAGATGGGTGGAAGGAGATCCTGCTTTTGCCTCCCAGCCTGAGCTTTTTAATAAAGCATTGCCTCGGTGCAAGGGGAGAGATAATGCCATAGTCCAGATTCCTAGACTGGAAGTCATAGATAGGGTCCTAGACTTACAGATGAAAAGGAATTTATAAAAGCCATCTAGCTTCACTCTTCAGTTTACTGATGAAGAAACTGAGGCTCAGAGACGTGCAGTGACTTACCCAAAGTCATAAAGTTGATAAGTGACAGAGGTAGATTGTGAACTCAAATCTTCTAATGCCAAATCCAGTGCCATGCCAGTCCAGAGACCCAAACTCTTAAACCTGTGGATCCCACCAACTAAACTCATCCCTGTTTTACACACACTTGTACACACACACATATACACACACTCGTATGGTTCTAGCACCACCTTATTAGCTCTGGACAAGTCACTTCTACCTCTTTTGGCCTCAGTTTGCTCATCTGCAAAATAAGAGGGTTGAACCGGATGATTTTATTTTCTCTGAGCCTCAGTTTCTTTTTTTGCTATTGAAATTTCTTCATTCTAATTTTCTCTCCCTCCACCCCTCCCTCACTCATTAAAAAGGTAAGAAATATGATACCCATTACACACACGAAGCCATGAAAAACATATTTCTACATTAGCTATGTTGCAAAGTGTGTGTGTGTGGGGGGAGGAAGCAAGGAAAATAAAGAAAAAGGAAAAGAATGCTTCAATCTGCAATCAGAGTCTATCAGTTTTCTCTCTGGAGGTGAGTAGAATTTTTCAACATGAGTTCTTTGGGATAGTCATGGATCAATAGTATTGATCTGAGTTGCTAAATCTCATAGCTGATCATTGTTACAATATTGCTATTACTACAGTGTTCCCCTGGTTCTGCTCACTTCACTTTGCATCAGTTTGTAGAAATTTTCCCAGATTTGTCTGTTCCTCCTAGCTTGCTCATCCTAAAATCACTCTGCATTATTCTCCATATGATTTGTATTTACCTATCTGTGTACATGTTATTTTCCCCAGTATAATGTAAGGTTGTTCAGGATTCGGACTATTTAATTTTGTTTTTAGTATTCTCAGGAGAGTATCCAGTGTGTTGGGGGCTTAATAAGTGTGTGTTAAACTGAATTCACTCCAGATCTAAATCCTATGATCCCTAAACAGTGCTGGAACATTCAACAGGCAGACTAAATATGTCCCCACATGCCTAGGGACCCCCAGGTAAGAGGAACCAAAAAGTAAGCCTAAGTCCCTCTCTCTCTAGATTGGAGAAAACTTCATTTTGCATAATAGGTTGAGAAGGTAAAGGGAAGAAAAGGAAGATCGTAATCTCAGTTTAGGTCATGGGAGATGAGAAGCACGATCAAGTGCAATCAACCTGGAAAGTTCTGAGGATAGGCCCAGGAATGTGCTGTGTTTGTCTAGCCAAGACCAAAGTAACTACACATGGAGATCTTCACCACGTTGGCCTTAGTGTGAGGGATTTTCCATCCACAGCAGTCACTGAGAGACCCTCCATCAAGTTATATCTGGGTTGTTCTCAGTATCTGTAGGAAGGCTACCTATACTCACAAAATTTTACTCTAAAAGTTACAAAAGTATTTTTTAGGATTTCAGGGTTTTTTTTTTAAGGAGAAATTTACAAATTGTAGATAAAGGTTTCCAAAGTCTAGATGCCTTGGGGTCTCTATGGATCTCTTCCAACTCTAACATTATCTCTCTCTATCAGTCAGAGTATTAAACCAGTTGTGATACCATGTCATGGGAATGGTAGAGGTTGCCTTCCAGTACCAGCTTGTCTCTTTTCCATCTATATTATTCTTTTAGTAAAGTTGTCACTCAGCCTTGGACCATTAATAATGATAATAACCAGTGTTTATATAGCACTTTAAGGTTTACAAAGCACTTTACAAACATTATTTCATTTGATCCTTACAGGCACTCTAAGAGGTAGGTACTACAATGATTATGTACATTTCATACATGAGGAAACAGGCAAACAGGTTAAGTGACTTGCCCAGAGTCACAAAGCTGCTAAGTATCCCAATCCGTATTTGAACTGAGGTCTTCGTGACTCCAGGTCCAGAGCTCTGTTGACTGCACCACCTAGCTGCCTCTAGAATGTCCTGGGTATTTTTATCAGTCACTTGAATATAGGCATACATGGCCTACTTATCAAGTTTATAGACCATGCAAAGCTGGGAGAGACATCTGACTCATGGGATGTCAGAGTTAAGATTCAAGAATAGCTTCACAAGAGATAAAAACGGGTCAGTATTAATAACATGAAATTTAATAGGGATAAATGTGAAGTCTTACACATGGGTTCAAAAGAAAGAATTCACAAGGACAAGACAGGGGAGGTGTGGTAAGATGACAGTTCATTTGAAGAGATCGGGGGGCTGTAGAGGATGGTAAATTCAAGATGAGTCACTGGTGTGCTAAGCCAGGAAAGCTGATGCAATTCTAGGCACATTAAGAGGGGCATAGGTGGGTCTGGTGGTGCATATCTGCAATCTCTATTACTCTGAGCTTCAGTGGGCACAGTTCCCACACGAAGTTTGGCTTCATTACAATAAGCCCTCAGAATTGGAGGTCTACCAGGTGGCTTAAGGTGAACTGGACCAAGGGGAAAATGGAGTAGGGCAAAGCTCCCATGTTTCCATCCTGGATGAGATAGGGAGGCCCAGTCAGAGAGAGACAGCTAGACAGACAGATAGAGACAGAAGAGAGACAGAGAAAGAGACAGTCATATACACGCAAAGGCATAAGAATAAGTAATGGCACTGTGCTGTGGTTAGATCATATCTACTGTGTTGTGTTTGATTCTGGGTGCCATGTTTTAAGGATATTGGCAAGCTAGAATGGCACCAGTAGAGGGCAACCAGGATCATGAAGAGATGGGTAATTGCTATATGAGAGTTGGTTGCAGGAATTAGGGATGTCTGGCCTGGTGAAAGGGAGACTTGGAATGGGGAGGAAGGATAAGGCTTCAAATATATGAAGCCTTGTCATGTGGAAGAGGAATTGGACTATTGGACTTTTTCTCTTTGGGTTCAGAGGCAAAACCAGAAATTGTGAGCTGGAAGTTGTGAAGAGGCAAATAGAAGCTGGGGTTAAGGAAAAACCACCTAACAACTCAGACCATCCAAAAGGGGATGCCTTCTGAGGTCATGGGTCCTGTTCACTTGGAGGACTTCGAGCAAAGGTTAGATTACCCTTGGTCATACATACCATAGACAGAATTCTTGTTCAGATGTGGGTTGGACTACATGGCCTCTGAGGTCACTGCCAGCTCTGAGATTCAGAGAGTCTATGATTTCTGCAGTTCTTCAAATCCTTGGATCCTATAAAAGGTCATATCAGTGAAAGTAAGAAGGCTTTTGATGCAATTGATTGTACTGTGGTTGACACCACAAGCAACCCTTATAGACTGGACACAGAGGGATGGTCACTCTCAGTTTAGAAACCTGATATTTTGTAATTACAAACATTTTAAAGAGTTTCTTCTCTTGTTTTCGCTTTACTGTTTGCAATAAAAATAATGAAAACATCTGTCTGGAAGGTGCTAACCAACTGATGACATTCTAACGTCTAATCAATCTTGGACCTGGGAAATGGAGGTGGAGAAAGGGAGAGTATGGTCCAGCATTGCTCAGAAAATTCATCTTAAAGGGGAAGGCGTTGTGTGTTTTAAATCATAGCTTCATTCGTATGGCTGAGATCCAAAGACCCCTATTCAACCACAGCTCATTGGGTGACTTCGGGGAGCTATAGATGAAGGCTAGTCTGTCTTCCCTTTTGTGACTATAGGAGTCAAGAGCCGGTCTCATTGTAGCCCATAGTAGAAGAGTCTATACTCTCTTCCTCAATCCAAGTCCATCACTTTATCGACTATCCCTAAGAACTACAGGAAGAGTACAGACTCTTCAGGCGTTCTCCTGATGGTTGAGCTACATTCTGATGGGATGAGAAGCCGCTGGCCTCCTGACAGCTTTAGGAAAGGACATTGGTGCCAGGAAGGCCTAAGTTCAAATTCTGCTTGAGGAATTTACCAGCTGTGTGACTCTGGGCACATCACTTAACCTCTCCCAGGCTCAGTTCCCTCATCTGTAAAATGGTTACAGTAAGAGCTCTTACCGCCCATGGTGGTTGTGAAGATCAAATCATATAATCTCCTTAAAGTGCTTTGCAGATCATAAACCCTTATACAAATGTTAGCTATTATTATTATCTGTCAAATCGGGCTAATACTGGCACCATGTATACCTCGAGGGGTTGGCCTGAGAATCAGATGAGATAATTCAAGTGTAAGCTCTTTGTAACCATGGCGAGCGACACAAACATTGGCTATTATCATCCTTACTGCATATAAGAGTGCCAAATGGGCATCTGTGGCACCTCAGGAAATGTAGGAGGCCTCTCCTGTCTTAAAGGGAATCTCCCTTTCTTCCTCAAGAGAGTCTATGAGGCACCGCAGACTCCTCCTCTGGGTGGCCCTGGGCCATGCTAGTGAACAGTAGTTCCCTCTGCATCTTTGATGGGTGGGTCAACCAGTTGTCTGAACCTCTGAAGGTATATTGACCTCAAGTGAATTCGTAGAAACTTTTGGCTTCACCTTCAGATTCCTCATAGCTAGTATAGAACAAGGCTCCTCACAGGTCGAGGTTTATCTTGTGGATAATAACAATAGCTGATACATATATGGTGCTTTGAAGCTTTAATATATTTTACATACTATAATGCATATTCCAGTAATTTACATAACTACACACATACACATATATGTATATGTGTGTATATGTATGTATATATACACATATACATATATATTATTTATATATGTTTGTATGTGTATATATATGTGTGTGTGTATATATATGTATGTACACACACATCTTTCTTCCTACATTCCTTCCTTTCTGTCTTCTTTCTCTCTCTTTCTTTCTTTCTTTTTCTTCCTTCTTTCCTTCTTTCTTTCTTTCTTTCTTTCTTTCTTTCTTTCTTTCTTTCTTTCTTTCTTTCTTTCTTTCTTTTTCTTCCTTCTTTCCTTCTTTCTGTCTGTCTTTCTTTTTCTTCCTTCCTTCCTTCTTTCCTTCCTTCCTTCCTTCCTTCCTTCCTTCCTTCCTTCCTTCCTTCCTTCCTTCCTTCCTTCCTTCCTTCCTTCCTTTTTTTTTGTAGGCAGAGTTAAGTGAGTTGTCCAGTAAGTGTCTGAGACTGAATTTGAACTCAGGTCCTCCTGACTCCAGGGCCAGTGCTCTACATACATATTTCAGTTGATCCTCACAAAAAACCCTGTAAGATATTATTATTGTAGATCCTACAGGTATTTCCACCCCGCTCCCCATTTGAAAATGAGGAACCGAGGTTTTGAGAGGTTAAGTGATTTTTCTAGGGTCACACAGGTAATGAGTATCTGCGTTTGAATACAGGTCTTCCTGACTCTGAGTCTAGCTTTTACACTATGTAACCATGTTTCTCTTGATAGTTCCCCATGCCTGAATTTTTCCTTAGTCCGTAATTCTTGGGCCAACTCCCATGAAAAGTTCCCTTCTGCCATCTCGACCTTTTCCTCCCTTTACCTGGCATCCGAGCTGGTTAACATCTTTTTCTTCTAGTCATGACTATGCAAGATCATAGAATTTAGAACTGGAAGGAATGATGTATTCAAATTGTTTCATCAAACTTGCAAACATCATCCTCTAGCCCCAAACCCTCATTTGGAGATAGAGAAACCAGAGATCCAGAAAGATGGAGGGATTTGCCCACCCTCACACTGACAGTGCATGGCACAGCCAGGATGCCAACCAGGTCTTCTGCTCACAAATCCAATAGTATTTCCACCTTACCATGCTGCCTCCCATCCTTGAAGATAAACATCATGCCTCCTTTGCACACCTGCTACATTGGCTTGTTACTCTCCTTGGAGCTGTATAAGAGATGCCCTAAGGTTCTTAGCCTCTCTTGGAGAGGAAGATACATTTCATGGAAGACAGGACCCCTCCTGCTTGCTTAGCATCAAGGAGAACCTCTCCACAAACTGTTAAGCCAATAAATTAAACACTCTAGTTAATAAAAAGGATGAATTCCCAAAACATACATCACTATCAGAGGCTTCTTTGCCAGGTATAGACTCAGGTGCAGTAAGGCAGGCTCTCCTCAAGAAACAGATGGTTGAGGGGAAGAAGTAAAGAGGGAGGGGTGCCAGCAGCTCTGGCCAATGAAATGGCCGTGCCAGTGGCCTGCCTCTGAGAACCAGGATGAGATTCCAGATTGGGAGGCCTGGTGCGAGGCAGCGTTGCTTAACTCCCTCGAGAGGACCACTTTTGGAGTTTTAGTGGCTCGTGGGAAGCTGAAGATTTTACCTCCTGCCTTCTGTATCTCTGTTTAGAGAGAAAGCCCATATGCAGCAGTAGGACACTAGAAGATGCATGCAATATTCTGCTGGGGACAAATTTGTTAAATTGATTTTTTGTTCCCCAAGATAAAGACTCCAAATTTGGAGAGTGCGAAGTCCCAGAAATCTGGGTTTTGACTGAGTGCTCATTATCCCTGTCAAAGGCAGGAAGACTACAAAGCTGGGCTTTGCCCTGGCACGTGGGAAGCCACGTGGGGTAGCGGAAAGAGTGCTGGGTCGATGATCAAGAAGACTTGGGTTCGAATCACAGCTCTGCCACTTATTAACTGTGTGACCTTGGGTGAGTCACTCAAAACAAGAGACTTGGACTAGTTTCCAGGCTGAAATTTACTCATCTGTAAAATTAGAGGGCTGAGCTATTAGACTTCTAAGGTCCTTTTTAGATGTGTATCTATGATCTAATACTCTCCTGTTCTCCCCCTCCCTTTCCTGCTTGTCCCAGTATCTACTAGTAATGAGATGCTAGTTTTATGTATAAACAGCATGATACTTTACATAGTATGATGTGAGAGAAAATGTAGGAAGAGCCCCTGTCCAAAAATACTTCCAACCCATACCACATGGTGCCTGAGATTTAAGCATCATGGTCTTTTTTTATTGGGTTTAAGTCAGCATCTTCAGTTGTTCCAGACAGCAGTGAAAATACCTCTAGAAGGGGGGGAGCAAGTAACACCTGCTACAGAATTAGATATAGAATATTGTTACTTTAGAGGAGATTGTCTAGTCCAAGGGATTTTAACCTGGGGTCTCTGAACTTATAATTTAAAAACATTTTGATAACTTTATTCCAATATAATTGGTTTCCATTGTGACCTTATGTAGTTTATTTCATACATTTAAAAACATTCTGAGAAAAGGTCTTAGACATTATTAGACTGCCCCAGAGGTCCATGACACACAGAAGGATAAGAACCCCTGATCTAGTTCAGCTCCTTTCTTTGCAGATTAGGAAATTGAGGTCTGAAGAACCAAGGTGAAAAACTCAAGAGCACAGAACAAGTTAGAGGCTGAGCCAGGATTGGAACACAGATATACAACCCAGCATTCTTTCTACTGTATCACATTCATTAATCAAATTGGTTTCTAACCATGACAAGTAACTGAGAAGAGATGAGATCATTTTGATAGAGAAGGAGGTAGAAAAAGTCTGAGTATGAGAAAGACGAAACCTGTTTAAACCAGTCAAAAATTGTTTTTAAAACAGTCAAAACCAGTTTGAATTGGTCAAAGCAGACCCTAATCTATTTGAACTGGCCCAAACCAGTTATAACCAGTCAAAACAGGTCAGGATTTATTGAATGAATCAGAAATAGTCACCATTTTGAATTAGATTACACAGGCTCAAACCAGTCAGAATCTGTTTGAAGTAGACAAAACCAATTTGACCTAGTCAAAACTGGTTAGAACCTGTTTGAATTGCCTGAACCAGTCCCAAATGGTTTGAACCAGTATAAACTAATCAAAAATAAAAACTTGCTCAAACTGGTTTAAAGCAGTCAGAAACAGGGAAGGCAGGACCAGGGTGGCCACTACAATGGAAAGCCCCAGGGTCAAGGGAAACATGACTAGGTGAATGAGGAGGGAAGGGACAGAAGACAGAGGTGCCAAAGACAAGCTCTGCTTCCTTCATACTTTTCTTAGGGCTGACTCAGGTCCATGACCCAGACTCCAAAAGTCACACAACTCAGCTGGAATACTTGGCATGATTACAGAGGCCTTGTGCATGTGTATCGGGGAATGGACATGGGTTGGTGGTGAGACCAAAGTAGGGGGCAGGAAAGGGAATAAGCATTTACTAAGTACTTACTATGTGCCAGGCACTGTGCTAAGAATTTTACAAATATTATCTCATTTGATCCTCACAACAAGGTAGATTATAATATTATCCCCATTTTACAGTTGAGGCAGACAAAGGTTAAGTGACTTGTCCAAGGTCACACAGCTAGTACATGTCTGAGGCCTTATTTGAACTCAGGTCTCCTTGACTCTGAGTTCAGTGCTCTATCCATTGCACCTACCTGCCTATATGGTGGTAACTGTGGCTTTGTTTATTGGTGGAGAAGACTAGCAATAAGAGGATGCGACTATGGGGAGCAGTAGGGGAGTGAAGGACAAGGAAGAAGAAGGAAGATATAGCATGAAGAAAGCAGAGGATGAGAGATGGAAGGCCTTTCCTCTTCTCTTCCATTCTTAGTCACTTGGGACCTTATCTGGACAAGGGTGCCATATCTGTACAAAGAATGAATTGAACTGGATGACCTCCAAAAGTCTCCTCCAGTTCTGAAAGTCTAGGTTCGTGATGCTATTCTCTTTGGGTAGGGAGAAAAGAGATCCCTAGAGATCTCTGAGTCCCTGGAAGTAGGCAGTATCTCCTAGAATAATAAAAACAACAAGCATTTCTAATGATCTCCTATGTGCCAGGCACTGGGCTAGGCATTACAGATAGAAGGAACTATGAATGAATGAGCAAGCATTAAGTTAGTGCTTGCTTACTATGTGTTAAGTATGATGGTAGGACAAAAGAGTTCCTGCCCTCATGGAGTTTACATTCTCTTGGAGGAAAACAAAGAGCACATAAACAGATACAAAATATATAACAAATAAAAAAAGAGCTTTATAGAGTTATAAAACACCCTTCTTGAACAACCTTGTTAGGTAGGAAATATAGCTTCCATTATAATTTATTTTACCAGCCTAAGACTCAGAAACAAGCAGTTATTCAGTCAGCAGACTAAAAACAAGTAATCCAACAATCGTTTGATTCATTGTGGGGAAAATGGCTAAGTCCATTTGTAGAAATGGAGTCACCCACTGATTTATGGAAATCTCTTTTCAACCAGTTGTTTGATTATGGAGTGGACATAATCAGGGCCTCAGTCTCCTTCCTGCTCCTGGCTTCACTCCTGCTCTCGGCTTTGGGGGACTTCACTGGCCCCAATCCAAAAACCTTGATGGGTAGACCTTGATGGGTAAGGGCTAGGGCCTGATCCATTGCAGAGCTGGATGGGACTGACCTGTCATCAAGGGGAGAGAAAGCCCCTTTGTGGGAAGGCTTTTGATGATTAAGGGAAGTAGACCTGGCCTTTCTAAATCCCTTTAGAAAGTAGCCAGTTCTCTCAGGGAAGGAGAATATCCAGCTTGTGTCTCTTTCTTTTTACCCCCTTTGTTTATGGAGCAGATGGGAAATATTACCTGAAACAAGTCCTTCCTGCATAAATGTAATGCCTTCTGGAAAGAACTTTTTTTTTTCTGTTTCTGTACTTTATGTTGCTGCTCTCAGGCAGGACAGTGGAAGGCAATGTTGACGAGCCAAGATTATTGAGTAGGTCCCTTTGGAAATGAATCCGAATTACCATTAGCGCTGCTATTTGGAAATCCGTTTACTTATTTTTATATAATTTCCAGGTTTGAGGCCCCAGAACAAATAGACTTTTCAATGTTTTGCCTTCCTTCCAAAACATCTGAAATGGCCAGTGTCTTCCAAAGAATATTTCTGAGGAAAAATCTGTGTGATTTGGAATAAGTTAGCAGGGGATGAAGACCCACAAAGGTTGTCCAATCCAGCCAGAAAGAGGCTCCCTGTCTCTCTAATCTTTCATAGTGAGACTGGGGTGGGCAGGAGAGGGAAACAGAGCGAGCGAGAGAGAGAGAGAGAGAGAGAGAGAGAGAGAGAGAGAGAGAGAGAGGGAGGGAGAGAGAGAGAGAGGGGGCGGGGGGAAGGAAATGGGGGAGACAGAGACAGAGAGAAATGGTGCTCTTTTACTGAAGGATCAAGAGGGGAAGAACCCCAGAGATGGTTCTGTCTCCATGGATGTCTAATGTATACTTGGTTACCCCCAATGTGAAAGAGTCATTCATCCAGTGAGTCTTTACTGAACATCTTCTGTGGGCTGAGCCCTGTGCGAGGCCATGCTGTGAGAGAGACAGTAGAAGGAAGAATTAAATAAAAATCAACCACAGACCACATCTGGAGGACCGTGTTCAGTTCTAGGAAGCACATTTTTAGGAGGAGCACTGGAAAGTTGGCTTATATCCAGAAAAGGGCAACCAGGACAGTAAAGTGGTGGGAACTGAAAGGGATTAGAGAGACAAGTTAGTGAAAAGAAAAAAAAATGGCAGCAAGGAGTATAGACAACTCTTTCAAGAAAGTTGCAAAGGAAAAAGAGGTATTGGATCAAACAATATGCATTAATTAAGTGCCTACTAGGTTCCATTCACTATGCCAGCTGAGGATAACAAACAATAAATGAAATAATCCCTACTTGCCAAGAGTTTACATTCTAATGGGGAAGACAACAGGGGCACATATAAGTGTATACAGAATAAAGTATAGAAAATTAATACAAATACAATGAAATATGAGGTAAATTGAGATGGGAGGCATTAACAGTTAAGGTGGAATGAGGAAAGGCTTTGTGTAGAAGGTGATGCTCAAATGAAGAAGAGGGATCCTATGAGGTGAAGATGAGGGAATGTGCATTCTACACGGTCATCAAAAAGGCACGAAGATGGGAGCAGGAGTGTTGTATGTGAGGAAACGAGAGTTTGGCTGGATCGATACATGATAGTTTAGGCTTTTTTTTCACTTTTCTGTATATATTTTATTTAATATTTTAGTTTCAACATTGATTTCCACAAGATTTTTAGTTACAAATTTTCTCCCCATTTCTACCCTCCCCCCATTCCAAGATGGCATATATTCTGATTGCCTCATTCCCCAGTCAGCCCTCCCTTTTTTCACCCCATTCCTCTCCCCCATCTCCTTACTTTCTTGTAAGGCAGTATAGATTTCTGTGCCCCATTTCCTATCTATCTTGTTTCCCAGCTGCATGCAAAAAAAGAGGTTTTTTAAATTTTTTTAAGCATCTGCTTTTAAAACTTTGAGTTACAAATTCTCTCCCCTCTTCCCTTCCCACCCACCCTCCCTAGGAAGGCAAGCAATTCAACATAGAACACTCATGTATCATTATGCAAAACACTTCCACAATGCTCATGTTGTGAAAGGCTAACTATATTTCCTTTCATCCTATCCTGTCCCCCTTTATTCAATTTTCTCCCTTGACCCTGCCTCTTTTCAAATGTGTTTGCTTTTGATTACCTCCTCCCCCATCTGCCCTCCCTTCTACCATCCCCCCTTTTTATCCCCTTCCCCTTACTTTCCTGTGGAGTAAGATACACAATTGAGTGTGTATGTTATTCCCTCCTCAAGTTGAATCTGATGAGAGTAAGATTCGCTCATTCCCCCTCACCTGCCCACTTTTCCCTTCCAACAGAACTGCTTTGTCTTGCCACTTTTATGTGAGATGATTTACCCCATTCCATCTCTCCCTTTCTCCCCCTCTCAATGTATTCCTCTCTCACTCCTTAAATTTATTTCACTTTTTAGATATCATCCCTTCATATTCAACTCATCCTGTGCCCTCTGTCTATATTCCCTTCAACTCCCCTAATACTGAGAAAGGTCTCCTGAATTACACACATCATCTTTCCATGTAGGAATGTAAACATAACAGTTCAACTTTAGTAAGTCCTGTATGAATTCTCTTTCTTGTTTACCTTTTCATGCTTCTCTTGATTCTTGTATTTGAAAATCAAATTTTCTATTCAGCTTTGGTCTTTTCATTGAGAAAGCTTGAAAGTCCTCTATTTTATTGAAAGTACATATTTTGCCTTGGAGCATTATACTCAGTTTTGCCGGGTAGGTGATTCTTGGTTTTAATCCTAGTTCCATTGACCTCCAAAATATCATATTCCAAGCCCTTTGATTCCTTAATGTAGAAGCTGCTAGATCTTGTGTTATTCTGATTGTGTTTCTACAATATTCAAATT
>CM053624.1:328571801-328673414 GCA_028646595.1 Phalanger gymnotis
CTTTAAGGTGTTATTTTCTTCAGGATTTTTTGGGTCTCCTTTAGCAAGTTGCTGACTTGTTTTTCATGGTTTTCTTGCATCACTCTCATTTCTTTTCCCAATTTTTCCTCTACTTCTCTTACTTGCTTTTCCAAATGCTTTTTGAGCTCTTCCATGGCCTGAGCCCAATTCATATCTTTCTTGTAGGCTTTTGATGTAGGCTCTTTTACTTTGTTGACTTCTTCTGGTTGTATGATTTGATCTTCTTTGTCACCAAAAAATGAATCTAGAGTTTGAGTTTGAGTCTGAGTTCATTTTCGCTGCCTGTTCATGTTCCCAGCCAACTACTTGACCCTTGAGCTTTTTGTCAGGATATGACTACTTGTAGAGTAGAGGGTCCAAGCTCTAGGGTCCAAGCACTGCTGTTTTCAGAGCTACTTCTACTCCACCGTCACCCTCTCTCTGTTACAGCAGCGCTCCTCCTCCCCCAAGAACCGCCAACCAGTACTGCAATTCACATCCAAGCAGGGCACAGTAAGAGAATCTGCCTTTGTGCCTGCAAAGTGCTCCTTGCAATCCCACTCTCATCTGCTGCTAGATTCCTCCCACTGTATGAGCCAGGGACTTGGGAAGCCACTGACACTGGTGCTCGGGAGGCAGCCTCAGGAGCTTCCTGCTGCTTTAAGCACTGAACAGAGGAGTTTATAGCTAATTCTAAAAGCCACAGGAAGCTACTGGAGTTTGCTGAGTAGGGGAGTGATGGTTGGATCTGGCGTTAAGGAAAATAACTTTGACAGCCCCATGAAGGGTTGACTGGAGTGGAAGAGGCTTTAGGCAGGGAACACAATTTAAAGGATGTAGAAATAATCTATGCAATAGGTGATGAGATAGCTTAAGGAAGGAGCTGGGTCAAAGAAAACTTTCTTATGTACTTATGCATGTACATGCCATTTCTCCCACAGAATGTAAACTTCTTGAGGACAAGAACTGTTTCATTTTTGTCTTTATATTCCCAGTGCAAGAAGTAATGAGATAGTTTGAGGGGGTAGCAGAGTTGAAGGAAAGTTTCTTATCTACTTAGGTACATGCTGTTTTTCCCATCTAACATAAGCTTCTTGAAGGCAGGAATTGCTTCATTTTTCTCTTTTTATTCTCAGTGCCTAGCAAGGTCTGGCACTTGTCGAGTGTCTGATAAATAGTTATTGATCTCTCTGTCTCTGTCTCTCTCTCTCTCTCTGTCTCTCTCTCTCCCCCTCTCTCCCTCTCCCATTCCCTCTCCCCCTCCCCTTCCCCTCCCCCCCTCCCTCTCTCTCTCTCTCTCTCTTTTCCCCCAAACTGTGGAACATTACACATGTAGTCAGGTTACATACCCACTAGGTTACATATCTAGCAAGCCTAGCCCATGGTAAATTCTCATTATTATTTGTTAGACTTTGGAAGGAAGCCATAGAGGGAGAAAAAAATGGAGATTAGAGAGAAAGAAGATATTTGAATGAACAGTAGCTGAGACTAGAAGAAAATGGGTGGGGTCAGGAGTACTCAGGTAGAGGGCTTAGCTTTGGAAAGGAGGAGGGACACCTCTTAGGCTAAAACAGAAGGTAAGTAAAGTAGAAGGGGGGATGAAGATCAAGAAATTTAGAGGCATGGAGAAGAGAAAAAACCCCAACAACAACCATTTACATACCAGTGCTTTATGGTCCACAAAGTAGTGAGGAGGATACTATAAATATTATCATTTCCACATTATAGTCAGGAAGAGAGACAGCATGGCAGAGAGAGAAAGCGTCAGTCTGGAAGACCTGGATTCAAGTCTTGCTTTGGACGCATTCTGGCTGTGTGACCCTAGGCAAGTCTTGAACTCTCAATGCTTTAGGCAACTCTCTAAGACTAAAGATCGCATCCAAGGTGCCTTAATTGGTGGAGGGAGTACCCAGTACTAATGAATCATGGTTCTAGACTTTGATTCCTACTTTACTGAGAAGATGAAGGCCACCTAACACAGGCTCCCACATCTTCTTCTCAGGAAAGTCTTGGTGTTAGACATGTGTTAGAAACTATAGCAGCTCACTATGTGGTGGCAAAGAACTGGAAATTGAGGGGATGCCCTTCAATTGGGGAATGGTTGAACAAGTTGTGGTATATAATTATGATAAAATTGTTGTTGTTTGTCTTTTGTTTTTGAAAAGGACCAATGATGACATCACAGTGGATGTCTTGACTCACGGATAAACAGGATTTAAGTGAGGCAGAGTTGCACAAAGTCATCACTTTCTCTCCCAGAGTCATCAAAGTGCAGTGGAAAGACAAAAGTCAAGATGACTGGCCATTGATGGTCCTGAATACAGCACATGACTTTGGTGTCTTTGATGTCTGACCGAGCTCTAAGAGCTCCACGAGCTCCACAGTGTCTGCTTCAGCTGCCTTCACAGACATTGGAACAAATTGTTCTCATCCACTGGGGGAAGTCTTCACCTGCCTGGGGTAGACACCTGCCTAACTCACCAATGGATCTGAGGCCTATTACCCCCAACCAGGTTTAGCCCATTTGCTGAGATGGTTTACTGGGGTGTGGCTGCTATACATCCTACAGCTTCTTGGAGATCCAGGTGAGAGTTGGGTGAGAGGTGGACACCAAAAGTGAATGAGCAGCCCTGAAAAGGGCTCAGCAAGCCCTCGCATCTGAGGTGCTAGTCCTCCTAGAGTACCCGTACACCCGTGAAAAGGAACACTATCGTGCTGTAAGAAATGATGAGGTGGATTTTAGAAAAACACGGACTTACATGAAATAATGAAGAATGAAATGAGCTGAACCCAGAGAACATTGTAAATAGTAACAGCAATATTATTTGAAAAGTAACTGAAAGACTAAGCTATTATGAGTATTATCAATATTCAAATCAGCTACAAAGGACTTATGAAAGAAGATGCTATCTACCTCCAGAGAAAGAACTGATATGCTGAAATATGTATTGTATATTGCCACATATATATCTGTGTCAGATATCGGCTTTCTCTAGTGCAGGGTTGGGAGGGAGGGAGACAGCTCAGAACTCAAAATGTAAAGAAAATTTAAAAATAAAAAAAAGAAATGTAAGTATGTAAGCATAAAACATTCTTAGCACAATAAAATACATGCTAAGGTTAAAAAAAGAAAGGAAAAAGAAATCTGGGCTCAAGTCTTAGCACTTGGGTTACATATATTGTATTGTTTTGGGCGGCAGGGTTTATACATCTAGTAAGCATTGCAGCCAAGACTTGAGCCAGATTTCTAGCACCAAGATCTTTCTGAAGAGATGTGGGAGTCTGTGTTAGGTGACCTTCATCTTCTCAGTAAAGTAGGAATCAAAGTTATTTGAGAGTGAGGGGTTGTGTTTCTTCATCTGTAAAATGGAGTTGGGCTAGCTGAACTCTTAGGTCTCTTTTGATTCTGAATCATATCAAAGAATCATTTCGTGTGTTGTCTCTCTCAGGTAACTTACTTTTATTTTAACATGGCCCTCTCTAATGGTGGAATTCCAGTTACCATGATGGACCAGTGAGGGAAGACATACTTGGTCAAGTAGAGCTATCAGCCCTTCCCATCATTCATTCATGGTTCCCATTATACCATCTATTGTCATACCCTCTATCCCTCATTAACATCTTTGTAACCAGTCACTCAACAAGTACTTTCTTATGCATAAATCTGATCATCTTACTCTGCTTAAAAATTTTCCATGGCACCTTACTGAATCCTGAATAAAGTTAGACTACTTGGCCTGGCATTCAAGGCCCTCCAGAATCTGGTACCCCCCTAACCTTATCTCATATTGCTCGTTTTCATGTCCTCTATGCCCCAGCTCAACTGTACAGGTCTCACTCAACAACCATTCCCTGTTTCTCTCACCTCCATGTTTCCTGTGCCTGGAATATTCTCCCTACCCTTTTTGCCTGAAGAATTTTTATCCATCCTTTAACATTCACCTCATATGCCACCTCCTCCAGGAAGCCTTTCTGCATCTCCCATAAGTAATATTCTTCCCCCAAGACCTGTTTTGCACTAAAAGGTCCTTTCCTCTTTACTCTCTGTGCTAGTATCTAATCCTCTCCCCACCTCCCCAGTAGATTGTAAGGTCCATGAAGGCAGGGATTCTGCATTCCAAGCCCCAAGCACAGTAGACATTTAATAAATGTTCACTGAATGAAATTATCAAGTGGGAGATTAGGGCAACTTAGTAAGAAGACAAAGCAAGATGATAAAGAACAATTTCAGGGTTAGAGGAGGTGTGCTGAGATCAAAGAGGTATCAGGAAACTGAGAGGTTTAGCCAGGTGTTAGAAGCAGAGATGTTCAGGAGGGGCAGGGCTGGACTGCTCTGACTTACAATACCATTTTCTCAGTGTCCGCTGGAGAGAGCACAGCATCTGTGTCACCAGGAACAGTGAGAACCAAGGCTGGGGAGCCTTGGAGGGGAGCTTGCAAGTGGAAGATGAAGAACAGGCTCAGAGGAAAACATACCCAAAGGAATTTTAAGTCATGGAAAAGTAGAAGGAAAATAAGCAAACTGAAACTCTGTGGGTGCCTCAGGAAAGGGCAGTGTGGGGACAGGGATGGAACCTGGGATTCAGAACTAGAAGACCTGGGCTTGTGTGCCAGCTCCGAAGCATCCTAGCTACATGACTATGATGAGTCAATTTGCCTTCAAGCCTCAGTTTCCTCATTTGTAGGATGTATATCACACCTAGTAGAGTTTTTGTAAGAATACTTCCATAAGCTTCAGAACACTTCATTTCACAAGAGGCATGGGCTACGGTTCTTTCCCAAATGACTACTTTACCTTCCTCTTCAAAATGCGCTCTTCAAAGTACATTCAGTTCTAACCTAGTTTTTTGGATGAAAGACTACTCTTTCCATAGGAATTGGAGCCATGAGATTTAGAGCTGGCAGGAATCTTGGCAATCACCAAAACCAACACACTTATTTTACAGATGAAGAAACCATGAGGTGAGACTTAACAGAGCTAGGATTCAAACCCAAATCCTCTGACTCCTGGGCTTTGAGTAGTATTATTAATAATATAATATTAGTGTATAAAAAACCACACAAAACAGTATGTTATACAGTTGATTATAACAGATTTAATTATAATAGTATACATTATAATAATAATATATTATAATTATAATAGCATATATTATAACGATAATATATTATAATTATACTATCATATTATAATTATAACAGTATATATTATAATTATATAACATTACATTTTATAATACATGATATAATACAATTACTATGGCAATTATATATTATAACATGTTATATAATTATGTTATTATTATACTATTATTTTATATATTAATTGTAGTATATATTTCATATAGTAATTATAATTCTGTAATATATAATATATGCTACATATCATATGTTATAATATAGAAAGAAATCTATCCTATGATTATATAATATAGCATATGTAAAATTATAATATGAATTGTATAGCATAAATATAAAGACAATATATAATTATAACATGACACACCACACAATATAATATTGTATGATATTATACTGTAAGGCATGATGACTATGTTAATAATAATATATTAATTATAATTAATATGGTCATTATAAGATGCTATGTAACAGTATAGCACAATAGAATATAGTATATATAATAGTATAATTAGATTATAGTATTAAAATAATTATAATTAATAATAATAGCTGGAATGTACATGGCACTTTAAGGTTTGCAAAGTGCTTTAAAATACCATCTCATTTTATCTTTGCCATGATCTTGTTAGGTAGATGCTATTACTAGTTTGGTGTTGCAGGTAAGGACACTGATTAGCCCAGGGTCACAAAGTCAGTAAGTACCTAAGGTAGAATTTATATTCACATCTTCCTGACTCCAGGCCCAGCCTTCTAACCACTCCACCATCTAGCTGCACATACCTTCATAGCTCTCTGGGCTGGAAATGGAAGCCAGTCATGGTGGCTGGCAGTGTAACACTGAGGGCAATATTTGGGCTGGGGCCTGGTGTTTCCTGGCATCCCCAGGTCCGCGGTGTGTGTGTGCTCTGGTACATTTGATTGTCCTTGAAAGGCCCTGGTGAACACCATGGGAGGGGATGTGGACCCAGGTTCTGGTTTTTGACTTGCTATTGTGCCTGTGATAAATTAGGACTGTGCTTGAACCCAAGGCCTGGCAAATTAACAGTTAATTAGGAGTTGATAAATGGCAGAGCCCTGCTGGCCCTCCCCTTCTGCCTCTTTTCAGCCATTACCCTTCTCTCCGATCTTGAAACGGCAAGTGTTTATGTGCTTGGAACAAGTGTCTGAGCTGACTGCTACGTCTGCAGTTTGTCACCTATTTCAGATTGCTCTCACGTGTTTCCTCCCCACTGCCTGGTTCTCTTTAATGCTCCCTGACTTAACCGAGAAACTTTATCAATATTTATGCTTAGATAGAGAGAACATGGCATGGGGGGATTATCCAAACATTTCTCTTCAAAGTAGGAAGTGGAAACCAAGTCAAATCTAGATGGGCGCCACCGTCTCTGAGGGGCTGACAAGACTTTTAGCTGTTTGATTTTAGTTGTTTGGGGTTATTGAGTTTATTAGCCTAACTCAGTGGCCTCTTCTGGAAGGATTTGTTGCTAAAAACTCTAGGCAAAGGGAAACTCATCAACGATTGGGGAGCTCTTGGAGTGAGACTTTTGATGAGGTAGACTGAGTTCCTGACTTCATGTTTCTAACTTGCCTTTCACTTTCAAGTCCTGGGCTCCGACCCTTTGAAGTCTGGAAGAGAGCTAAAGAGAACACTTTCTCTCAATGCTTTGTCCTCATTGTAGAGTGGAACTTATCCAGTTATATCTTGACTCTGGAAGTGAAAATTAAAGGCTTGTTGGATGCTTGCTTATTTTACTGCTTTCCAGATTTTAGGGTGCAAAAGGAAGGTTATCTTCCAAAAGGAAGGACATCTGGTTATAAGCAGAGAACCCCATTTAACAATTACTGTTCTACCCTGGAACCTTGATATACTCTATACTTAAAGTTACTTCTTTGGAATGCATTAAGGAGTTTTTTTTTTCAGTCAGTTCAATTCCTGGGATTCTTACAAAGAGAGACTTAGATTTTCTTTTGAAGAAAACAAGATATTATGATTCCCTGAAGTCTGCCGTAAATGGTCTTTTACTACCCCTGCTTCATTCACGATTAAAATAAACACTGATCTTATAGGCCCTTGAAGCAAACTTCATACCTTAACAGTCATTGCTCAGAAATTTAAATCTTACCAATGGAATCAGTGGAGAAGGAAATGGCAAACCACTCTGGTATCATTGACAAGAAGACCCCAAATGGGCTCACAAAGAGTCGGACACGACTGAAAATGAATCAACAGCAGCAATGGAATCGCTAACCTTGTGAGGATGTCGGTGCTCGTATTATAGAACTGTACCATCTAAACACTGGAAGCTTGAGATAAGAAGTTTCTTCAAGGACATAGCTGATCATGTTGTATGTGGAATTCAACGAACCCTTCTTCTTGACTGATACACTTGTGGCTTTTAGAGTGGCCCAAGACAAAGTCCTCCTCAGTGTGATGAGAAATTAAAGGAATAATTTCTGATAGAATACCATCCATGACGCACAGGCAGAGAGAGTTTTGTTCGCTTCTACTGGGATGGGGCTTATTACTATGCAGGGGGTGTACAGGAAATAGCTCAAACTAACTGGAGAATGCAAATTGTTAAATTTTCAGTGTGAGCATTTGTGCCCTGGGAATCAGCAAATGCTACAAATCAGGGCTTGGTTTGTGGATTGTCTAGACTTAAGAAAGTGATGAAGAAAAAAAATTAATAACAGATTAAATTAGAAAGTTTGTCTTGAGTTCATTTCCCCCTCCTTTAAAAGCCAGTTGTTAAATGTTTCTTAGCACGCCTTGCCATCCCAAGCATATCTTGAATACTTAAACAGAAAGCACTGTGAAATAACCATTACTAGACCCTGCCCTTCCCCAAGTGGTAGGGTAGAAAGAAGTCAAGAAAAAGTCAAGAGATCTGGTTTTCAATTGCAGTTCTACTGTTTACTTGCGGTGTGACTTCAGATAAGTCACTCTTCCTCTCTGACTTCAGTGTCCTCACCTGTTGAATGAGGACAACTATTACAATGACTACTTTAAAAGTTTTTTATGAGGATCAAATGTAATTTTGCATGGGAAAGTATTTTTTCTTAACTCTACAATGCTCTATAAATTTGAGTTGTTATAGTTAAAAAGTTGGATTATCCCCGGATATATTTTGTTGTTCAGTTGTATCTGACTCTTTGTGACCCCATTTTGGGGTTTTCTTGGCAAAGATGGTGGAGTGGTTTTGCCATTTCCTTCTCCAGCACATTTTACAGATGAGGAAACTGAGGTAACCAGGGTGAAGTGACTTGCCCAGGGTCACACAGCTAGTAAGTATCTTGAGTTCAGATTTGAACCCAGGAAGATGAATCTTCCTGATTCCAGGCCCAGCGGTCCATCTGCTGTAGTGCCACCTAGCTGAATTAGAGCTACCTAAAAGTTGCATGGCTGGCTCCAGGAGGTAGTGGGTTCCCATTCAGTAGAGATCCTCCAGCAAGATCTGGTTGACTGCTTTTTGGGAATGACTTAGAGAAGAATGCCTTGCTCAGGTCCAAATTGTGCTAGATGGCCTCTGAGGAAATCTTCCTACTCTTTATATTGTGCTTATTTTCTGCATCTGTCCTGTTTTTTGAACGCAGCTCCACTCTGATAGAACAGGACTGGATTGTGATTGCTTGGCTCCTTTCTCAGTGTCTGCTCTTGGCTAAATTTCCAGCTTATCCCTCCTTCCACCACCCCCCAGTCACTGAAGGTAAATGCTGTAAAATTCAGCCATGGCAGAATGTAGTGATTTCATGCTCTTTCCGTAATGAATGCCTCCTGGGGGGAAAAATTCCCTAGGGGGCCTTAAAAGTGATTAAATCTACCTTTGGTGGCAAGGACTCAGATTAAATTAGAATCATTATAAACTTTGCACATTTGTTTAAATGAATTTCCCTTGGAAATTGAGTGCCATGCTCACATAAACATCACTTTTCTCATTAGGGGCCCATCCAATTAAATTCCGAAAGCCGCATTTAAATAACATTACAGGCCCAGCTTAAAACAACAAAAGCCAGAGAATTCTGAGGGAGAGGGGTGACACTGAGTTCCTGGCAAATTCTCTTTGGGAAATAAAAGGGCAAGGGGGTATAGCTGAAACATAGCACAAAATTCTAGATGATTCTAGTTGGGAGGGACCTTCCATTTCGTATAGCACAAGCTCCTCATTTTACAGACAGGGAAACTGAGACCCAGAGAGGAAGTAACTTAGCTAAGATCATACAACTAACTTGTGGTACATCCAAGATTAGAACACGAGCCTCATGACTCCAAAGCCATTATTTTAAAGCTCGTTGCACTGTCTACTTCCCTTTTACAAATGGTGGAGAGATCTAACAGGAATATCAAGTTCGAAATTTTCATGGACGTGGAAATTTACACTGAGAATGGAAGTAGAAAGATGGGAGTGGGTTACTTGGTTGTCTCTGAGGCATCATGGCAAGATTTGGAGTCCAAGGACCTGGATTTCAATCCTAAATTTATTCTCACTGCCCAAGAATGAGCAACATACTTCTCCTTCCTGGGTTCCAGTTTCCCCATCTATACATTAAGGAGTCGGTCTCAAAAATCCCTGTTAGCTTTGACCCTAAAAATCAGATGTGATGATGCCTGTAGAGCACCTTGTAAGCCTCGTCGCGTTGTCCTAGGGCTGTTGATATGTTTATGCATAATGCCTACCTACCACAGGACTGTGTTGGCAGTAGGTTCCTCTATAAAGCTTGTTGAATGACTGGTGGACAGACACAGCCATTTGTAGTGTCTGAAAAGACCAAACTTGTGCCTTCTAGGATTGGACACGTGGGATTGTGGGATGTAGATCCAGAAGAGACTTTAGAGATAATCCAGTCTGGCCTATTCTGTTTTTCAGACAGACAATGGAAGTCCAAACATCAAAGACTCATCCAAGGTCACAGAAACAGCAAGATCACACAACCAGGATCCAAACTGATGACTACAGAGATTTTCCCACTCCATACTGTCCACATCTGAAGCTACAAACTTCAGTTTAGTCTTGTCATCGGGTTGCTAGGAAAACCACTTCTTATACAAATGGAGATGTGGTTCCGTTATTTTCCATATGGATTTCTCTGAGACATTGGGATCATTAGATCATGGGCTTCTCAAGGACAAAGACTGTATTTTACTTTTCTTTACCCCCTTAGTGCTTAGCATGGTGCCTGATACATAGTAGGCATTTAATAAATATTCATTGACCAACCAAATGAGAGAGTTGGGGAGAGGAAAAGAAGGAAGGAATGCTTACTCCTGGAGTACTTACCCTCATGGGCTGAGAGCAAGTGCTGGACTCAGCCATAGAGAGAGAGTGAAGTAACTTCCCAGCCCAAGACATGGCAGTTGTAGAAGGGGGAACCACACCACCAAGAAGTGAGATTACTTGAATGCTAGTGTCCTGAGTAGGAGAAAGAGCAGTTCCTGGCTAGTAATGTCCTTGTCTTACAACTAGAGGAGAATATTTCTTCTCTAGCCAGCCCCATTAGCATCCCCAAGTTTTACATTCTAAAATCTATCTATCTATCTATCTATCTATCTATCTATCTATCTATCTATCTATCCATCTATCTTTCTATCTACTATCAATCTATGTATATGTATAAATAGATATATATCTAATATGTAGATGTCTATCTATATGTATATGTGTGTGTATATGTAAATTTTCCTTCCAATTACATGTTAAATTTTTTTTTTAACATTTTAAAAAAATTTTGAGTTCCAAATTCTATTCCTCCCTCTCACTCCTGTACCCACTGCCTTCCTGAGATGGCATATGTAATCATGTAAAACATTTCCACATTAATCATTTTGTACAAAAAGATTTAAATAAAAAGAATAGAAATGAAAAACGGCATGCTCCAGTCTGTTAGAATCTAGCCTTTTATAGACAGAGGTGGCATTTCCATCATTCTGTTAAGGAGAAGATCATGCATAGGGCCTCTGAAGCTGGAGGAGCAACATGGGACTGAAGCCATTTTGGGGGGTAGAGAGACCTGGACTTTGTCCAGTTGTTTTCAGTCCTGTCTGACTCTTCATGACTCCATTTGGGGTTTTCTCAGCAGAGATACTGGAGTGGTTTGCCATTTCTGTCTCCAACTCATTTTAGAGATGAGGAAACCGAGGCAAATGTGGTTAAGTGACTTGCCCAGGGTCATGCAGCCAGGAAGCGTCTGAGGCTGGATTTGAACTCACAGAGATAAGTCTTCTTGACCGAAGGTCCAGTGCTCTATCCCTAGACTATTATTTGCTATTACTGAGTTATTCAAATGGTATAGGTCCGATGGAGAAGGAGTTCTCCAGAAGCTTCCAAAGTCCTTTTGGGTCCTTAGAAATCTATCTTGATGTTTTATAATATCCCAATAACTGGTGAATACAGTAGAACTGAATATAGTAGAAATGCAAACAATTTCCACCCAAAGAAAATGAAAGAGCTTTGTCACATTCCCCTACCACATCCTCTCCCTAGGTGTACTGCTGGGACCCTGTTGAACCCTTGAGATGTACGGATCATTGGTGCCCCAGTAGGCTGAGCATATGTGTTACTGCCATAAAGCACTATGAGAGAGAGGGGATAGAAATCAGGAAAAATGTACTACAGGATATAAAATCAGAGAATGTCAGAGCCAGAAGGATCCTTGGAACAGAGAATGTCAACACACCTTAGAAAGCATCTAGTTCTAGCCCCGTGTTTATTGAGAAGGAAAGAAAGACTCAGGGACTAGAAGTCATTTGCCTGAGGTCCCACAATTAGCAAAGATGGGATTCGAATTCAGGTCTCTGTATCTCAGTCCAGGATGGTTTCACTGGCAACTGTTTGGTTGAGTGGGACAGTGATTGTCATGGATAATCTACCTTTCTCTTGCTGCTAACCATCTTAATTAATAGCGCTTTTATCCTAAGTCTTTCCTGGGCTTGAGCAGACGTTTACTCTGCCTGTGATCATGTCATACACTGAGAGCCCCCTGAGAGATTGCACTGGCCTAAGACATTTCCTGCAGTGGCCTGCCAAGGGGCTTCGATTTCCCATTTTTTCCAATCTCGTCCAGGAAACCTAGGTTGTCCTCATGATACTGCTACTCCCTCTTTGTGTGAACAAGCTATTTTGCATCTCTATGCCTTAGTTTCCTTCTCTACAAAAAGGGGATGGGTTAGTCTAGAGGGTCTCCAATGTCTCTTTAGATCTGACATTCTATGAAAGTATTGACTTCAGTAGAACATTTTCTGGGGCAGTTAGGTGGCTCAGTGGATAGAGTGCAAGCCCTGGAGTCAGGAAGACCCAACTTTCTGAGTTCAAATACTTACCAGATGTGTGACTCTGGGCAAGTCACGGAACCTTCTTTGCCTCAGTTTCCTCATCTGTAAAATGAGCTGGGGAAGGAAATGGCAAACCACTTCATTACCTTTGCCAAGAAAACCTCAAATGGGGTCATGAAGAGTCAAACACTACTGAACAACAAAATAACATTCTCTAGTGTTTCTCTGAAATCCCCAGCTATGCACCTGTTTGAATTAAAGCATTGAAACCTTCCTCAAAAGGCACATTTATAAAGGAACAATTGCACACTAACTTGTTATTAGCTTTTACTATTTGGGCTTGTATTCATTTGGTGGCACTTAGTCAGTTCCCCTTATAAGACCCTGAGGGGATGGGATAAGGAAAATGGAAGGAATGAGCAGAAAAGTTGAGAACAGAAAAGCAGCCTGGGCCAAGTGAAGTACTTTGTTGGGGAGCTATGCGACCCACCAAGGACGTAGAAAGTGAGGGGGGCAGGGGTGGGGTCTGGAAATGGAAGAAAAACAGACTTCACTGTATAGTACTTCTCCCTAGATCTTTGTCCCTCCTCTGACTCCTTTGACTCCACATGGTAGGTGGAGCACTGGACTAGAGGCAGAAGATCGGAGCGAGGCTCGGGGTCTGTCCATTACCAGCTGGGCGGCCTTAAATAAGCCCTCAGCTGGATTTCCACATCCACGAAATGAGGCACCAGGACCTGAGGACTTTTAAATTCTCTTCCAGTGCAAATGTTCATAGAATCATAGGGTTAGAACTAGAAGAGAGCTCATAGGTCAGGAAATTCCAATGCCTCCAAACTGAGGTCCATCAATGTTAAGTGACTTGCTGAAGGTTTCATAGTAGTAATGGCAGAGGAAGAATTTGAACCTGGGTCCTTTTACTTGAAATCCTCCTTCTTTTCACTAAATCATTATTATTTCATTGTCCATTCTCCTCCTCTTTTTTTTCCTCCTTCCTTCCTTCCTTCCTTCCTTCCTTCCTTCCTTCCTTCCTTCTCTCCCAGTCTTTCCCTGTCCTTCCTCCATCCCTCCTTCCCTTCTCTCTCTCCTAGTCCTTCCTTTGTCTTCTTATTTTTCTTCTTTTCACCTCTTCTTTTTTCTCCTCTTTCTTCTTTTCCTTCTTGCTCCTCCTCCTGCTCCTTCTTCTTCCTTTTCTTTTTTCTCCTCTTCTTTTTTTCTCCTCTTTCTTCTTTTCCTTTTTTCTCCTCCTCCTCCTCCTCCTTCTTCTTCCTCCTCCTCCTTCCCCTTCCCCCCTCTCCCCATTGCTCCCTCCCTCCCCTCCTAATTCTGAGCACCCCTGTCTTCCCTTCCCTTACACATTACCATCCTTTACCCAATGCTCATTTCAGCTATAGAAGGATGGGGGAGAAGCAATGTCCTGAGCTGCAGTCTAATTTCAAAGAAGAAACTTCCTGCTGCTAATCACTGGCTCTAACCTTTTGCTTGAAAACTATAGCTCAGAGAGAAGAAGAAAACGGTCTAATGTTAAACAGCTGCTTCCCTGGGCCTCAATCCCAGCTGCCAGGGCCTCTTGGCCTGAGCGAGGCCACAGCTCCCCACCCCCACCCCTCCTCTCCAGTCCACCATTTGTAGGCTGCCAATCTCAGGGACACAGGTCATTCTTTTGACCTCCCCCTCCCCCTCCCTCCTTCCTCCCCAGGTCCTCATCTCCATCACCTCCATCTTCCCCCTAGATCCCTCTGATTTCTTGGCTCACACATTATCTCACCTTACTCCAGCTCTGGCACTGGCCCCCAAGCTCCTGGAAGACAGGATAGCTCATTGAGAGCCAGAGAGACCTGAAGGCAGAGGGTTGGCTCATCGGAGCAGCTCAGGCCTGGGTTCTTTTTTTCTTCCTAAAAAGTCTCCTGCGCAGAAGCGTGTGGGGAGCCACTGGTGGTTGCATTTAAGCGAGTAATTTGGGCTCCCAATTGAGGCAAAGGAAACAATAATGGTGCCCTTAATTGTCACAATTACCCGTCGCTACTTTGAGTCTGACATGTGCTTAATAAGGAGGCGGATGGAAACACTAAACCTAATGTCCTTTGGCAGACCATTGTAAACGATAATGGCCTCTCTAAAACTATTGATGGTAATCTGTTATGAAGAGATTCAGCTAATTCTGAGCAGCAGTGCTTTCTGGGGAGGCTGGAAGATATAGCCCACAGCAATGGGGTGCTCTCCCCATCCTCCAGAGTTTTCCAGGTAAAGAAGAAAAATAGCTCACAATTCTGTAACTGCTTTGTTTTCATAATAACAGCCTTTGGGAGGTGGGATATCGGGAGCTCCATTTTACAGATGAGTAAACTCAGGTACAGGGCTTTGTCCGAGGTCACAGAAACATGAAATGTCAAAGTTAAGACTTGGATCGAGAACCGGAAAGAATCTTAGCGATCGTTTAGTCCGGGAATTCTTAACCTCTTTCGTGTCACGGCCACCTTGGGCGGTCTGGGGATGCCTATAGACTCCTCCTCCGAAGAATGTTTTTAAATGCCTAAAGTAAGATACAGAAGATAATAGCGGAAACCAAAGGTTAGTAAAAATAAAGATCTATTTTTTTCCCATCCAAGTTCACAGACCACCTGAAATCGAGCCAGATTAAAAACCTTGTTTAAGAACCCGTGAACGAGTTCAACTCTATCATTTTACGAATGAGGAAACAAACCCAGAGAGGTAGTGTCCAACCACTAGCTGTGCCTGACAATACATGTCTCATTCCACATCTGTAGTCTATGACCTCTCTGCTGAAAGGTAGAAGGCATGCATCACCTTCAGAGTGTAGGAGAGGTGATCTCAGTCCAATTCTTTCCCAACCTCCTCCTCCCCACCCCCCAAAGTCCAGAATATAATTACAAGGTGTTAAGGAGATATTAAATTAAATATAAAAACACAATTTATGCCCTGATCCCCTGATGTGGTATGAAAATAAAGGTAAAGGGCAATCATTTGCTTTCTCAATGGATAGGAGAGAAGCTGGAAGAAGGGAGAGAATTCGGAATTCAGAATTTTTTAAAAAGAATGTTAAATAAATAAACATTAAAAATAAAAAGAAGAGCCACGCCTACTGACCAACAGAAGATGGGTATATGCTCACACGAGAGCCAGTTTAGGAATCTAAGGGAGCCAAGGCTTGGGAACACTTTGTGGAGGAGGAGGGCATTTCTCATTCTGATCCTATTCCCAATGGTTATGGCATTTAGCCATGACTTGTTTTTAGGGAGACACCCTATTCAGCACTTTGAGAATTTGTCAACAGAGTTTGAGGAGTAGTTGAAGACACAGACAGCCTGACACAGATATAGAAAGGTAATCACACAAGACTAAGAGATGCTTTTAGGATACGATGCTGGAAGCAGAGAAGAGAGCCAGTTATGGATGAAAGAGAGAGGGAGAGCTAGCCTTGGTAAATCAAAGGTTGAGCTGTGGAGAGGAGCTGACCCTGAGTTTTTTTTACTAGATAGTTTTCAAGTATGGTTATGGCCAAGGAATCCATTACTCTGAGTACAACCTGGTGATGCTCCTCATCTAACATAGGTAAGATGGCCTTGGGACAATAGATACAATAATTCTTCACACCAGAACCTCTGTTGACTAGCCTGAGAGGGAGGTATCCATCCTCTAGGGTTTCATCTACATGGAAGCTAGCATGGTGAAGTGTCCACGCACTCAGTGAGTGGTGCTTGCTCCCGATCCAGCCAGAAGGCGGTAGGCAAATATGATAAACAAAGACAGTGACTGCCCTATCTATACCTTTTACCTTAGAGACCAGGAGAAGAGTGGTCCTGCCAGTAGGGTCTTTAGGTGTGCCTGCTATATATATCATGCATAGAATTCTGTATATACATTAAATTGTGAACTCCTGGATGTCAGGGAAATTTATTTGCTTCTTTTTGTGTCCCCTGTACTTAGCACAATGCCTAGCACATAGTAGGCACTTAATAAATGCTTATTGACTGACTGAATTGGAAAAGGGACCTCAATAGTAGTGGTGGCTTGATACACACTCACTATTAATTTTCGCTGTAATAATTATTACCAATTATTTATTCAATTAAATATCAATCAATTAATCGATTATTAACCTGCATGGAAATGAGTAGTCTTTTTGGGCAGCAATATGCTGGTAAATGTTTAACAACTAACTCTCTCTGGGGGAAAATGTCTACTTCTATTTAATCTGCATTATTAACATTTTCTCCATTCCTTTTTTAAGTCTAGACAATTAACAAAACAACAAATCAAGCCCTGATTTGTAGCATTTGATGACTATTGAGATATAAATGCCCACACTGAAAAGGTAAAAATTGGCTCTCAAGCTGGTCCAAGAGAAGGAATAACAAACCCTCGCTTTTGAGTCACATGAAGTTGAGAAAGATTAAAGTCTCAACCAGATGGGAGCGGAGAGATTTTCATCTTTATAATTATTCATTTTGCCAGACTGAGGCATTAAAAAGAAAAGGCTGGGATAGATGAGGGCTATACAGGTCCCATCCCATTTGTGCATAGGCAAAAGGACTCAGAACATAGAACAGATAGGTTCTTGGCACATCTGTGTAATTTCTAGTAGTTTAGACCTCAGTAGGAGCAGGATGGGATCAAAGGATTTGCCCTGAGATGGTCCCCCAAATAATTACCTCAACAATCCTCTTAATATCAGGGTACAAAGCAAAGGCTCCTTTGAGGGTCCCTGAAATCTTTCCAGCCAGCTAGGACCTGCCAGAGCTTGTACCCCACCGGCATAGTCTTTGAGAACTCAGGGGACACCTCCACAGAATTTTCAGGCTCTGGAGAGGACCATTCTGTGAAGTTTAGATTCAGTCAAAGGGCTGCCCACACTTGAGGACCTAGAGAGCCACGTGTGACCATGAGGCTGCAGGTTCCCCACTCCTGGATAGCTCTTTATGATTGTAGGGCATTTTCGCATCCAGTATACCCTATTATTCTTACCCAGGGAGGTAGGGAACACTAGTTTTTATCATCCCCATTCTATAGATCAGAAAATTAAGTCCCAGGGAGAAACAAGGTTCAAAAAAAGAATAAAATGTAGTTAAAATGTAATAAAAATAGTATGTAGCTATATGAATATATAGTGATTTAAAAGTGGCAAAGATCCTTCCAGATATTATGTTCGGTGCTTAGCACAGTGCCTGACACATAGTAGGAGGTTTATTGATCGATGTCATTTTATCCTCACAACAGTATTTCCATATTGAGGAGAGACAAAATATATACCAATATGGAAATACTAAGTAATACTGGGCCTCAGTTTCCTTATCCGTAAATTGAGATGGTGATTGGACTATATGGTCTCTAGAGTTTCTTCCAGTTGTATGATTTCGTGAAGCTCCTGGAATGATCAGCCCAAGTGAATTGAGAGAGCGCACGTGGGATAAAATGGGCCCGGAAAGCAGATATTGCCCCGCATCTCCGGCCTTGGAGTTGTTTCAAAGTTATACTTTCCAGAGATGATCATCTTTTAAAAATGTTCTCCCCTGCCTCTGACCTGGGATTCACCAGAGCCTCTAAAAGAGAAAGGTTCAAAGTTCCATGTGCACAGGGTCCTTCCTGATACCCCTCCTTCCATGCCCACAATACGCTCTGGCTAGATATTTCAAAAGAGGGATTTTCTGGGCATTTATTTTCTCGCTCTTTTAAAAAATGGAGGCCCTGGACTCTGCAAACTTATGAATAAAGAGGTATTAGGCCCTTTTAAAAAGTGTTCTTGCTGCCAAAGAAAGCCATTCTGGTTTTATTTGGGAAACTTGAGAAGGAATAGTGACTCTCGGGGTGGAGATGGGCGGAAGCAGCCTCTGGTTCACACCCAGGGACCACCTGAGCCGTGTGATATCTAAAGCTGCCATCAAAAAGCTGGGGGCCTCTGAGGGGGAGGGAACCTGGGCGTGGAGAGGGGGGGAGGTCAGCAGTGAGACCACAGAACTGTCTGGGGCCCCCTTGTAAAGAGAAATATTTGTCCCGTGGGAGGAGACCTTGAAGTAGGAGTGGAAGTCCAAAAACATGGATGTCTAGAGTAGAGAATGACCAAAATGACTGGATTGGGAATCAAAACACTTGGTTATTAGCTGTGGGACCTTGGGCATGTCCAAGAATCTCAGAAGTCATCTAGTTCAAACCGTAACTGAACAGGAATCTCCTCTGAAAGGGGACTAATGTCCACGCAGCTTCCTCCTGAAAACCTGTAGTGACAGGGAACTCATCACCAGCCAAGGCAGGCCATCTCATTTTTGTAGGATTCTCATTATTAGGAAGGTTTGTGTACCATATATTGTGCTGCAATGTCTAACCATTTCCCTATCCTAAAGTCTTCAGTGGCTCCCTATTACCCCCACAATAAAATTCAACTTCAGTGAGGCATTTGTGCCCTGCACAGTCTGGCTCCAACCTACCTTCCTAGCTTTGTCTCATATTAATTACTTCTCTTTTATTCACTCTAATATTCCAGCCAGACTGGATGAGTTATCCTTCTTCTGGACCTTGGATCCAACTGTTGTCAGACCTGATGTGTATTCCCTCTTCACTGTCACCTCTCATAATTATTATCCCTTTGAAGTCATATAGGCTCCAGACTTCTCTTCTACATTGCTCCAATTAGGAGCCTCCTATGAACAGCATACCCACTCAGAGCAGGCCTGCCCCCAGCCTGCTTAGGCAGGAGCCAGGGCCACCTTCCTACAAGATATGGAGCATATAAATGGAAGGTGCTGTCAGAGGGCATGTCTATGCTTCAAGGATGCTTCCGCTATGAAGCTCTACTGGAACCACCCCAACTGTAAATGTTCTCTTCTTTCTTAAATTCTCTTGCCCTTGTCCCCAAAGCTGTGTCTATGGTGGATTCCCCCAGTAGAACAGGGATTAAGTCATTTAAGTTCTTTGAGCTTCTATTTCTTCATCCGTAAATGGGCATCATAATATGGATCTACCTACAGTAAATTCTAACAATCAGATCAGAGTAATAATGATAGCTATAGCAAAATATTAGTGGCACAGTGCATTTAGACCTGGAACGAGGAAGACCAGAATTCAAAATGGCCTCAGATACTTACTAGCTGTGGGACTCTGGGCAAGTCCCTTAACCTCTGCTTGCCTCAGTTTCTTCATCTGCAAAATGGAGATGACAATAGCACCTACCTCCCAGGGTTATTATGAGAAAAAAGAGATAATATTTGCAATGTGCTTTGCAAACCTTATAAACCTTTCTGCCTCCTTAGATATATGCTATCACCATCATCATCGTCATCATCATCATCATCACCATCATCACCTTTATCACCACCGCCACCACCACCACCACCACCATCATCATCATCATCTTCATCATCATCATCATCGTCATTATTAGGAGTGAAGGGAAGATGGGAAATGGGAAGGTGTGGAGGCAGAAGCCAGAAGGTCCTCACCTGTGGAGCAGCAAGCAGAACTGTCAGAGTGGAGTGGAAAGTGGGAGCCAGGGACGAGTCAGGGCAGTTTGAGGGGAAAATGGGCCATTTGGAGAAGGGAGGATTTTGAGAGGATTCTAGAGTCTTGGAGTTATACGATGTATGACCTAGATGGGGTCTGAGAATGTAGAATGTCAGAGGTGGATAATGTCAGAGGTAGCCCCCAGGGCCTTAGTATTAATATCCTTGGACAAGCTCACTTTGGGTTTGGTACACTCTCGTCCAATCCTGGCTGGCTTAAGGCTGTCTTTCCTCACTGGAAAAAGGGGAGGAAAAGGCTCTGACATGGTCAAGGATGCAGATACAATGTGGTTGGGGCTAGGCTGTGATGTGGCGAAGGACAGAATATTTCAGAGGAGTGCAAGAGCCCATTAGAAAACGAAAGGTTTCCTACTTGGATGAGGCTTGGTGTTTGTTAAAATAAAATGTTTGCTATTTTTTTCCACCATTGTCATTTTCTAATATATCACATCCTTTCCTCCCACCCAACCTGCTAAAGGGCCATCCCTTAAAACAAAATATAAAAAGAAAGAAAAAAAAAGTTTAGCCAAACTAACATTTCAACCAAATCTAACTTTGTATTCAATGTTCTACACGCATATATCCCACTGCTGCAAAAAAGGAGAGGATTCTCCTATCTATGCTTTGGAGCCAAGCTTGGTCATTATAATTCTATAGCAGTTAGTCCTATCCATTTACTTCATAGCGGTCATTATGTGGGGGCAGCTAGGTGGTTTAGTAGACAGAGTGTCAGGAAGACTCGTCTTCTGAGTTCCAATCTGGCCTCAGACACTTACTAGCTGTGTGACCCTGGGTAAGTCACTTAATCATATTTGCCTCAGTTTCCCTATCTGCAATATGAGCTGAAGAAGGACATAGCAAACCACTCCAGTATCTTTGCCAAGAAAACCCCAGGGATAATGAAGAGCCAACATGACTGAACAAGAAGTTATGTGCGCACACACACACACACACACACACACAATTTTCCTTGTTCTGCTGACTTCAATTTGTACAAAATTCATTCAAGTTTAATATATTTCTTTGTGTCCTTCATATTCATTATTTCTTTCATTTTATTTCATATTCATGTACAACAATTTGTTTAGTCATTAATCATAGACATTTGTTTTGTTTCCTGTTCTTTGCTACTACGGAAAGTGCTGCCGTAAATATTTGGTAAACCTTTCTTTTTCTCTCTGACCTCCTTGAGACATATTCCTACCAATGAGATTTCTGGGTCAAAGGATGTGGAAACTTTATTGATTTTCTTATCATCTTTCCTATATTGCTTTCCACAATGGTTGGACCATTCCACAGTTCCACTAACTATATCATCATGCCTGATCTTCCATGATCCATTCCCATCTTATATTCTCTTTGCCAATTTGCTGGCAATGAGGGAAAACCTCAGAATTGTTTTGGTTTGAACTTTTTATTAGAGATTTTAGGAGTAGATTTTTAAAAGAGCCAATAGGCTAAAATCAAAAGGCCAGAATTTAGGGTAGAACCAACCCAGTAAAGGGGATGCTGGGATAGAATTTACTATGCATATTGGCTACTAGGTGAAGGACAGTCAACCTGTAGATGGCTCCCCTGTTAAGATAGTGGTCTAATGGTTTAGTGGCAGACTTTCATCCAGAACTTTGGAAAACAGGATTTGCTTGCCTTTAACACAAAAACAATTTGGTGCCTTGGAAAAAAACACTGGGTTTGGATTCAGAAGATTTGGTTTTATTACTGCCTCAGCTATTTTCCCATGATATGATGGATGTTGGGTAAATCACTTTACTTTTCTGGCTCTCAGTTGTCCTTAAGTGATCAGGTTATATGACGTTAGTGGTTCTCAAACACTTGTCTCAGAGCCCTTTATTATACTCTTGAAAATTATTGAGGACCCCAAAGAGCTTTTGTTTATATGGGTTATATCTATAAATATTTACCATATCAGAAATTAGAGCGAGAATATTTCAAATATGTATATTTATTAATTCATTTAAATAATGATAACCAATTTTATTTTAGCAAATAAAATATATCTATGGAAAAAAATTTTCTAAAACAAAAAAGTAGTGAGAAGAGCGGCATTGTTTTACATATTTTTGTAAATCTCTTTAATGTCTGGCTAAATAGAAGACAGCTGGATTCTCATGTTTGCTTCTGCATTCAATCTGTTGTGATAGGTTACTTTGGTTAAAGTATATGAAGAAAATCCGTCCTCACACAAATATGTAGTTGGAATAGCGAGGAAGGAAAATTCTAATGGGCAAATAATATCTTGGAATTATTATGTAAATAGTTTTGATCAAATGGACCCCAAATGCCAAGGTCTTGGAGATCTCCAAGGTTCCTCAGACCACACTTTGAGAACTGCTACACCAGGTGATTTAACTCAAAATCTTATGGTTTAAGAAACTTAGTGTAGTCCATGTAAGCTGAGAAGTCCTTATCCAAACTTCCACTGCCATTGACCAGACAGGTCTCCAGAACTAAACTGGTTCTACTTCCTTCTTAGAGTAGTAGTGGTATCCTTGAGGGATCAGGACCATTGGCTTGAGCCCTCACTGGTGTGCTTGTCCCCAGGATTACCGAGTCAAGAATCAATTTCAAGAATCAATTTAACCAGTCAACCTCTTTCGGTTTTTAGAAAAGGGAATTTACTAAGGTGGTGCAAAAAACCTTAAGCCCACAATCAATTGGAACACATTCCGTTGAATGGCTTTGAAAGACTTTTCAATTTAGTCCAAGGTCTTTTAATTGATTGATGAAAAAGTGTTTTCACCTAGTTAAGGTATCTGGGTCAAATAGGGTGGGATGTTTGCCACCACCTTCATACTTGGAGAAGAAATGACTTAGGATCTGCTTAGACTTAGAGGCAGAATTACATGAAGGAGAGAGCACTTGGACCCAAACGTGCCAAGAAAGTGGAGTTGGGTTCCTGGTTCTGATACTATGGCACCTCAGGCACTGGGACAGAGACTCTGATCCTACTCATAAATTTGTGTCAATTTTTTTTTGTAGATTTGGGATGTCAGATTTCAATGAGATATTTTTAATACAAAGATCTTTACCTATTTCTTAATTTCCCTTTTTATTCTGAGTGAATGTTTTTGTTATGCAAGTACTCTTTACTTTTATATAATGACATTCATCATCTACTTTTATCTTCTATGATTTATTCTGGATAAGAATTGTTCTCTCTATAATTATAATACATATATCACTTTATTTTCTTCCAATATCTTAATTGTTTTCAAAAGCTTAAATCACTGATCCATTTAAAAATTTGTTATATTGTGAAATATGTCTCTAAATTCATTTTTCCACATTCTATGGCAACATCTCCCCCCAAATGTTTATAGGATATAGATTTCCTTCCCCAATTAAAAAATATTGGATTTATTATACATTAGTCTACTGCATCTTTCCAATTCTAAAATATCTATTCTGCTTCATAAACATATAATAATTAATATAATGTAATGCAATATAATGGTATGATATAACAATATAATGTGCCATATAGCATATAGGACATAACACAGCACAGAACAACACATGTATAATATATTAACTTATGTTGGGTAGTTTTGATAATTACCAAATATTAGTTTAATTTCTGGAAGTGTAATTCACTTTTTCCTTGTCAAAATGTCATCTTCTTTTTGATGCTCATCTGTTTATTACTCCTTAGACATTTTGCTATCATTTTATATAATTCCACGAAGTGTCCAATTGCTATTAGGTTGGTAGTGCATTAAATACCAGTCAAAGAAAGACAATGTGGCATAGTAGAAAGAACTTTAGAACTTGGAAGGAGGAGAAACCTGAACTCAAATCCTGCCTCTGAAAATAGCAGCTCTGCACGTCACTTAACCATTAGAGTAAAAGCTCCTTGTGATAGACCAGTGATCATTTCATTAATTTAATTTGTAAAAGCACAGTACTTACACTTATTTGTAAAATAAGTGGCACTTAGTAGGCTCTTGCTTAATAAATACTTGTTGATAAATTTCTTTGACTTCTCTGACTCTGTTTCCTCATCTGTAAAATGGATATAATCTACATATATAAAAATATATATGTAGATATAAACATATGCACATGTGCATATAGATTATGATATATAGATAAAAATAATATAAAGGGTATCCCCAAAATCCTAGTGTGGTTTTATGTTTTCATAGCTTAAAACTGTACCAGGACTTTTGGGAACCCTTGTATAAAATGAGATGATATATAATGTGTGTTTCTGTGTGTGTGCATGTGTATAAAATCTTATTGGTTCCCATAACAATCATGCAAAGTAGGTGCTAAAAGTATATATAAACACCTTATAGATAAATCTTAAAGTTCTAAAGCAGTTATTCTTAAATATATATAAACTGGGATAGTATTGCCGTCTTTGCTTGATTCAACCCATACATATGCACAAGATAATTCCAATTAATTCTTTTTCCTGTTGAAATGCTTTAGACTATATATATGTAATATTAGTGGAATGGGAAGATTTTCCGCTCCCCATTAATAGACCTCATGTGGAGCCCACTAAAGGAACCTTGCTTAGGGGAGGCTTGCTTGTAGAAGGCTCACACCTTTTGCTAATTTTAATTAGACCCTGGATCATGAGGGTTGTGATGCCTTCTGGCTCTGAGAAATGTATATCTGAGTGTGAGGTTTTGCTTTGGGATCTTGCTTATGAGAAGGACCTTGTGATTCCCTGGTTGAGACTCTGAGTGGCCATATGTTCAGAGCTCCCTGCCTGCTCAGAGGTAAAGGCTCTGTTGATCAAGTAGAGAATGTAAAGTATACATAGCAGTATTGCTTTGATTCAGGCAGTAGAGCCCTGTCTGTTGGTCTTTATTTCTCTGCTTGTATTTTCTGTTTGTATTTTCTCTGAAGTTCAGAGTGTGGACTTTTCCCCCAAAATAGTGAATGTAATTAAAGATTGTTGACCCTTTAAACAGCTATCTTTCCTAGTAAAGCAGATTTAAGAACCTGTGCTAGCAGCCATCCTAGGTGTGCCAATGTGGTTGCTTTTACAGTATATTGCTATGTTAGTGTCCTAGTATTTGTGGTTTTTTTCCCTAGTAAATTTCCTTTTCCTAGTAAATGACTTTTCTCTTTTTTCCAAGTCACAGTTCTGAACATGCTATTCCCTTGCTCAGAGAATCTTTCAGTGTTTCCCAAATACCTCTGGGATAAAATACAGACTCCTTAGTATGACACTGAAAAACAGCCACATATAAGGCCTCAGTTTCCTCATTGGAAAAAAGGGGGGGCATTGTACTTATTTGGAATCTAAGCCATTATTAGTCTTTTAACTCTCAATCTGTGATACCATGACACCATGATGCTGTGGCTTAGCAGATGAGGAAACTCAGGCCCTGAGAGGAAGGAAATGGCTCTTCAATGTCACATAAGTAAAGATCAGAGCTGGAATTTTAAGCAA
Organism: Phalanger gymnotis; assembly: GCA_028646595.1. Classification (NCBI taxonomy): domain Eukaryota; kingdom Metazoa; phylum Chordata; class Mammalia; order Diprotodontia; family Phalangeridae; genus Phalanger; species Phalanger gymnotis. The sequence goes on from CM053624.1 coordinate 328,597,156, forward strand.
GATCTTCTGACCCCAAATCCTGTATTTTATTGTGGGGGTGGGAAATACAAAATGAAGAAAATTAATGTTGATCAGAGCAAGTTTATTAAGGTTTTGTGACTTGCACTGGGCTGTGATGAAAGTGTCTGATTTTTATAGGACACTGGGGGTGGTGGCAGCTTTTCCAGTTGGGTTGGTCATAGGATGAGTTTGGGTAGACATGTATGGATCTCGAGTGCTAGCCTAGGAGACTCCCCATGACTAACTGGCCTATACCAACAAATGGAAGCCAGCATCAGAATGAGTTAAGAAGTCAGACAAAGTCAGAACAGAATCAGGACCAGAAAGCTCAGCCAGGCCAGCTTCTCCCAGCAGCACCCAATTATACAAGGGATACAGCTGGCCCCTTGAGGCCCATGGTTGTCAGCAGCTTTGACCACTCCTCAAGCTCATATGTAAACTTTTCCTGAGAGCCTTTTCCTGGAAGTGAAATCTGGGATCCTTCCTGGCCCGGCAGCAGCAGCTCAAGCACAAGAGGGTCAGAATTTATGGATCACATTCTTTACTCTTTTATTATACACAGAATGCTCATATCTATAATGTTTTAAAGTGTGTATGTATGCCCCAGCCTGCCGTGATGGATTGGCTTATTGCAATAACATTTTAGCGGTGTTTTATCTGACTATATGTGGAATGCTTTCAACCCCATGCCTAATGGAAGGCCATCCATCATCACGTTTTCAAAGCCCAAATTATTTAAGTTTTGGTACTACATGGGGCTAATCACTGAGTACAGATATCTGGGTCCCATTGTTTTGACTGATGCCATTCATTGTTCCCTCCCAGGCCTGATGGATGGCCTAAGTGCTGAAGTTAAGCAGGCAAATGGATAGGTTACTGCTTGTAGCTCAGGCCTGATCGCATCATGCAGCTGCTCCTGCTCACAAAACTGGAAATTGAAGTTTAGAATGAAAGTGACAAGATAGGCCTTTTCTTCTTCCCTCTTCCTTCCTACCTAGCCCTTGCCCATGCCACCACCTTCCAATTATGAATGATACTTCCTACCCATGTGATCTTGGACAAATGGCTCGATTCTGGGCCTCAGTTTTCTCACTTGAAGCATGAGGGATTTGAATTAAATGGGCTCTAAATTCCCCTTCAGTTCTAAATCTTAAGATCCTAAAATGATCGAATGTGTCTGTGAGTTAAAGATGATTTTTATCTGAAGTACGGTGTAGGTTCTGTGGGGTCTCACTCTTTGTGTTAATAGTGCTGATACAGGATAAGTACAAAGGAGGAAGCTTGGACAGGAGAGGGGTTCCAGGGCTCTTAGGATATTAGAGATCCTGCTCCTGGTCAGGGAATCCAAGCTGCAAAGTAGCCTCCTCTTTCAGAGTAGACTTCTCATCCTGGTGTTATGAGGGTAGTTTTTTTCCCACCTTAGCTTTTTGATAGAGCGTTGTGATCTGAGGCTTATGGTCTGAGCTTGAATGATGCTTATCCTTCCAGGTTACCAGCAATTGAGGATTATGTGCACCAAGAAATCAGGTTGCTTGAATCTACAGATCATGTGACACCTTTCCTGAGGCAGCAAGGTATATGGGCGAGAGTACTGGATTCTACTCTGTCTTCACCATGGTAATGTAAGCCCTCTGAGGGCAAGAACTGTTTCACTTTTTGCCTTTGTTTCCTAAGTGCTGACTACAGTGCCTTGTATATAGTAGGCACTTAATAAATGTTTGTTGATTGAATGATTGACTTGGAGTCAGGAGGACCTGGATTGGAATACCAACACAGACATTTATGTAACAGGTGACTGGCAAATGAGGACCCCATCCTTACACCAGGTACAATGTGCTCTGCCTGAGGCAACATTCACATACCAGCTTGGGGAACCTGCTTCCGGAAAGGAGTGAAGGAGAGACCCTTCCTCTTTTGCTTCAGAACATGCACAGGTACCATTTCTTATAGGCTGACTACATGCTAATGAAAAAAGTCTTTTAACTAGCTCATAAGGAGAACTGGGTGTGCATGCAAAAAGACCAAATGGATGAAATCTTTTCTCTTCCATGGGGGCTTTTGAATGGGGTGGAAAAGGAATTGATGTGAGCCTCTGGCTGGGGAGTGGGGCTTAGACCCTCTTTCTTACTCGGTTGTCATGTGGCTCTATGTATACGTGGTGCTGTTAGTTTTCTGTTTCTGTAGTGATTATTCTTTCCTGATCTTAGGTAACAGGAAAGACTATCAGAAAGTGTTAGATTACAAGTCATTTCATGCCTCTGAAGCTAAAAAAAATGGGGATATCTCACAAGGTTATTGTAAGAGTCAAATAAGATTTGTGTAAACCACTCTGCAGACCTGAGAATGTTATATGAATTTCATTTCCTCCTCCTCCCCCTCCTCTTCCTCCTTCTCCTCCCCCTCTTCCTCCTCCTCCTCCTCCCCCTCTTCCTCCCCCTCCTCCTCCCCCTCCTCCTCCTCCTCTTCCTTCTTCTTCTTCTTCTTCTTCTTCTTCTTCTTCTTCTTCTTCATTGTTTAACACAATGATCAATGCAATGGAAGACTGTAATTTGCAGAGAAAGCTCAGTCTTGCAATGCTAGAAGGAATTTCTTCACCCAGAAGTACCCTATGTTAATGACATCACAGGCCCAGTTTGTATATTTGCCTCTAATTTACAAATACAGTACCCACTAAGATCTAAAGTTGTGTTGGAGGTAACTAGGTGCCTGAATGCCTCAGGGCCAGCTGAGTTCTAATTCTGGCAGGCCCTACCAACCCAGGGAGAAGCTTAAATACCAGCTTAGTAAAGAATTCTGAGTCTGTCATTCAAGGACCATTCCTATCTACATTAGGAATGGCTCACTTCTAGAAGGTTGGTCTCCAGATGTTCGACTTTTTCTTTTTTTTTCTTTTGCTATGGAAAATTATGAAAACCATCAAGTAACTAAGGCACGGAGGGAGATTCAATCATCATCAATGTAGATGGAGTTCACATAGGTAAAATTATGAATTTTTGAAACTTGGCAATACTACTTTATATATGACTTATCTGAGGACTGTTGTAGGGCCTGTTACTTTCTGACTGCCAGGATATGTTTAAAGGTATGTTTGTTTAGAATTTTGTTAAGTGTAAATGCCTTCCTTCCCCATGAAGGCCACAAATAAATTTAGATTGCATTCAAGAAAACATATACATGCATAAACACATTTATATGTAGTTTTATTAATAATTAAGACCTTTCTCCCATTGTCGGGATTGTTGTGATGTTTATCTTTCCCTCCCTCGTAGAATCAGTGTTAGCATTCTATATAAAACCTGAAGAAAAAAAACCATAAGCACCTCCATCAGAGGGCCTTTGATCCTTGCTTGAGAGAATCACCCAAAGCCATCTTCCTAGGGCTGGCTAGGCTATTTAAGAGGGAGAGCTCCCTGGGAAGACCCATATCCATGTTAATTAGCTATTATGCTTTTATCTGTATGTTTATCCCTGAAACCAACCCCTACTTTTCTATTTTAACTAATAATAAGTGTCCATTAAGGTTCAAAGAACCTTGGCACCTGGGATGGTAGATCCTCTATGTCCCTGTTGTTAGGCAACCTCTAGTGAAGTAGGAAACATTCTAATCCCATACTCTCATTCCCCTCAACCAGTTTTTATTCTCCAAAATTCCAGCGCCTAGATATAGAATCTAAGGTAGCAGGTAAACCTTGGTCCCTATCAGGACGTGATTCCAGGTTGCATTCCTAACATGTGATAGAGCTAGGGTTTTTTCCTATACAAGAGGGAAAGTTCCAAAGACATATTGGAGGGAGCTCCCACACCATCACCCAGATCTGGACTCAGATTTGGAGAATCTCAGCTTTGTCTTCTCCAGTTGGCTGGAAAGAATATTTTCTAATCTCATTTGGATACATAAGGGCTTTCTCGTTTTCACCTCTCTAGTGCTGATGCTGGGTTACCACATAATCACTCACTTTCAGAGTGCCATTTTCTACCAAATGCAAGAATTGAATTGGGTAAGAGAAAATTATTATCTCCTTATTTTAAAAGTCCTCAAAACTCATAGAGAGCCTTCTTTCTAACTGCTATATTGAATGGCACTAATTCAAGGACATGACGTAGACTGCATAGATGTATTCAAATCCATATCATAATGAACTCTGTCAAAATGAGCTTCAATTTTGTTCAGACACTGTACAGGGCCTTTATATGATAATTGAAATGATCATGGCAGGGTAGGCTAAGAAGTTGGGTCATTTTCCTAATCCATTTTGTAGCATCAAACGCATTGACATTAGGATAATTTGAATCATCCATAAATGTCCCTGAAATAGAGACTGGCTATAATTTTGGTCATAATACCCACAGCTGATATTTTCATAGTGCTTTAAAATTTTCAAAATACTCTACATACACATAGTGGAGAGGCTGGTCAATAAGAGCCCAATTCTTAGAGCATGTGCAATATACTCTGCTGGGAACCAATCCACATAGAGGTTTGATGAGCTTGCTTTCTTGTCATGCATCATGGAGAAGCTCTTTCCCCTCTTTATAACAGGTACAGGTGACCTTTAACTGTTTATTGCAAGCATATTGAATGGTGTCCAAAAGCTTCTCTTAACCGGCTGCTGAGCCAGAACTGAGATGAATGCTCTTTCTTCTGGGCTCTCTAGATGGTGAAAGACCTTGGGTCCTCTCTTCCCACCCAGTTGCCACGTGGCTATGAATGCAAAGAACTTAGACTTCTTATGTGCTTCATTCTTTAACCTTGGGTGAATGAGTGAGTATCAGAGATGCAATGGATCAGGTTGCAACCTTATGAGCTTCAAAAGATTAGAAGAGCAGGGCGGCTAGGTGGCCTAGTGGATAGAGCGCTGGCCCTGGAGTCAGAAGGACAGGAATTTGAATACAACCTTAGATACTTACTAGCTACGTGACCCTGGGCAAGCCACTTAACCCCTACTAGCTCAAAACAAAAGATTAGAAGAGCCAGAACTAGTAGCACCAATGGCAGATTGAAGAGGAATCCCTGAAGAGTGATCTGCTTAACCTGGCCCAGAAGCGAATTGATTCAGCATCCTAGATACCAGGTTTTCTTTTTTTTTTTGTAAGCGAGAGAACAACTTGCCCACTGGCTGTCATATTCTGAAGTGAACTTTGTGAGAGAAAAGAACTCCCAGAGCAGGAGGTACTCTGTCTCCCAGAGGAGAGGGAGAATGTTTTGTGACCCCGTTCTAAGTCTGAGTTTATTCTCCCTAGGGGCCAAGGGGAGAATATATCCTCAGCTTGGAAAGTTGTTGTATTTCAATCCTCATACAACCTTCTCACTAAACACCCAGTTACGAAAAGCTAATTGATATTAATTGGTTACTTCATATTGGGAAGATGTTGGCTGGTTAAATTATATTGATGTCAAAACACAAGATATGGACTCATGAGCAATAATTTTAGAAATCCCAACTCCTCCAGTTTACCCCTAGGACCCTTAAATGAGCAAGACTAGCTGCCATTTGGGGACCTAGCCTGACAAAAGGAATGGGAGTTGGCAGGGTGATCCCAGAGCCCCTGCTAATGCATCATCTCATTTTAGCCTCACGACAACTCTGCAAGATAAGTGCAACAGTAGCCCCATTTTCTAAGATGAGGAAACAGGATCAGAAACAATAAATGATTTCTTCACGGCGTACAGAATCAGAGGTACAACGTGAATCTTGGTCTTCCTGATTGCAGCCTTTCCATCCAACGGATACATGCTGTCCCAATGTCTGTCTATGCAGGTAAATTTTTCACATGTGTATTATGCCCCTACTATGTGCAAGGCACTGGGTTAAATACCTGGAGATAAAAAGATAAAAATGACACAGAGTGGAATAGTCAGGAAGGTGAATGCTGCTAAAAAAACAACTTGAATGAGAATTCAAGAATGATTTATTAAACACCCACTCTGTGCAGAACCCTGTGCTCTTTGCTGTGGGGTATGGGGCAGTTGAGAGTTCTGAACCTGTATTCAGAGGATCTCAGGTCAAAGACTGGTCATGCTATTTACTACTGGTGTGACCCTGTGTGAGTCATTTAACCTCTATGAGTCTGGCCTTTGAGATCTCTTGCAGCCCTAATTGTGTTCCTGTGAACCTTTTCTTAGCTTTTTAAATGAATTGTTAAGAGCTTACTAGAGCTTAAGTCCTTAAATCTTTAACATATAGCAACAGTATCTTAAACCCGCTAGATTTTGTAACACCCAGCAACAACCCCCACACTCTTCTGTTTTCAGGAACAGCAAGTGCCAGAATCTGGTTTGAGTTTTCTCGAGGGTTTCTAACAGGTCGTTCAGGTGACCCAAAGTCACGGCGCCTGAAATATCAAAGAATCTGTGCCAAGGCATCAGGGTTACAATAGGAAGCAAATCCAGGCTTCTTCAGCTCAAGGACAAATAAACCTACTTGCCTTCTGAACTCCTTCCAGAAAAATAAGAGCAAGCCCAGGAAGAATACATTTACGCATAAATCCACTAAAATATTATTACAATGAGCCTCAGTAATGCCTGAGAGATAAACTAAATAATCACAAAATAGTTGTGTGTCCTTGAGTCAGTAATTTCCCAGCTCTGGCCCATGGTTCCTTAACGGCATATGTCTCATATGCCACTCCATTCTGGATTCCCAAGAACTATTGGATTCGGTGTGGGGTTTATTGGATGATAAGTTTATTTCATGAGACAGAATACACTGATTGTGTATTCTGTATTGTACAAATCACTTTAGCTCTCAGTGCCTTGGGCAACAAAGGTGTAGATCTGTATCTACAGACAAGTTCCTCAGTAGGAGCTCCCCACACTGATGAAATCACAGATCTAGTCTCTGTCTCTATCTCTATCTCTGTCTCTGTCTCTGTCTCTGCATATATATGTATATATATGCATATATATGTATATATATACATATACATACATACATATAAAATATATATATGTATATATTTTTATATATATCCCATTTGATTTATACCCACCCCAGCATAGTTGGGAACTTTTAAGATCATTGAAATTCAGGTTGTAGCAGGCTAGCAGACCAGACAAAGCATTGGAATAACAAAATGTCTGATTGTGATGGAATTGTAAAATCATAGGAAAATCCATCTTAACACACATTCCTGATTCTCTGATTCCCATAGGGTAGTATGGTGAAGCAATGGCTATATCTTTCATAACTATTTCTGCAAGCTTTTAATATCTTTTAATCCCTGTTTTCTTTTTCCAATAACATGGTCATCTTTCCATAGTTGTCTTAGGATGATGGGCTCTGTATTTCGTAATATTGTATGGATTTTTGCTAAATATTTTCTGAATCTGGTATGGTCTATTTTATAATTCCCAATGTATAAATTAGGACTGATACTGCCTAGCTCTTAATTACTTTAAACATGTTTTTCCCATTGAGCTTTGATTTCAAGATGCCGATAAATCTTTTGATGTGCACACATAGCTGTGGCTTTCTTCTTAATAATTTTATGCTCAATATTTTACTTGGTGAAGACTAAAATATCTGTGAGTCACCTTGCGTATTGGTTAAATTTAACCTCCAAATTCAATTTTGAAGCAGTCAATCTTTATTTTTCCAAGTTAAACATTAAGAATTTCACACTTACCGTGTCTAAAACTATAATTATTAATGTTGTGCTGTTATTGTTTTTACTGTTGAGTTGCGGTCTCCGGTCAAGCATAGTCAGCAAGCAACATTTATTATGTGCCAGGCATTGTGCTAAGTTCTAGGGATACAAAGAAAGACAAAAATAGTGCCTCTCTTCAAGAAGCTCATATTCTAATTAGGGAGACAATATTTATATATAATACAAATTTACATATATATAAATATGTATTTATAAATTTATAATATATATATATATATATATTGCAGAGTAGATTGAAGATATTCTCAGAGAAGTGGAGCAATCTTTGAGGAAGACCAGGAAAGTCCTCTTACAGAAGGCAGGAAATAAGTCTAAATTAAGTCAGGGAAACTACAAGGGAGAAACAAAGAAGAAGACCATTTCAGGCATTGAATAGGAAGATGGAGTGTCATTTGTGAAGAATAACAGAAAAGGCAACTGTCACTGACTTGTAGAGTACATGGAGGGAAATAAGACAGAAGAAGAAAGGTAGAGAGGGCCCAATTTGTGAAGTGATTTAAGAGCCAAACAGATAATTTTACATTTGATCCTATAGGTAATAGGGAGCCGCTGGAGTTTAATGAATGGTTGGAGGAAGTGACATGGTCAGATCTGCATTTTAGGAAGATTACTTTGGCAGCTGAGTGAAGGATGAAATGGAGTAAGGAGAGACTTGAGAGAAGGAGACCACCAGCAGGTTATTGCAATAGGTCAGGCATAAGGAGATGAGGGCTAGCACCAGGGTGGTGGCAGTCACAGAGGAGAGAAGAGGGCATATTCAAGAACAGTTATGAAGGAAGAAGTAACAGGATTTAGAAGCAGATTAGATATGGGTCCTGGAGGGGTAGATGAGGTTGTGAGGCTGGGTGACTGGAAAGATGATGGTCAATAGTAACAGGAAAGTTGAGAAGAGAAGAGGGTTTGAGGAAGAGATAATGAGTTCTGTTTTGGATATGTTGCATTTAAAGTCTCTGCAAGACTCCAGTTTGAGATGACCAATAGGCAGTTGGAGAGTCATCCCTACTGGAGGACTGGAAAAATGTTGGAGATGGATAAATAGATCTAAAAATCATCTACCTAGATAGATTTGAATTGAATACATGGGAACTAACCAAGATAGAATAAAGGCAGAAAAGGGCAAATATGATAGAGGGAAAAGAGGGTTCAGGACCGAGTCTTGAGGGACATCTAGCGAATGCAACCTGGATGAAGATCCAGAAAAGAAGACTACAAAAGGACCAGAGACACAAATTCATGAAAGCCTAGAGAGGGGAGAGTATCAAGGAGAAGTGGGTGATCAAAAGTGTTGAAGGTTGCTGAGAAATCAAGAAGGGTGGTAAGTATGGAGAAAAGGTCCTTTGATTTGGCAATTAAGAGACCATTTGTAACTTGAGAAAGAGCAGTTATAGTTCAGTTCAGAGAACAGTGTCCAGGTTGGAAACCAGGCTACAGAGCATTTAGAAGATAGTGAGTGGAGAGAAAGTGGAGGCAGCTTTCTCAAGGTAGGAGCCACAAAAGGTAGGAGAAATATAAGATGAGAGCTATAGGGATGGATGGATCAAGAGAGGATTTTTTTTAACAATGGGAGAACTGTGGGTATGTTTGTAGACAGCAAGTATATTTGTGGACAGGGAGAGATTGAAAATTAATGAGAGGAGGTATGAATGAGGGAGAAATCTTCAGGAGAAGATGAGATGGAATGTGATCCATGTAGAAGGCTTAGCCTTGGCAAGGAAAGAGACATCTTTTCATGTGAGATAGAAATGCAGGAGAATAAAATGGGAAAGCATATGAGTGACATGGATGGGGGGAGATGAGAGAGCTCTCAGTGAATGGCCTTAATTTTTACAGAGGGAGAAGATGGAATAATGAAGATCTGGGCTACTAAAGCCCTAAATTCCTGTGACCAACATGATCCTGGTTAAATGTAAAAACCTAGATGCCTGGGATAGTTTTCATTGAGGCCTTTCAGTAAAATCAGGTTTGAGTTCAGGAGTGCAGACTTCATTTTGCATGCAGTATAAAAGGTACATTAGATAGAGGCCTTCTTTCATTACCATTAAGCCTCTTGTTTACACTGTAAGCAGCTATCAATAACAGATAATCTGACTTTAACTAATGGAATTCACTGGGAGCCCTCAATGACAGACCTATTATGTTTGACATCCAATAGACCCCTTTATGTGAGCCTCCAACACCCATACTCTGAATGGGATATTATTGTTCTATCTTTTTCCTTTCAGCTGGACTCCATAGCTGTCCATGCCATAGCCATAAAAAAAAAACAGAGATGCATGCAAAGAGATTACAATAAAATATTTGAGAGATTTTACTCCTTCTAGGAATAAGACATCTATTAAATTAGTTGGCCTGGACTGAATAAAATAGGGATCCATTCATATGCTGATCCTGTGCCCTACAATCAGCTTCATTTTTATTCCAAAGGATAATGGGATCATAGATTTAGAGATGGAAGGGGTCTTAAAGGTCATGTAATCCATCCAACCTTATCGTTTTTCAACTGAGTCAACTAAGGCCCAGAGAGGGAAAGTGATTTGCCCTTTCACATAAGTAGGGAAGGGTTGGACAATATGATCTCTAGAGCCTCTTCTAAACTCCAAGTTCTACATGGTCAATGACCTAAGACTTCTTCCAGCCCTGACATTCTGTGATTTCATATGGCTAAAAATGTTAGGCCTCCTTAGTTTATTGGATCGATTTACATTTTAGCTTTCGATTAACAAAAAAATCCCAACTTTTGGTGGGAGTCTGAAAATGGGTTGTTTCCCTCAGTCATATTAATACCAAATTACTTATGACAAGAAAGGTGAAGGTTTCAGGCACATATCTTGTTGGATGCCATACTTTCCTATGAAGGTCTAAAGCTCATAATGGGGCCCTTTCAACAACTCTGAGTATGCTGCTGCCTCTCTGCTTTGACTGACGAGATGAAAGAAAGCTATTGACAGAAGATGAATTTCTTTTGTAGATCACTCCTGGCTCAGACTGTACTCTGGACTGATTTTTTTTTAACTCACTAGCTGAATCTTAAGAACCTAAATTTAAAAAGGTAGACAAAGTTTGATGCAATAATATTAATAATGGAGAAACTTACTTTGAAGAAAAAATACTCTTCCTTCAAAATGTTATTGACAGGCTATTTGTTTTAAGATTATATATGATAATATGAAGCAAGATGTCATAATGGAGAGAGAACCAGCTTTAAAACCAGGAAGACATCTCAAAGGCCATCTATTATAATACATGTACTGGAACAAAAATTCTCTATAACATGGATGACAAATAGAAACCTGGAGGTCAGAGCTGGGTGAGATCAGTGTGGCCTGGGGCAGATAAGGAAAGGTTTCTGGAAGAGGTAAGACTCACAGGATAGGAACGATTTGCACTAATAGAGAACAGGGGAAGGTCATTCCAGGCAGAGGAGAATAGTAGAAATGAAAGCACAGATAAAGGTAATGATGAGCATGGAATGCTCTTGAGTTAGAAAGAAGATAACTCTGCTTGGAGTGAAGAATACATGTTGGGGAGACTTAGGAACCCCAAATACCTACTCTTCCTATTTAAAAGACTTTGGAAATAAGTTAAACTCTTTGACAGCTGCTGAAAAAGTCAAATAATTAGGGAAAATATATTGCTTATGCATATTCAGTATAACTAGTAACTAGTAAGGAGGGGGTGCTTTAATTTGCTTTTTTAAAAAAGAAGTAAACACAACCATGATTTAATTTTGGATCATTTGAGTAAGGGAACCAAAGACAATCTCGAATGATTTTCTTTTTTCATGTGAAACACTTTTAATTATGAGAGGCCTTTTCGGGTCCCTCAGTGCTAGTGCCTTCCTTTTGAGATTACCTCTAGTTTGCACTGGATACTCGATGTATTTTGTATGTTCATAATTATCTACATGTTGTCTCCTCCATTAAAGTGTATGCTCCTTGAGGGCAGGGAGTATTTTTTGGTCTTTTTTTTGTATCCTCAGAATTTAGCACGGTGTCTGATACTTAGTGAGTGCCTAATAAATGCTGTTAACTTAGCTTAAGAAGATGGACAGATCAATACATAAATAACTTGAAACAGAATCATTGCTTAAGAGTGGGACAGATAAATCTGGAAGAAAAAAAAGACATCATGTCTAAAGTAAGGCATTCACAGTAGCACATTATGTTCAGACTGGTGTGACTGTTTAGGATGAACTGACCAGGTAATTCAGGAGACTCCTCTCCTTCCCTTTCTCCTCCATCAAGTGACACTAAATAGTCAGTGTGAGGAATATTTTCATTGCCCATTACGGTGCATATAAACACAGCCCTCAAGTAGGAATGATGGTGTCCTACTGGCTTTACACCTCAGAGTATTATTTGCCAGTGCTGGATTGACCATTTTCATGTGTCTTATCCAATGACTGTTTTTTTTTTCACATTTCTTCTAAATAATTGTGTGTTTACTGTTGCTTAGTAAAATGCCATAAGTCCAAGGGCAGCTAGGTGGTGCCATAGTGCATAGAGTTCCTGGCCCGGAATCACGAAGACTCACCTGCCTGGGTTCCAATCTGGCCTCAGACACTTACTAGCTCTGTGACCCTGGACCCTGGACAAGTCATTTAACTCTGTTTGTTCCTCATCTATAAAATGAGCTAGAGAGGGAAAAGGCAAGCCACTCCAGTATCTTCACCAAGAAAACCCCAGAGGAGGTCACAAAGATGCGGTCATGACTGAGCAACAACAAATTAAGCCCTAGGACAGGAATGTTGGGCTGACCATCCACTCTCCAAGCTTTGAAATACCATATCACTTTTGTGCTTTTCACCCCTTGACCAATCAACCTGTTCTACCTCCTACACATACATACATGTATGTGCATGCTTGCGTGTGTGTGTGTGTGTGTGTGTGTGTGTGTGTGTGTGTGTGTATTTCCCACCACCATTACCTCTAGCTTCTTGAGGGTCCTGAGATCTTGGAATTTCCAACTGGAAAGATCATAGGCTCCTAGGGTAGGAGCTGTAGCGATCCTTAGAGGCTGTCTGGTAGGAAATCCCTCATTTTATAGTAACTGCGGCCCAGGGAGGCTAAGAGCAGTCATGTAGAAAAGCATTAGAGTGGGCTACAAGGCCCATTCCTCTGGCTGCAGAGCCACTATTTCCCTTCCTGCACCGCTCTTGGAAATCTAGTCTAACTCATTTATTTTCCAGATGTGAAGAACAAAAGCCCAGACATATGAACCCAAGATAGCACAGATATTAATAGGCAAATCCACCATTCTGAGCGCAGTTTCAATGTTCTTTCTTTTTTTAAAAAGCTGTTCTTTTTAGGATGAATTTAGCAAACATGAACATTTAAAGAAGAACAGAAAAGAAGATTATGTGTGAAATTGTGAAATTGCTATGTATAGTTTTTAAAAATGTATGTCAAAGTGTTTCTTAGTCCTAAGACTGAGCCTCATCGGTCATTCTCATTTTATAATTCAAGAGTAACAACTTCTCTGCTTATCTGCATTCTCTTCTGACCTTGCTTCTGTTCTCTTCTAAGCTCTTAAGAGTAGGGACTGTCTTTTGCCTCTTTCTTTTTTAAAAGTTTTTATTCCCAGCTCTTAGCATGGTACCTGGCACGTAGTAGGTGCTTAATAACGGTTTATTGAATTGAATTGTTGAGTTTCTAAAAATGTTGTCTAATGTTCTTCCTATCCCACCATGATGCTTCTTCCTCCCTAAGTACCAGATCCCCTTGCATGGAGAAGACCATGAGGTCTTTTCTTGCTCCTACCCAGCCCTCCCTTTCTCCTGTTTCAATGTATGTGTGATCTCAGTGATGTGGGTATGCCTTTCCATAGCACACAGCACAATCCATCCATTTCTTCTCATCCTGTGTCATAATTATTTGCTCCATAGAGCAGCTATATAGTCAATGTACCTGAAGCCCTTCTCTTGGTCTGTTAACCCAAAGAAAACACTTGGGCCAGCCAAACATAGTCAAGAAACTAGAACTGAGCTGATATCAAGAATAAAGCTAGGGAGAAAAAAAAGTTAGGCAGGAAAATGTTCAAGTAGACCAGCCAAGGATAGTGCTGAGAACCAGGAGTAAATTATAAGAACTTGTACAACCTCTGAAATGGTTAGGTCCCCTACCCCACCTTCCCTTTTCACCTCTTTTTATGACTTCTTCCCTCCTGCGCACCTTCTACTTTCTCTTTCATTACTTCAGCAGAAGCTCTCCCAAAACATCAAACAAGCAGTTGGATGGGCTCTCAGTCCTGTGGCCTGAGAGGTAAGTTAGAGACAATGACCAGAGCACTCAGCCATGTGGCCCTAGGAGGAGATAGAGCCACATGACCCAAATCTTGCATAGAGAATGGAGGACTTCCCGGATAATGCCAAACTCATGGTAGGTTCTGGGACTTGGCCTTTTAGAGAGAGAAGGAAGGAGTTCCTGGACAGCCTCAGGCTTTTGGATGGAAAAGGACCATAGGATTGGAGGCACAGCAGTCAGTCATTAAGCAATTATTAAGTGCCTACTACATGCCAGGTATTATGCTAAGCACTGGGGATACAAAAAGGCAAAATACAGTCCCTGCCCTCAAGAAGCTTATAGTTAATGGGCAAAGAAATGAATCATGATAAAACAAAACAAAACCCTAGACTTTGCGCTCCTTATTCCTGTAAATTATTCCACCAGTGCAGAATGGAAGAGTGTTGCCTCTCTAACAAATCAAGTATGCTTCCTTTCTGGAGAAAGTCTAAATGCTTGAGGTAGTTCTGTAAGGCTAGAAGCCAATATGGGTCCCTAGGATAAAGGTGAGACTGACTGTACAGGAAAAGGAAATATGTTAATTATTTCAGAGCTATCATGAGTCATTTACACTATTTTGCATTTTTAGGGAGAGAAGTATGTGAAATGAATGCTATCCCATATCTGATACACATTATTACCTTGAATGCTTATATGGGAGATGAGCCCCTTTGACCCAAATCTATGGAGAAGTATCCATTCTGCCATTTCCCAGTAGGACCTCTGGGTCGGGGCAAAATAAGCCAAAGAGGTACCTTTTGGATTGTCTAGAGGTCCCCAAGACTGATTCCAGTCCACAGAAACTCAGAGTTTGGGGGCTACACTAAAATGAGTTGATCACTTTCTCCCTCAAGGTTCCAGTCATTTCTGCTTTAGCAACTGGTTCCTCCCTTCTTAGCTGGATGTTTCTTAAAGGCAAGAACCATATCTTATTTACTTTTATAGTTCCCCTATTACCTAGTACATAGCCATGCACATAGTAGTTACACAATAAATAATAAATAAGTAAATGAAAGAAACCTTTGCATTAAAATTTTGCCAACATAGGGGCCTTGTCCTTTGAGGTCTGTTTGGCCTCAGATAGTTATTAAGGCTTAGAAAACCAAACATTTTCATTTCCTCTTCAAAAGACATCATAACCATTTCATTACATCTCTCTCAGAGCATTTTCCTGGAAACAGAATGTCTTGAAAATGTATGAGCAATTCCTATCATGGGTTTTATTGAAACTAAGATTTTATTTATTTATTTTTTTGCAGAGGCGCAAGTATTTTAGTCTGTTGTATTTCACCCTTTAACTGCTGGAACATTCTCAAGCATCTTTTGTATGCGCGCCTGTGATGGTTTAATGTACATTGAAAATGTTGTCAAAAAAATACAGTTTGAAGTTGTAGCCATTTGAGCCCATTTGTTCGATGGCCCATGAAGCAACCTGGAATGGGCTTGTCATCCTCCTGAAATAGAACCATCACATACCTGGCCAGCATCCTGACAGAGCACCACGCAGGATGGGAGAGGTTGTTTCTTTACTGCCAAAGTGGGTCTGCAGAGTGTTAGCTCTTGTCTTCCCTGGCCAAATGTGTCCACGATCCTGGCCGCATTGCATTTCCTTACCCAAGGCCTCAGCCTTACAACCTTATAATGTCACAAGGAAAATATCCAGTAAAAATTCAATTTGATTCCAGTAATATTTATGGAGCATCTACAATGAGTGAAGAAGACCCATACTAGGCACTGAGGTAAATACACACATTCAGTTAAATTCAACAAGCATTTGTTACACACCTACTATGTGCAAAGCCCAGGTCTGGATATTGGCTTTTCAAAGGCATAAATGCAACAATCTTTGCTCTAAAAAGTCTTTCTTTTCTATTGAATAAAGAAGTGGGTTTCTACCCTTGAGAAAATGAAAATTCTCATAGAATCACAGGATGTTAGAGCTGGAAGGGACCCTCAAATCTATCTAGTCCAGTGGTGTCCAATATGGACTTTAAACAGCTGGGTGTGGGTGTGGTGAGAGCAGAGGATGAATGGCGGGTCATAGTTATTGCAGGGGGTTCTAGAAATCCATCTGCAAAACCACAAAGGAGACAGACACACCCTTTGCAGACTGAATAAATAATATGCATTACATTCTACAGATTACTAGTTTTAAATGTATTTTATAGATGCTGTTGTGATTAATAAATTATAAATTCATTTAAAAGCATTAGTGGATTAATAGCAACTGACACGTTGAAGCCTATGATACTTGGAGGTTTGTCAAATGCTTCACATACATTTTCTGATTCAAATTAAGCAGCACTCCTGTGAGGTATCGTAATCACCATTTTAGAGATGAGGCAGAAGCTGAGGTTCAGAAAGCGATTTGCCCATGATCACACAGCTAGTGGGAGCGTTTGGGTCTAGGACTTCCTGTTTCTAAGTCCACTAAACCACACTGACTCTCCTTTACATAAATAGGAAGGAAGGAGATTCAGATCCTCAAGAAAGAAGCCTAACTGTTCTTGGCCATGGAAAGGAGCCCACAGGCTAACCCAGCTATATAGTCCCTTCAAAATAATGTAAAATGTATATCCACATGGGTTGTGTAATTGTGTAGCTGTGGCTTATTGATGCATGTGTGTGTGTGTGTGTGTGTGTATGTATATATATTTGTGTATGTATGTGTGTGTGTGTAATTTCTTTACACGCGTATTTGGAATCTGTCCTTCTAAAGGAAACTGTAATTTCCACCTTATGGGGATCTGGAGAAAAACTTTGGTTGGATACTTGCCTCTTCCCTTCCCTTTCTCCAAAAGCAGTATCAGCTTATAGTATCTCTGCTCCCCCCACCCCCATATTGGTAGTCTAGAGGTGCGAGTGTGCTTTAGAAGGAATATTAGTTTCCTGATTTCTCTTAAGGAGGAGGGTAGCCCTTAGCTTATAGCTTAGCTCCTTCCCACCAAGTTCTGGTTATGCAAAAGACCATGACAAATAGGGAATAGTGGGGAAACCCATTTATCCAAGCAAACAGAAATCTGAGAAGTTACGCAGATTTGAATATATCAAAGTACATACAGGAATGAATGAGTACTTCAGGTTGGGGTGAGGAGATCTCAGGGCAAACCGAGAAAGATTGGCCTGATCTTACCCAAGGTGTTCCATTCTATCAGTCTCTATGGAGACACCTTAAAAGACTAGATTCCTCTTTGTGTCTGCAGGTTCTCATTCCACGCTTCCCTCCAAGAGAATTTCTGGAACCCCTTTTGTCTCTCTTCTAAGAAGCTGTGGCCTGACTGTCTCCCTTCTACTCGTATACAGCATCACATTCTACCTTCTCTCTACCAATCAGGAGTCACATCTCCCTTCGCATATGCAGCAGCATGCAGAATGAGTCAGGCTTTTTGTTATTATATATTTTAAACATCAAGGAATAGTAATAGTACCATGACTATTATAGAGGTAAAGAAGTCTAGTCCTTAAAATTTGTTGACTAATTAAAAGAGAATCCTCATGTTCGAAAAATCCAAGAACTGCTGTTCTAGTTTAGCACTAACAATAAGTCATGAGTAGGGAGGGGGAGTGTCTTGCTGAAGGTCCCAAAGCTAGTTAAGAGAGACTCTAACCCACTTTCTCCTTTATAGGAAGTTCCTATGCTGTGGGTGTTCTTCTGAGCTATTTCTACTTCTCAAAATCCAGCCGAAGATAAGCTCTAGTGGCACCTGAAAATCTTTCTTGATCTCTGCAGTGGTTAGTCCCCTTCTCCCCCAGCCCTGTTAATTTGCATTTACTATGTATGTAGTTTAAATTTGCTTCTTTGTGCACTTGTTGCCTACCCTTCTCCCATCTCCTATCCCCACAAAGTAGAATGTAAATGCCTTGAGATCAGGATATTTTTTCTTTATTGCTTTTATATCTTTGGGTAGCTAGAATAGTGCCTAGCATAGAGTAAGTATTCAATAAATACCTTTCCGAAATGAATAATCAGTCAATGTCTGACATTCTTAAAATATGTGATTCTTGAAGATTTTAGAGGGAGAAGGAGAATCAAATGTTTCTTTCATGTTGGGATGACAGAGCAGTTTGCAATTTGTTCTATCTAAGGGCCAGGAGAAATTCCCAGAAGGCTAGCCCCAGCAGCTGGTGCCTCTCTCATCTGGCCTGGTTTTGGTCCATCACAAGCTTCAGGTCTGGCCACGTCATCCTGTTCTTTGTCGGTCCTGGTGGTGGTTGTCACGTTCATGGTCTCTCCCATGCCTCCCCTGTTTGTCTAAGTCTGCTGATGAAGTTTCTTTCAATCAGCTCTCCCTGGCTCTGGTTCCTGTTAGGGCTTGTCTGAATGGAAGCTATTAAAAGGTGGTGTTTTATCTGTTGATTCAGCAAGGAGGAAAGCATTTCCAAATAGCTAAGGAGCTGATGGAGAGAACATGCTTTCTGTCAGAATTTGCCACTTTTCTCTTGTTTGGCTCAAAATGGTATTTGCCACATTTTGACCTTCCTCAGTTAAGTTAAGCGGAAAATTGTTGCATGCTCCATAGACTCCACCTGACCTGATGTCATTGCAAATGCTTCTCTTCCTTTATGTGTTCTTCTCTCCCTACCTCCCTCACTAGGGGCTGGGGGAAGGGGTCCTGCTCCCAAGGAGAGAAGGGTGAGCCTCATGGAAGAGCTAGAATTTGAAAGTCTAGAAATTTTCTTTGCTTCTAGTTGTCTAAAGGAGCCTGGAGAAAGCAGGGTTGTATTTAGCTGAGTCTGACTTCGGGAGGCATTTGCCTGAACAAAATCAGAGCCTGAGTGGGGGACAGAGAGATGGAACTGGAGGCTGGAAGCATGGGAGTCATCACCTGCCACATCACTCAACTGGGTCTCCAACTCTGACCTGAAAATTTCTCCAGAGAGTGAGAGAATAGGAATGAGTCATCGACTCGGAGAAGCTTAGACCATGGAACCCAACCTTCCCATTCCAGAGAGGAAAGAAGTCTGGTATTGTGGGAAGAGCTCTGGATCTGGTGCCAGAGGTCTTGAATTCAAATATTCCCTTTTGCAATTTCCTACCCTTGTGACCCTGGGCACATGGCTTCGAGTCCATGTGTCCTTATCTGCAAAATGAGGAAGACTGGACTGAGCGACCTTGAAGGGTTGGACCCTTCCCACTTTAAACTGAGGACCCCATGACCTCTTTGTAATGACATAAAAGGCTTTCCTGATATAAGCTAAAGACATTATAAGATAAAATACAAACCACTTTACTTGGCTTATAAAGCCCTTCCCAGCCTCTCCCCAACCAATCTTTACAGCCTCATTATACATCACTTCCATTCCCACACTCTATGATCAATTTTTTTGTTGTTTTTTTTGGAGGGGAGAGGCAGGGCAATTGGGGTTAAGTGACTTGCCCAAGGTCACAAAGCTAGTAAATGTGTCAAGTGTCTGAAACTGGATTTGAACTCAAGCCCTTCTGACTCCAGGGCCAGTGCTCTTCTCACTGCACCATGTAGCTGCCCCCACACTCTATGATATAGTCAAACTGGCCTTGTTATTTTTCACACATTGCACTTCATTCCCCACCTTTATGTCTTTGTGTTAGGTGTCCATTATGCCTGGAATGCTCTCACTCCTCACTTCCACCTCATAGAAGATTCTGCCCAAGCAATACCTTTCATGTGAAGGCTCTCCTGATGCTTTCAACCACTAGTGTCCTTCCTCCCTAAGTTTCCTTGCATTTCTATATGTATTTATGAAAGTACATATTGACTACCTTCATATAATATCTATCTATCTATATCTATCTATCTATCTATCTATCTATCTATCTATCTATCTATCTATCTATCTATCTATAATACTAGCTCCTTAGGAGCAGGGGCAGTTTTATTTTTGTCTTAGTATTGCCAGTAGAGTGCCTGAAACATAGTAGGCAGTTAATAAATGCTGACCAATTATTATAAGCTGAGGCTTAGACCTTGCCTAAGTCCATGTGGTACTTCTTTGCTATTAACTCAGAATCACAGATTTTAGAGTTGGAGGAGACCTTAGAGGTTGCCCGGTCCAAATGCCTCCTTTAAAAGAGATTTGTATTCTTTCAAACTCATAAAATTTCACCCTCTGTAATGGTGACTTCCAACAAATGTGCAGAATAATGGATAGAGACTACACCTATGATTTCACTGGTATAGTGAACTCCCAGATGAGGTAACTCCCTTTGCCAGGATGGGTAAGCCCATTCTGAACAACTCAAAGATCAGTCTTGCTCAAAGCATGGAAAGGATAAATGATTTGCCAGGCAGAGGCTCTATAGTCAGTCTATGGTATTTGAACCCGTCTTCCTTGCTCTGAAGCCAGCTTTCTATTCACTACCCCGTTGTCTGAGATAGAAGAAATTAAATTAATTACCTAAAGCCAAATGGCTAACGTGATTTAAACAAACAGACATTAAAAGATTTTGGGCTTATAGGTGAAAAGTTCCAGACCAGAATCCTTGTTGACAACAAAGTCAATGGGCTGTGTGTCTTCTAGCAGCTGGGGCAGTGGGTGGAGATTACCCAGTAGGTAGACTCTTAACACATGTAATATAGAAGTCCCATTTACTCTCACTAGGTGATGCATTATGAAGGCAAAACTTCAGCTGTTGTTAGTTCTCTAGGTACTTGACAAACTGGCCCACCTTTATGAGGGCGAGACAGTGAGAAAAGTCATTGGCTTTGGATTCAGGAGGACTCAGTTCTCAGCCAGCAACTAGTCAAGACAACTCAACAAGCACTTATTCAGCATTTGTTATTGCTAAGAACTGGGAATCCAAATATGACCAAATATAAAGATGGTCCATGCCTTAAAGGACCTTATATTTGAATGAAGGAAGAAAGGAGCTGAAAAAGTATTGGGGAGGGGTGTGGACGGAGAAGGCACCTGTGGTGGGGAGGGGGGTGGGAATGGTGTAGAAAGAAGTCGGGAAAGTCAGGAGTGGAGCCCAGAGAGGAATGAAAGAATGATCATGGCTGACCTGGGTACTTTGGGCAAATCACTTTATGTCTCTGGACCTCTGTTTCCCAATCTGTAAAATGGGCATATACATATCCTGCCTATCTCTTGGTGTTGCTGTCAGGAAAGCACAAATGTCTATTTTTATAGAGGGAAGATATCTTCTGGTTGTTGACATCTGGTCAGGAGCGGGTCTTTGATACCCAACCAATAATAACAACTATAAATAATACCTCCTCATATTTCTATACTGCTCTGTACCCTCCGAAAGCTTTCCTATTCATCATTTAATTTAATTCTCATAATTCTCTTCTAATTTTGACCTCTGTGATATTACCTTAATTTTCTTTCCAGTCTTTCCTTCTCTACTTCACCAACTCCTCTTCTTCCTCTTATCCCGACATGTGGGGAGTTCCCAAGATGCTGGATTCCTCCCCTCCCTCATTGTATTTTCCCTTAATGAGTTCATTGACCTCTAGAGAGTCAACCTTCATATTGGAAAGAGTGACACCAATTCACTTCTTTTCCCTTTTCATACTTTGAGCAATATAATCCCCACAGCAGTCAGAACCCCCTACAAAATTGTCTTGGATTCATTTTGTATATGCCTACAATTAAAAAGGCAATATGGTGCAGTAGGAAGAGCACTAGCTTTAGAATCAGAGTACCTGGGTTCAAATCCTGGCTCTCTTATAATCTGAGTCACTCTGAGCTAGTTCTTTAACTTCCAAAGACCTTCATTTACTCATCTGTAAAATAATAGCTAGCCTTTATATGGAGCTTTAAGATTTGCAACGTTTTATAAATATTATCTCATTTTATTTTCATGATGACCTCGGGAGGGAGGTGCTATTATTACCCTCATTTTATAGATAAATAACAGTAGCTCCCTCCCAGGGATTACTGTAACGATCAAATGAGATAATATATGTTAAGTGCTTAGCACAGCATGTGGCACATAGTAGGCACTTGATAAATGCTTGTTTCACCCCCACCCCAAGTCCTTCTTCAAATCCCTACTAATTGGCTGGCATCCAGGGCCATCTCCAGTAATCCTGATCTATATTTTGCCACTGGACCCAGATGGTTCCCGAGGAGAAAGTGAGGCTGGTAACTTTCCACAACTCTCCCTCCCTTAAACCCAATTCACTTTCAAGTCATGGCATCACCTTCCTGATGTCATGATCATCTTTGAATACAAAGGACAAACAACAGCGAAACAATAACTAATTGGGCAATCATGGACAAAAACTTTGAAGAAACAGGTCTTCAGTTTCCTCATCTGTGACACTGGTATCATGATGATGATTGCATGACTTTTCTCCTTGGGCTTTTTGTGAGGATCAAATGAGATAATGCACATAATCTTTAATGTTTACATAGCAACTTCCTTCTAGCAAATATTATATCTCAATTTTATAAAGGAAGGTTTCTGTTGCTGCTGTAAAGTGAAGGAATAAGGTTTATGAGGGAAACATAAACTCTATCAGTAAGTTCATGATAGAAAAAGAGAGAAAAACTAGGTTGCATACCTGTTGCATACCTTAGATTTGGGGAGAGCAGATTTCAAGAGGTTTAGAGAGAGATGGTAAGACCCAATGGCTTTGTATCCTACAGAGTAATTCAGTCCAACAGAAATGGGGAGTTCTCAAGGATGAAAATCTGAAAACAAAAGCAGGAATGATCCCATTGAGGAGGTAAAGAGAGAATCACTCAAAGAAACACATGCAGCTGTGAAGGGAACTCATGGACCTAATCAGTTTTTCAAAATGTGTAGAAAAGATGGAAGCAAAGGCTGGTAGAGACAAATAAATACAAGTGAGTAGCACCATCTTGTAGAAATAGTATCGTAACAGTCAAGTTCAACTGCTGAGAAAGTTACATGTTGAATTTACGTAAATTAAAAGGAAAAGCAAACTACATAATAGAGATTCACACATCCAATTCTCTTCTCTTTGTATGTGGAAACACTTTTATTTGGGGTTTGTTAAATTCAGAATCAAAAGAGTATTGGGAGGGTTAAAGCCCCAAATGAGCTGTGATGTTGGTACTAAATGCTAAGCATGAGAAAGAGAAGGGATTTAAAATATTAGTTTTGCTGTCTTGGGGGCAAGAGAAGATGAAGGAAGGGAATGATTCTTCTTCTTGGGGTAGATGGATTGATGCAAATGGATGCTGGGATGATGTGGAATTTCTTATCTCTTACTTTCATGTTCTTTCTGCCAATGAGACAGATCATTGATAGGCAGTTGGATCTGATTTTAAGTGAAGGGATGGTATAAGAGAATCTAACTGCCTTCAGTGAGTTCAAGTCATGGATAAGGCAAACTACACCCCAGAGTATGGAAAAAATGGGCAGATGTGAGCACTGAGTCAGGATCAGTGACCTGTGAAAAGTCATGGAGAATAGAGACGCTACAGGACTAGAGAAGGGCAAATGTTCCAGTTTTCAAAAATAAAAAAGGAAGAAAGCGAAGTGTTGAAATTGTCAATTAAGTAGCTAACATTTACTAAGGGAGGTGGGGGTGGGGGTGGAAGGCGATTACATGGAAGCAAGGCAGATGGCATGATGCCCATGCTGGCTGGACCCTGTTGGAATGCTCAGTGAGGTGAAGCATGGTCTAGGGTTTGCTAGATAAAAAGAATACTGAGCTAAGGATTGCCTCCCCTCCTATTCAATCCAGGGAAACTCTGTGGGTATGGTCCCCAAGCTGAGTGGATTAGTCTTCCAGGGCGATGGGTAGGGGCAGGGTCTCTGGGGCATATTCTGGAAGATGGTGACCAGGATTATTGCTCTCGTTGTTTGTCATTTGTTCTTGAAGAGGACCATGGCATCTTGGAGGTGATGCCATGACATGCAAGTGAATTGGGTTTAAGTGAAGGAGGGCTGTGCAAAGTCACCAGCCTCACTTTCTCCTCCAGAGCCTTCTGGGTCCAGTGGCAAGATATAGATCAGAATGACTGGAGATGGCCCCTGGTGACCAGGATTGTGAGAGGCCTGGAGACCTTGAGGTCTACATGAGGAGAAAAGGAAAGAACTGAAGCTATACAGCCTGGAGGAAAGAAGACTTGGGGCAAATAATAGGGACAAGAGGAGGAACATAAAAGCTATTTCTAAGGTGTCAAAGACTGTTCTATTTAAGATGAATTAGATTTGTTCTGTTTGGCCCCAGAGGGAAGAACTCATAGGTAGAAGTTGCAGCATTGATTCCAGAGTCCTGTTTCTTTTGATCTGAATTGACCTTGGACAAATCATCTGACTCATCTGTGCCTCAGCTTCCCCCATTACAAGATGGACTAGATGACTTTTAAGTTTCCTTTCGGATCTAAATCTATGAGCCTCTGATTCCACGAGACACTTCACTTTGTCAATGTCCTCCAGACCTAACTACTTCCCACTGATGATATAAGCTAAACAGGCCTGGGAAAGAGCTTTGTGGGTAGGGGAAGGTGAAGTAAGGAGAGTTTCACCCAGGGGTGCTAGTGATTAATGACTTCACAAAAACCCAGCCTGCATGATTGGAAACCTTTTCCTGTACAGAATGAGTCAGGCAGCCTGCAAGACTTCATTCAGCTAACCAAGGAAACACTGTGAAATGTAATGGTTTTATTGAATTTAATTTTTTAAAATGTTTCCAGTAAACCATAAAAGGGAAATGAGATTACATTTTAAGCTTATCTGGAAATGTGTTTCTTTCTGGTACATAGTAAATGCTTAATAAATGCTCGTTAAGCATGGTGGCTGTCTAAGTACTAGTCTCAGGGTGGCATTGGCAGGTATGCCCAGAACTATGAAAACTTCTATGAAAATGATAGAGGAGACTACTTCTCCCATATTGCCCCTGATCCTTCCTCTGCTTCCACTACCCATCAGTACCATTCATTCACTGATTCGACAATATTACTATTGGTAATACCAATAATAATACCAATATTACTAAAATACTATTATTAAGTGCCTTCTGTTTGCTGTAGTACAAGGTGCTAGATACTAAGCATACCAATTCCAAAATGAAAATAGGACCTGCTTGGCAAACCTTAAAGGCAGGATTACTTTAAAGCTATTATAATTATTAGCAATCATCACCATTATTATCCTAGGAGCTTACAGTCTATTAGGAAAAACAACATTTACACAGACAAGTAATTACAAAATGTATTCAAAGTAAGTTCTAAGTAATTTCAGTAGTGGGCTAGTAGGGAGATGGGAGGGTCAGAGAAATCCTTTTTTAGGAGATGGCATTTGAGTCAAGCCTTATAGGAAGTGTTAGGGGTGTTAAGAGGAGGGAATGAAGAGGGAGTATGTTCCTGGCCTAGAGAATAGCTTTTGCAAAGGCATGGAGGTAGGAGATGAGTTATTCTATACAGGGACCAATAATTTTGCTGAAAGGAGAAGAGTAGGAAAGAGATTGATGTGTAATTAATAGAGCAAACCCACCAAAATTTGCATACTCTCCTAGGGTACTAACCTTGGCGCCATGTAGATAATAGGTTGGTTTTGTAGCTACATCCCATACAAACTAAGCCTTTTTCTATACTTAGAGAATCCCCGACATTGGCCGCTTGAAGGAAACAGGGCCTGGTGTGACTGAAGGATGCTTCAGATCCCGCTGTCTTGCTCAACTTTCTTGCCCTGTGCCCCAGGTCCCCTGTAAGTAGGGTTCTGCTTTGTCTTTTTCAGTCATTACAAGAACAGGAGTCCTAACCCCAAACTCTAGCTCTAATCCCAAATGAATTGGGAACTCATCTACTTGTTACTACAATGTCCCCTCGTATGTTCGTTCTTTATTGGAGGTCACAGTATAGTGGCTAGGAGAGGGATAATTAGTCCTTTACTTCAGCCTTCCTCATGGCAGCCGGGACATTGATGGGTTCTCTTCCACTTGGCCCATATTTGAATTTTTACCTTTTTTTTGGATGAACGTCAGGGCCCAGTTACCTGTGGCAACTTTGAAAAATTTCATGGTCTTTCTCTCATAGAAAGATGAACCCACACACCTCCTGGATCATGACCCTTATAACTTGGTGTACTTTTTGTTGTTTAGTCATTTTCAGTCATGTCCAACGTCTGTGACCCCATTTGGGGTGTTATTGGCAAAGACACTGGAGTGGTTTGCCATTTCCTTCTCCAGCTCATTTTACAGATGAAGAAACTGAGGCAGACAGGGTTAAATGACTTGCCCAGGGTTGCTCAGCTACTAAGTGTCTGAAGGCAGCTTTGATGGAGATGAATGAGTCTTCCTGACTCTGGGCCCAGTTCTCTATCTACTGCACCACCTAGCTGCCCCAGTAGGCTAGAGTGTGAGGAAAATTGGCCTAAGAGTCAGGGCAACTAGTGTTTTTGTTACCGTCACACAGGATGTAATAATAACTGGCACTTGGAGCAGTGGTATGGCATAGTGGGTGATGAGTCACCATTAGAATTAAGAAGACTTTGGTTCAAGTCTGAGCTGATACATTCCACCTACTGGATCCTGGGCAAGTTCCTTAACCTCAGTGACCCTAGGCAATTCTCTAAGCCTCCAAACTGTTGAGCAGTTGAAGAACTTCATTGGTAAAAAGTTCTTGTTGGGAGCTCCCCATACTGATGAAATCACAAGCATGGTCAAAACCAAATAGTAACAAAAACTGACCTTCACAGGTTTATAAGTTAGTATTAGGAAGGACACATACTCACAATATACATGTATGTGCATATACACAGGTATATGTTATTAGCTAATGCATACATATAATATATATACACATGTATATGTACTTGTGTGTGTATACATGTATACACATCAGACAAATTTCATTGCTTTTTGGCAGGGTTAATGAGCTAGCAGATCAGGAGGTCTCTCTGAATATTTTCCTAGATCATGTGTAAGCATTTTTGATATAGTTTCTCTGGCCATTCCTGTGGAAAAGATGGAGAGATATGGCTTTGATGATAAGCACAGATACTGACTTGAATGGCCAGACCCAAAGAGTAGTCATTAATGGTCCACTGGCAACTTGGAAGCAGGGCTCCAGAGGAAAGCCGTGGGGATTTATGCTTGGCTCCAAACTGCTAAAGATTTCATCAGTGACTTGGATAAAGGCATATATGGCAACCTTATTTAAATTTGAAGATGACGTAAATGTGGGGATGAATAGCAAATAGCATGGATGATAGAATCAGGATTCAAAAAGTCTTGAGAGGGTAGAACATGGGACCAAACCTTATAAGATGAAATTAAATAAAGATAAATGTATAATTGAATACTTGGACTAAAAAAAACCCCAACAACTTCACAAATACAAGATGGGGGAGGAGTTTGATTTATTTGAAAAATATCTGGGAATTTGGATCAGATTGGCAAAGTTGACAAAAACAAATGTTGAAAGGGCTGTGGGAAAACATGCATACTAATGCATTGCTGGTGGACCTATGAATGGGTATAATCATTCTGGAAAGCAATTTGGAACTATTCTTACAAAATTTCTAAACTGTGCATATTCTTTGATTCAGCAATACCACTACTGGGTCTATACTCCAAGGAGATTAAAGAGAGAGGAAAAACTTCTATATGTACAAAAATATTTATAATAGTTCTTTTTGTGGTGTCAAAAAATGTAAGCCAAGGGGGGATGGCCATAAATTGGGGAAAAACTGAGCAAATTATATTTCAATTTAATGGAATATTATTGTGTTGTAGAAAATGAAGAAAAGAGGTGGTTGGAGAGAAGTTGTCATGGACTGATGCAGTTAAGTTACCAGAACTAGGAAAGCAATTTATAGAATAGCATTGTAAATTTGTACTATGATGTTACAAAAAATGAGCTATTTGAAAGATAATGTGCTAATCCATCGTTATTCCAGAGGTCTGATTATCACAGAGGGGTGATAGATTTTGGGACAGTATCTGCCACATAATAGGTACTTAATAAATGTTTTTTGATTGATTGGATGGGTAGAAGCAGCAAAGAGCCCAATTTAAGTTTGATGTATGGGGGAAACCTCCTAACAATTAGCACTGTACCAAAGTGGAATCAGTTGCCTGGGGGATATGGTAGGTTTCCCTTCATTTGGGGTCTTCAAGCAAAGACTGAACAACTCTTGTCTACGTTGTCCAGGGATTGATTCCCTCTCTCTCTCTCTCTCTCTCTCTCTCTCTCTCTCTCTCTCTCTCTCTCTCTCTTTCTCTCTCTCTCTCTCGATCTTAGAGATTATTTATTCCAACCTACCTATCCTCCCTGTGACTGTTGAATTAATACCCATTCTTTAAAAAGCTCACCTAAATTGCTATGTGGTGGCTGCTGAGATATCATCCAACATAAACAAGTGTTTTATTCATCATTTCTAGCTGTGTAATAAGTGCTTAGTGATTGTTTCCTGAAAATTAACTGTGCCACATAGACAGATGTGAAAATCCAGAAAATCCTGGAAAGACTTGTACAAACTGATGCAAAGTAAAATGAGCAGAACCAGGAAAACATTGTACACAGTAACAGCAACATTGCGTGATGACCAACTATGAATGACTTAGCTCTTCTCCGAAGCACAATGATCCAAGGCAATTACAAAAGGCTCATGATAGAAAATGGTATCCACATCCAGATAAAGAACTGATGGACTCTGAATGCAGATCAAAGCATATTTTTTTTCACTTACGTAATATTTTTTGTGTTTTTTCCCTTTAGTCTGCTTCTTCTTTTATAACTGTGATTAACATGGAAATATGGTTTACATGACTGCACATATGTAGCCTATATCAAATTGCTTACCATTTTAAGAAGAGAGAAGGGGAGAGAGGGGAGGAGAAAAATTTGGAACTCAAAATCTTATAAAAATGAATGCTAAAAATTGTCTTTATATATAATTGGGGAAAAATTTAATACTATTAAAGTAAACAAAAGAAGAAATGAATGAATGTACCACACAGTATGGCCTAAAGTCCTGAGGAGTCTTTGGGACAAATGTGGGAGCGAGAGGAAAGTAGAGAACAGGAAATACACAAGAGGGTCTGGGTAATCAGTTAGTGACCAAAAATTACTTAAACCTTTACCACGCACATGCTAAGCACCAGGGATACAAAAGGGGGCCAAAACGTGGTCCCTGCCTTCAAGGAAGCTTACATTCTATTGGGGAAGAAAATATATAAACAAGTGTATTCATATAAAATACATGTAGTGTAATTGGTAGGGAGAGAAAGCAGTAAAGCAGACTAGGAGGAAAAGGCAATCACAAAATAACAATTAAATTTGCCGGCATTTGTGCTTTAAGGTTTTACAAAGAATTTTTCCTACAATTCTGAAGTAAGCAGTGCCCATATTGTTATTGTCATTAGAGGTTCAAAGAGGTTGAATCATGCCCCCAAAGTCACATACCTAGTAGAGGTCAGAATCGAAGTTTGAACCTAGATCTCCAGACTCCAACACCAATATTCTCTTCTTTGCTGAGAAGCTTCCACAGAAGGGACCTGTGGTGTGGCCTTGGGCCAGAGGGGATGCTCTGGAAGCCCGTACCTGGCGATAAGATTAAGTAAGCTGGCTCTGGGAAAGACTGAGAAGCCTAGCAGACCTGGGAGCTGTGCCAACCCAAATCAACTGCAGACCTGAAGTAAGAGTTTCTTTGTTTGGCCTCCAGACCAGACAGGGTTTAGGTGAGAAAAAGGAGTTGGAGACTAGATGCCCCCTGAGCTGTACCAGCCAAGCTGATCTTTGGCTAGATGGTAGTTGAAGTTAGGGTAAGAAATCTGTGCTTTGTAAACATGTCTGTTTGTAGTCATTTGTATTTATTTTCTTTTCCTAGTAAAAATTCTTTTTGAGAAATTTTAAACTCCACTGAACTAAGGAGTGATAAAGGCCTTGAGGTACCATGGAGAGAGTACTGTGTTTGGAGATGGAGGTCCTGGGTTTGAATTCTGGCTCTGCTGCCCATGGGATCTTGGGCAAGTCACTGTGTGCCTTAATTTCTCACTTTGTAAAATAAGGGGGCTGGACTAAGTGATTTTGAAGGTCTCAGAAAGAGGAGTAGAAAACTATATGGAGCAAATGTGATTGTAACCTTGCTGGTGGCATCAGACTGGTTTGGGATCCCTGGGAGAATAATACCAGGCTCGTCTCTGAGGTTAAAAGATGAAACCAGGCACTAACTCTGTCCTCAAGTTGCTTGCAAACTATTGAGCTAGGGGAATCTAGCAGGGAAGGGCAAAGGAAGAATTACTCTGGAATTAAAATGAAAAGGCAGCTGGTGGCTCAGTGGAGTCAGGAAGACTTGAGTTCAAATCCAGTCTCAGACACTTCCTAGTGTGTGACTCTGGGCAAGTCATTTAATCTGTTTGCCTCAGTTTCCTCATCTAATGAGCTGGAGAAGGAAATGGCAAACCACTCCAATATCTTTGCCAAGAAAACCCCAAATGGAGTCACAAAGAGTCAGACATAGCTGAAATGACCCAACAACAACAAGGTTATCGAATCCCTCATACAAAAGAAGAAACTAAGACCAAAGGAAGTTAAATGATTTGCCTAAGGTAGGCAGGTAGCCACAGGTAGCAGGTGGCATTACCAATACTACAGATGGCATTCAAATTCGGGTTCTCTGACTCTGACCATAGGGATCTCAAGCACTATTTATTCCAACTTTTACCTTCCTCCCATTCTTTAAAGCCCATCAAATACTACCTTCTACAGCAAACCTTAACTGATCTCACTGCTTAGTAATCACCTTCTGACTCAGATCCCACAAACATTTTGTTTTATAATTTTCTAATGCTCTTATCACTTAATGTGGCATATTAGAACTGTTTGTGCTGGTGTCTACTGGACTGTAAGCTCCTTGAGGGCAACAATCATGTCTTATATTAACTTTATACTCTCCCCAAGGGGCAACAGAGATAGATGGTAGACAGGGATAGACTGCAATAGATTTTGCCATTGAGGAGTTGAACAAGAAGAGAAGTATAAGGACATCATCAAAGACATGTGTGACCAGGGAAGTGGGTAGGCTGTCTATCATAAGAACAAGGGATAATAGATAGGGATCCCATGTGCTCCAATGATATCCATATTAATGTCAAGAGATCTGGAGGAAGGCACCAGGGAGGTGGACTCTGTATGGGGTTAATGAGAAGGCACAAACGAGAGTCCTAGAATGAGGAAGCATTGATGGATTGTAATTTGCACCATTTGAAGGGAGTCTCCACTCTGAGGGGACACTTACTGTAAGTGGGGAAGATGTAGGGAAAGTCCAGCAAAGGAGGCTGAGAAGGAGCAGTCAGGTAGGTAGGAGGAGTACCAGGAGGGAATGGTATAAAAATCTAGAGAAGAGAGAGTATCCAGGAGAAGACATGATCAGTAGCATCAAAGGCTGCAGTGAGGTCAAGAAGGATGAGGGCTGAGTATAGGCTGTTAGATTTAGAAATTAAGAGATCACTGATAACTAAGTTATCACTGGTAACTTTGGAAAGAGCAGTTTCATTTGAATGATGAGGTTGGAAGCCAGATAGCCAAGGGTTTAGAAGACAGTGAGAGGAAGCAGAAATGGAAGCATTGACTATAGATGGTCCTCTCGAGGAATTGGGTCTCAAAAGGAAGAAGAGGTATAGGACACTCAAGTGGGGGAGGGGCATTGGATCAAGTTAGGTTTGTTCATTTGTTTTAAAGATAGGGGAGCTATGGGCAATAGATGGGGAGATACAGTAGATTAGTGAGAATGGGGATGTTCAAAGGGGGAAATCTACTGGAGAAGATGGGATGGAATGGCTTTGGCCTGGAGAAGGGCAATCTCTTCATGTGACATGGGGATGAAGGAGGAGATAATGGAGGAAGAGATTTGAGTGATATGAGACAAGGAGAAAGAAGACGGAGTTGTTGAAAATGTCCTCGGTTTTTTCAGTGAAGTGTGTGGCAAGATTCTCAGCTGAAGAGGTGGGGTAGGGAGTGCCAAGGGATGTTCGGGGAAGCACGAAAAGGTTTATAACAGCCACTGTGGTACATAGGATTGTGAACTGATTGGAGAATTACAAAAGAATTGCCTTGCGGAGGGGAGGGCCTAGTTGAGATTATGTAACATAAATTCGTAGTGAACTTAGTCAACGCAATTTTGTGATTTTCTCCATCTCCACTAAGCAGCACATGACTAGGAGCAAAGATTGCAGGTAGTGAGAGTAATCGAAGACTGGAGCTTGTCAAGGCATGATGGGCAATAGAATAAAGGAGCAAAGGATTCTAGTGTAGAGCTGAACTGGTTCATCAAGGAGTTGATACAGGTAAGGAAGGAGAGTGTAGCCAGTATGGGCATGATGGCTTGGGAAAGAATTGAGGGGTGGAGAAATTTAAGGTCATAATAAGGATAAAGAATAAGATTAGGGGTCATGAGGCAGATGGAAAGACGGAATGATAAAAGATGATCAGATAAAGGAATTTTGGAGTTAATCATAGGATCATAGATTTGGAGCTAGAAGGTGACCTTAGAAGTCGTCTGGTCTCTTAACACCCCTTTTTAATATAATATTTTCTTTTTCCCCAATTACGCATTAAAATAATTTTTAATATTTGGGTTCTTTTGGTTTTGAGTTCCAAATTCTATCTCTCCCTCCCTCCCTGCCTCATTCCCTAAGTGTGTAATCCTGTAAAACATTTCCATATTAGTCATTTTCTACACGAATACAAATTTTAAAAAAAGAATGAAGGAAAGAAAGTGAAAAAGAGCACGCTTCCATCTATATTCAGACATCAGTTCTTTCTCTGGAGGCAGATAGCATGGTTCGTCATTAGTCCTTTGGAATTGTCTTAGATTATTGTATTGCTGACAATAGCCAAGTCATTCACAGTTCTTTATTGTACAGTATTGCTGCTACTGTGTACAGTGTTCTCCTGGTTCTGCTCACTTCACTTTGAATCAGTTCCTACCACCCTTTTTTACAGATGAAGAAACTTAGGCATGAAAAGGCAGAGTCATTTGACTAAGTTCACAGATATTGGAAGTGACAGAGCAGGGATTCAAACACAG
The DNA here is from genome assembly GCA_028646595.1 of Phalanger gymnotis. NCBI lineage: Eukaryota > Metazoa > Chordata > Mammalia > Diprotodontia > Phalangeridae > Phalanger > Phalanger gymnotis. Next base: position 328,630,042 of record CM053624.1, read on the forward strand.
TTTTTTTTCTCCAAATCCATGGTTCTTTCCATTGGACACACTACCTCTCTGATCACCTTAAGTCTATTGTTTCTTGGTTACAAAAACATTCAGTTTGGTAGAGTAAAGCATAGCCTTACAGGCTCTATTTCAACAAGACATCTCTTACATAAATGCTTAAATCATATGAGATTTTTTGAAAGATGATACCTTAAACTTAACTTTGTTCAATGACCTGCCAAGGGTCAACATCAAACCATCACAAAATATTACTCTTTATGGAGGATCTCCTATGAAAAGTCCAAATAGGAGAGGGACTTCCTACTGATGGAGAATTTAACAAGTGTTGCTCTTAGCAGATAATACTATGCAGATTGCATTTGGTCCTTCTGCAATGCTGCAGAGCCTCCTTAACGAGATACATGGTCGCTCAGAAGATATTGGCCCAACAATCCACACTGGGAAGTCAAAATGGATGAAAAAACACACTGCCCAGATTCTGAAGTGCAGTTCAATGAGCAGCCCAACAAGTTAGTTCATCAGTCTCCATATCTTGGACTGATGCTGAAGACAGAGAATGAGTAGGATAAAGAATTTAAGAGGAGGAAGAAATTAGGCAGGATGTCATGTAGGAAACTGTGCAGCCCTTTTAATGATCTCAATCCTTTCACTACCATAAAGTTCATCTCTGTATCAAGAATATTCTTCTGATGATGCTATATAGCTAGAAAAATGAAACACCATGAGCTGAAAAAAAATCAAAACTGTCGGTGATCGAAAGAACAACGGAAAGATGCAGGGTCAGTGTGAATAGATCGCCATATATTACCAGCAACGATGTGATAAAAAATGGCAGAAAAAGATGACATCGAGGACATGTAAGGCCAGTGATAGAAGTGGGCTGGTAATGTACTAAGCGTAGGGGATAACAGATGGACAGTACAATTGTCATATGCATATTCATGAAATAGTAGGTAAACCAAAGGAAGACCCCAGTGCACTGTGGAGATTCCCAATGGAGAATTTTTAGAAAAATATGGACAAGAGCCAGGCAGGAAAAGATGTGATAGGTTATGATCTGTATTGGTGGACAATGTACCCACATCAACAAGTCCACTGACCTATCTAAGTACCAATGTGATATCCCCTTGGGTTGGAGAGAGAAGTTTATATAGTTAAGTAACGATTACTTAGGAGGAGGCAGGTGATTTATCGATCACCTGGAACCTTCCTAGTAGACCTTAGTCAGTTTCATACAATAAAATGAACAGCTGGGCTCTGGTCAGAGTATCTGCCTGAGCCAATCTCAAACCCAGATGGGAATGGGGAAGGTGGCCTGAAGAGAAGGGCCCACTCTCAGGACAGCCAAGTAGGAAAGTCATATATCTGGGGGGGCGGCATGAGGGCCAAGAGTATCATGGAAGGGACATCTCAGCCTGAGTATTCTTGTTCGATAATATTGACTAGAAGATGAGAAAACCATGCCATGCTATCACATGCATCCCACTCCCCCTTCCAGCTCTCTTTTTGTGTGTGGTTTTCCTCTGTTAGAAGGTAAGCTCTTTGAGAATAGCGAATGCCTGGCTTGTTGTAGCTTTATTCTCAGCATTTAGTACAGTGCCTGGCACATAATAACAACAACTTAATAAGTGCTTTATCTACCTGTCTGTCTATCTATCATCTATTCATCCATCTATAGACAAAGATATGTATCTATATATATACATATATATAGCACTTTGCCCACTGTACCACCTAGCTGCCCCACTCAGTACCATATCATCATCATCATCACCACCACCATCATCATCGTCATCATCATCATCATCATCATCATCATCATCAACCATTTAATTTTGTCATTTATCCAACAAACAAACCAGTTCATGCTGGGTCAAGTTACTAACATACATTTTCAAATTATCTATAGCCCTATGGTTCTTTTTCTAATTACTTATTTCCTTGAAAAAGCAAGCCCTAGAAGAAAGACACTTAGATCTGCTTAATGCATGGTTAAGAAAAAGAAAGGGAAAATGGGATAGATGAGGAGTGGGAACAGGGTTTGGGGGCTCAGGGAAATGATCAGGATGTGAGCACAATATTGAGCTTGAGTGATGAAATGAGCAGAGAGTTAGGGACTCCAGTCTTTGTGGATAACCAAAGTGGGTCTAAGAAAGGGGTGCCTAACCTGGAGAGGGTCAGATTCTGTTGTGGTTTGACTTCCTAGGGGTTCCTAGCCTGGGGGTGCCTCAAAAAACTCAACCTATTGAATAAGGATTGTTTGGAAGAATTGGCTTCCTGTCCCTTTTGGGAAAAAAGACACCTGATTCAGACAAATCACTGGAGCTTGGGAAAGCTGCAGATCTGTTCCCCAGAGTGTCTCTGAGAAGCTAACTGTATAACATTCTGGGAACATATAAGAAAGGCTAGAGAACAGCTCATTCTTCAAACAAAATGCTTTCAGATGTAGCTTTACATTTCTGGCAATGGCCTTACTTCACTTGGGAGAGAAAAACGGGGCATTTCAGTGGCTTTTAAAAAAACGCAAATAAGTGTGCAGTGATTAAACATGGCCATTAGCTCTAATGGGTGATAATAGTCTGGCAAGAAATAATTTGCTATAACACCGGCTAGGAGAAATGGTTGAAGGGTTTTATTACATCGCTAGGTCGAAGGAAATGTTGGAAGTAAAAAAGGTTTCCAGATTCCAGGGTAATTGGCGAAAGTTATTCCACTTTCCACATCACATTGATGAAGGGCCACCCACTTGGAGGACCAAGGCTGTTGCTACCGAGTCGGGTTTTCAATATTGGCCCAGGAAGAAATAGAGGTGGGCTCGCCTATGTATCTGATAGAGGTTAAATGAATGATCATCTCGGTGTATGGAGGAAAGCAAGCTTCAGTGGCTATTCCTACAAGGAATACTGGAGGGAGATATTCTTCAGGAACATCCCCATGTTTGAGAGGGATGCTGCAGAGCAGGCTTCCCTAATCTGGGATCTGTGAACTTTTTTGAATATTTTGATATTTGCATTTTAATATAATGGTTTCCTTTTAATCCTATGTATTTTATTTTATGCATTTAAATACGTTATTCTGAGAAGGTACCCACAGGCTTCACCAGACTGCCCAGTGGATCCAGGGCACTAAAAAGGGCAAAGATCTCTGCTCTAGAGTTACAGTTGAGCAAAGTGAGAGCTCATAGGAGGACTACAAATTGTCATGGAGACCTGAGCTACAGTGGAGCCAACACCTGTTTCGTGGTGGCCCCAGAAATGATTGTAGGCTTAAGTTGAAATTGTCAAATCACAAACTTCTAGGGATTCAGTGAAGTACAGAATGGTTGTGGGCTTGGAGTCAAGAAAATTGGATTCCAATCAGGGCTCTGAAGCTATGTGACCACAGGCATGCCACTGAACTCCTCTGAGCCTCGTTTTTCTCATCCATAAAGTAGGGATATAAACTTGCAATCCCTACCTCCCAGGTTATTGGGAAAGTATTCTGAAAGATTAAAATACCATACATGCTGTCCCAAAAGTCTTGGTACAGTTTTACATTGTTAAAGCTAGTATTGGAGGGAACCCTGTATAAACAAGTTATTGTCATTATGGGCTTATACATAAACATAGATATGTATGGCACTTTGTCCACTGTACCACCTGCTGTCCCACTAGGTGTTGGGGCTTGTGAATCTCCTCATTCCTCAGTACCATAAGTATGTTCAGAAGAGATTGTTAGGGATCCTGTATATGGGACTCCTGTATCCAATAGGAGATTGGGTAGCCTTTAAAATCCCTTGCAACTCTGAGATGCTATGCTTTTATGTCCAGTTGAGACTGGATAACATGAATGTATAGTGGACTGAGGTGATTTTTATGATTTCCCCCATGGACGGCTGAGGGAGAAGGAATATGGATATTATGTGAGTTGAGGAGGTTTGTGTACCAGAAAGCCAGAGTTTTTGAAGGGACATCAATTTGAATATTGAAGTACTCAACGATGAAAGCAGGGGTTAGGGTGGAGTTGAAGAATGTGAACTGACTACCAATTTCTTTGAGAAAACATGGAGTAGCCATGACTTCAGAGAACTGGTGGTGAAGTGTGCCTCCCTCTTCTTGGCCAAGAAGAAATGGCCTATAGGTGTGGAATGAGGCATATGCTAACAGATAGGGCCAATGTGCGGGTTTGTTTTGTTTAACTATAACTTTTTTGTTAGAAGGGAAGTTTCAGTGGGGGTTTTTGGAAAGCGATGTTGATGTTTTTCTAAAAAAGCAACATTAACATATTTCTTTTAAAAAGAAAGGAAAGAAAGAAGGAAGGAAGGAAAGAAAGAGAGGGATCTAGAAGTTGGTAGAAGATAGAAACCATGATCTGGTCTAGATAACTCAGATGGAATAAATGTCAAATAAAGTGAGGCTGTTGAATTATGGTGGTAGAGGGAGAATCTGGTAGTAGCAATAGGGAACAAAGAATGTGATGACTCTTCAGCCTAGTTTCCTGGGGGAGGAGAGAAAGAATCAGAACTCTGAGATATTGTGGTTTTCTGTTTAGGGTGTCCTGAGGACTGAAGTTAGCAAGACTTTTCCAAAGGCACAAATGCTAAGAAGAAGAGTAAGAGGGAATGCACAGCCCGAATTGGGGAAGGCAAGACCTTTTCTCCTCCTACAAGCCAAGATACAGCCAATTAAAAACCATTTTGACAGCACTTTCAGAGATTCTTAAACTGGGGTCTGTGAACTTAAATGTATAAATGTATCTATTTTAATAACTATTTCAATAGAATTGGTTTCCTTTGTAATCCTGTGTATTTTATTTTATACATGTAAAAACATTCTTCCGAGAAGGGGTCTATAGGCTTCATCAGACATTGTCAAAGGGGTTCAAGATGCACATACACAAAGTTAACTAGGGTTAACATGGATTATATTAGAATTAGATGATGGAATTGAAGTGCCAAGAATTCTCGGAGCTCCCCAGAACTCATTTCTGAGTCAGGATCCAAGGAGATTTTAACAGGCTGGAACAGGGGGCTAAATTTAATATGATGAAATTGAACAGATATAAAGTCTTACTCTTAGGTTCAAAAGATCAATTTCACTGATACAAAATGGGGGAGACATGATGAAAAACTTGTCTGAAAATATATGAAGATATTCATAGACTGCATGCTGAGCGTGAATCAATAATGTTATATGGTGATCATGTTACTTGCTTTTCTTTATATCCCCAGTAATTAGCACATTACCTGTCACACAATTGGTGTTTAATAAATATTTATTGACTGACTGGTAGGTGCAAGCTAATGGAGATTTGGGCTGCACTAAGAGAGTTCTTGCTCCTAGGAACAGGGAGATGTTAATACCATTGTACATTGTCCTGATCAGGTGACCTCTGGAGAATTGTGTTTGGTTCTTGGTGTCATAGCTTAGGAAGGACATTGATAGGTTGGAGTGTCCAGAAGAGGGTTACCAGGGTGTCAGGGGTCCATGCCATATAAGAGTAGTAGTGGTGCTGGTAGAAGTAATAGTAGTAGTAGTAGTAGTAGTAGTAGTAGTAGTAGTAGTAGTAGTAGTAGTAGTGGTAGTGGTGGTGGTGGTGGCAGTCATTGTTGTTTTCATTTTCATTGTAGAAGTAGTAGGATAGTAGGAGTAGGAGTAGTGGTGATGGGGGTGGTGCTAGTCATTGTTGTCTTCATTTTCATTGTTATAGTAGTAGTATAGTAGGTGTAGGAGTAATGGTGGTGGTGGTAGTGGTAATGGTGGTACTTGTAGTACTGGTGGTAGCGGTGATGGTAGTAATAGTCATCATTTTCTCTATCATCATTGTTGTAGTAGTAGTAGTAGGGGTAGATGTAGTAGTACTAGCAGTAGTAATGATAGTGGTGATGGTGGTAGTATTACTACTAGTAGTAGTAATGGCAGTTGCAGTAATGGTGGTGGCAATAATAGTAGTCGTAGCGGCAGCACTGGTGGTGGCAGTGACAGTAGTAGTAGTAGTACTGTTGATAGTAGTAGTAGTGCTGGTGGTATTTGTGGTGGTGGTGGTAGTAGTAGTAGTGGTAGTGGTGGTGTTGGTGGTGGTTGTGGTAGTAATTTGTACTCTTTGGTGGGCTGACACGGCATTGTGGAGCAATTGGTGGTGGTAATGGTGGTGGCAGTAGTAGTAGTAGTAGTGGTAGTGGTGGTGTTGGTGGTGGTTGTGGTAGCAATTTGTACTCTTTGGTGGGCTGACATGACATTGTGGAGCAATTGGTGGTGGTAATGGTGGTGGCAGTAGTAGTAGTGGTAGTAGTGGTAGTGGTGGTGATGGCAGTGGTTGTGGTAGTAATTTGTACTCTTTGGTGGGCTGACATGGCATTGTGGAGCAAGCATCAGGATGGAATCAGGGCATCTCCCTTTTTTCCAGCTTCTACTTCCTTGATGTGTGACCTTGGGCAAATTACTTCATTTCTCTTGGCCTCAGTGTTCCCTTTTACAAAATGAGAATTCCCTTCTCATCTCAGCACCTCAAGAATCTCTCTAGAGTGGCATAGTATGGATGGGTCACAATCTGTCTTAGTGGAGGAAGTTCCCACACCTACAAAACTACAGGTCCTTGGTATATGGACATAAAATGAGGGGAATGGACTAGGTAATCTCATAAGCCTCTTCCAGCTCTAAAATTCTAGGACTGATTTCCTTTTGCACTGATTTGACTGAGTCCTTGTCTACCCAATGTCATACATCTGGATGGAAGGTGAAAAATTTGACTGTCCATATGTTTCCAAGTAGCCAGGTGTTGTGTAGACAAAACATCTGCATGATTGATTGATTGTCCTTTATTTTTCCATACAGATGTTTTGGTTTGAGTTGGTTGACATAGCCAACAGTTGAAATGAAAATTGTATGTATATATTGGTGGGGGAGGGGAGGGGAACAAGGTTGGCAGACATTATAAGTAGAAAGGAATAGGTTTTTACTATTTTGACATTATGTGGGCTACCATGAAGGCCCATTATAAGGGACGCCAGACTATGTATACTTTTGGTGCTGACTAGACCTGGGCCAGGACACACATAGAAGGAGAACTTTCATTCCTGCTCAGTCCCTGGTGACCATGAATGGGTCTGTAGGCCCTGGGGAATGAGGCCACTTCCATTTGAAAAATGAAAGGTTCATATATGGCTGTTCTGCTTAACTGTTTTCAGAGAATGCCCTTTGCGGAGGATTTGTTTGGGTGAAAGTTTCTGTTGCATCAAAATGAAGTCTATCAATAAATACACAATACAAAACAAAGGAAAAAAAGCAAACAGTTCGGTCTACAATCCAGACATTTCCAGAACCTCTAGATATTAGGTCTCCTAAAGACAATCCATCTGGTGGGCTGACCAAACTGTGTACTTTCCATCCAGATATTTCTGTTCCATGCAGACATAGCCTACCTTCCTTCACATTATTCAGGAGTTCATAAGAGTTTTGCCTACCCTAATGGAAGAGAGTAGATGCATGAATATTAAAAGGGGAGAAGGATCAGAACAATGATCCTACTTCATTTTGGAGCCATGAATGTTTTTTGTACTTGAATTTAAACCTAGGGGTGTCTTGTGGTGTGATAACTCACTTCCAACAAAACAAATAACCCTCTCTGTGCCTCCGGAGGGACTAGAGAGTCAAATAGATTTTCTGTTCTACTCAAGTTGTCTCTCTCCATTCTCCACTCCCCAATACGGCCCTCTAAGAAAGGGAGAAGGGAACAGGCATTTATTAAGCATTTATTATGTGCCAGGCACTGTGCTAAGCACTTTATAAATATAAATGCCCAAGAGAAATTCATGTTGGGAATAAAACATCTTTCAGACTGGTGAGAGGCACTGAGCTAAGCAGTTTCTCTCTCTTCCACAAATCTTCCCAGAGCAGAGAAAGTGGTCAAGTATTTGGATTTTAAAAGTCTTCCTTGCTTGGCTGGATATAAACTAAACAGAGAAGGTCTGAATGGTCAATAAAGCAATTAAACACAGGAGGGAGATGGAGACAACTTGATGAAGGGCATAATTAGGAGTTAATTGAATATGGTAGTAATTCCAGAACTATTCAGTGAATATAAATTTTCCCTTTCCCTCAGTCATAAGCCTCCAATGTTATGATATTCATTATTATATGTAAAGGTGTGTGTAGTCAGGGGGAAAAATATGGAAATAGAGGCTACCAGTAATCCAATGGTCTCTTGTTCCTTTGGAAATATCCCATTTACTGAACTGCTCTTGCTCCTGAATAAGTAAGGGACATATCACAAACCTTCATGTCTTTGGTTTCCATCTCACAGAATAATAATAATGTTAATAATTATAATCTAGCATTTACATAGCATTTTAAGGCTTGCAAAATGCTTTACAAATATTTCATTTGATCATCACAAAACCCCTATCATCCCCATTTTATAGATGAAGAAACAAAGGAAAGAGAGATTAAGTGACTTCCCAAAAGTCATATAGCTAATAAATGTCTAAGGCAGAATTTGAACTCACATCTTACCTCCAAATCCTATTCTCTGTCCATTGAGCCATCTAGCTGCCCAGTAAGAAGTGTATTGGTTAACTTAAACCATTAGAAAGAGATCTCTATCATTGAGAAATCTGCCTGTAGCCAATGGATATTTAGCAATTATCACAGTGACCACTGAGGCATCAGATCTGATGTTACATAAACCTGATGGAGAAAATTGATTACAGAATTCAAATTAGAGGGGTATTCTGTGCAGATGTTAAGTCCTCCAGATGTTTCCATTTGTTGATGGAGTTGTACAAGTTGTTTCAATACTAAAATGTTACAGAGCCTCCTAGAACAGGCATGTAACCAAGGGTATGCCGGAGCCAATTTGAATCAGCTCATGAGAGTCAATTGTTAAATTTTCAGTATGAACATTTACACCTCAGAAATTGGCAAATGTTACACATCAGGACTTGATTTATTGTTTCATTAATTGTCTAGAGCTATGAAAGAGATGAGCAGATTAAACTTAAAAGTGCATCATGTTTACATTTTCCGCAGAGAACTAGTTGTTAGATATTTATCAGCACGCCAATATGTGTAACTGCTCTGAAGTGTTTGACTTGACTATTCACATGGCAAACGCCAACTGGATGAAGAATATCTATTGCCTAAATTAGGGGATGCAGTTGCACAGACAACCTAAAGAGCATATCCATTAGCGTGTACAGCTGGGAGAGTCAGTACAAATGGACCAGTTGGACTCAAGATGAAGCCATAGAAGTTATTCTGTCTCCTTTTGACTTCTGTCTTCTGTATTAGGAAAGAACAATAAAAAATCTTAGAAATGAAGACAAACATGGGAGAACTTCTGGATTTGAAGCATAACATAGATGAGTGTACCATGGCTTGGTGTTTTTAATTGAGGTTGCCAGTCTTCAGGAAGAAATTAAAATTTCTCGTTGGATAACTTTGGACAAAGTTACTCCCCCTCCCTGGGTCTGAGTATCCCTACTTGTCAAAATAGAGGTTTGGACTAGAAAATTTCCAACTCAAAAATCCTATGATTGTGTAATCATAGAACTTCAAAGTATTGCATTTGTTCCTTGAATTCTTAGTTGCCCAGACACAAGGGGAGCTGTGGCACCAGGGGCCATAGCTGAATGGAAACCAATCCTCTTGTCCAAATTTAACCAAGTAACGAGGGAATGTTTTTCCCTGTTGTGTTATGTAGTTCTGTTCACAGAAAACTTGTTCAACAGATACAAATAGAAAGGCAAAAAATCCTGGGCCAGAATCTTAGAATCATACAATTTTAGTACTAGAATGATAAAATTTTAGAATCATAGGCTTTAGATATAGAAAATCTTATATTTTTAGGCTAAATCATGAATTCATATAATCATAGAATATTCAACACAGATTCTTAGAATCAGAAAATGTTAGACTCAAGCAGTGTCTCGGTCTCATAGACTATTAAAATCAGGGATCATCAATTTAAAAGGACCTTAGAAATCAGTCCATCCAACCACTTCATTGTACAAATGAGAAAACTGATATAGGCTGTTGATTGATAGATTAAGGATCACGTGTTTCCCATCCTGCCCCCATTCACCATTCTCTCTCTCTCTCTCTCTCCTTTTTTAGCCAGTAGCCAGGGATGCTTGGTGGATTTTGCCCCATTTCCCATTAGTACAATTTTCTCGTCCCACAAAGACACACATTGGCCTTCCTTTCGTGCAAGAGGAGGGCAGTCTGGGGAAGGGGAAAAAGGGGAGCTTTTCAGCAACTTGTCACTGGCTGAACATTTGCATGTAATTTGGGAATGGGTCACATATGTGAGTCATCAGGGAGAGGAAAGTAACAATCAGTCACTAATCACTGTCTGTTTGGAGATTTCTGGGTACAAGTGAAAAATAAAATAGAGGTATTTGGGTTGAGTGACAATCATCAGCCCGACACCTTTGACCTTCCCACTCTGGGGCTTGGATTTTTATGGGTCTTTTAAAAACCAATCGTCAGGGGAAAGATGCAAGTTAGACTCCCCGCCCCTCCCTCCTTCCCCTAGCCTTGCACAGAGGGGGCCATGGACAAAGCATTTTCCACTTCTTTTTAGAATGCTGAACTTTTCAGTTCTTTTTGGGGTAAAACCAAAAAATGTTTCTCAGAAGGGATAAAAGTTAACCTCATTGAAGGGAAAACCTCTCTGTTTTGAAATAGAATTGTTATAGAACATAGAATGACAGAATTGGAGGGGACATTAAAAATCATCTCATCTGGTCCTTTTGTATGACAAGTATGCTAAGTGTCATAGTGGAGAGAGTTGGGAAGACCTGAGTTCAAATCCTGCTTTTGACACTTCCTAGATTGTATGACCTTGAGTATAGCACTTAAAGTTCTCTCAGCCTCAATGCCCTCATCTATAAAATGTGTGTATAATAATAATACCACCTATCTCCCAGTTTTTGTGAGAAATGAATGAGAGAACATATGTAGAGCACTTAGAGAAACTTAATAGTGTAACATAGGTAAGTGATACACCATTATTGTCATTACAATTATCATAATTATTATTAAAGCTGAAGCTTGGCTCAGAGAAAGGAAACATTTTGTCCAGAGTCATATAGTGTGTTGGTGGTAGTGCTGGGATTTGAATTCAGGTTCTTTCCATTATACTCCCATGTTAGACATTTCCTCCCAACTCAGTTGTTTGGGACCTTTAATAGATGCTATACCTAAAGCATCTAAGGTGATGGTGAAATTAAAGAACAGTACCCAATGTGGAAGGGATAGTATGATCGAAGACAAAGTCCTGGGAAGGGGCCAGATAGATTTGGAGAACAGCAACTGTGTTAAGATCAGAGTTGGGTTAGAACTGATCTGTTAGGGGGAATGAAGATATAGGTGTAGATTTTATAAGTTTATGAAACCTGGAACACAACGTTATCCAAGGAATTGAAAATCAATATCCCGTGGGGAAATGGAGGCACCTATGATGGGTGTGAGCAGGCTATATACACCTCACAACAAATGAGAGGCAAGGGTAAATGATATCATCAGGGAAATCCCCCAAAGGGAAAAAAAGATAGTCTGGTCACAGGAAGGAATGGTAGGTGGACAGCCCGAGGCCTCTGTGAGCATCCTTGCTAAGTCAGCAGAAAGCAAAGAGGGCCTTGTGTATGTTTGGTGGACCCGCAGTGACGAGAGTCACATAGGATGGGCAGGTGTGAATGGGCTGTGATCTGTGTCGTTGGCAGACATATTAGAATCAGTAAGATCACAGATCATCTGAGTATCTGAGTAAGGCTAGAAATAGAAGTTGAGGCCAGATTGTGGCTGTGAATTGATACTACTATTGATTTTGGAAAACGTATCAGTTGATTACCCTATGGCCCACTTCACGATTCCTGTGACATCTCAGACAAAAACTCCCTTCCCCGGGGCCAACACTGTCATCTGACTTGTCTCTCTCTATTAAAATGTAGGGCAGCAGAGGTGGATAGAGTATGGAGCCTAGAGTGAGGAATACTCATCTTTGTGAGTTCAAATCTGGCCTCAGACATTTACTAGCTGTGTGATCCTGGGCAAGTCACTTAATGCTATTTGCCCCAATTTCCTCATCTGTAAAATGAACTAGAGAAAGAAATGGCAAATCAAATAGGGTTATAAAGAGTTGGATATGACTGAAAAAAAACTGAACAGCAAACCATAAATAAAAATATCAGCTTTTTAGCAACAAGGGTCATGTCACTTTTATCTCGGTAGGCCCGGTTCCTGTCATAGTACCCGGCTCACAGTGGGTATAGGCCTCATCACTTCCTCCTTGGACTAATGCACTAACCTGCTCACTGATCTTTCTGCTGCACATCTTTCCCCACTCTGGTCCATCCTTTACTGAGCCATTAAAGTGATCTTTCTAAAGTACGGGTCTGATGATGTGACCCTCCTCCCACTTCCTGTTCAATAAACTCAGTGGCTCCCTGTCACTTCTAGGATTAAATATAAAATCATCTATTTGGCATTCAAAGCCTTTCATGACCAGGGCCCTTTCTACTTTTCCAGGCTTCTTACACCTAGATCCCCTTCACCTCCTCTGAGCCTTCTTACCTTCCCTTCTGTCCCTCTTCATCTCTTCCTCTTAGCTTCCCTGATTTCCTTCAAGACCTAGCTCGAATCTCACCTTCTCTAAAAGGCCTTTCCCTATTCCCCCCTCTCCTCCATTGCTAGTGCCCTCCCTCTATGATTATGTCCCTTTTACACTGTATACATTTCAGTTGCATTTTTCTTTCTCTCTTTAGAATGTGACATCCTTGGGCAGAGACTGTGTTTTTACCTTTTTTTGTAACTGCAGTCCTTAACACGATGTCTGGAACATAAAAGGTGCTTAATAAATATTTATTGAACTAAAATGAATTCATTTGGCAGAGTTGGGAAGGATAGACTAGAGAGGGGAGAGATTGGAGGCAAGCAGTCAGGTTGGAAAGATAATGAGGACTTAGGTTAAGGTGATGGTGGTGGGGAAAGGAGACAATGGCCAAGGGAGATGCACTCAATGAGATTATTGGCTGATTGGATATGGGGGGGGCAGTGAGGGACAGGAAGGGGTTGAAGATGGTTCCAGTGGTGAATGATTGGTATGGTTGGTGGTGCCATTAACAGATAGGGAGGAAAGTTGGGAGAAAAATTGGCTTCTGGTCATGAGATAACTCAAGACACTAACTCCAGAAGCATGATTTCTGCCCAAGCAGGCCCTACAATGCAGTGGAGGCTGTTAAGGAAGGTGGGATAAGGATGGGGGTGGGGATGGAGCAGGGGAGAAGAGAGATAGCAAAATCCTCAAAGTGGTTAAAATAGGAAGAAAACTGGTGCAGCTGGATGGAGTAAGCCCAAGGTTAAGAGATTAACTTCCATCTTTGGGTGTTCTTCATCCACAAAGGCTGACTTCTTTGAACCCGGATCTTAAGCACAATCACTACTCTGGCAGTTTCAGTAAACAAGAAGGCTCCTTCCTTTAAAGCATTAACCCTTCTCTTGCAGGTCATCCCCGACTCAGGCTGGGAGTCAGAATCAGATCATGTTGGCTGGGCCAAGTTAAGGGGATTAGTTGGAGAGACATGTGTTGGGGGTGGGAGTGGGGAGGTGGGGGATGGACTTTAAACTTGTAGCCTCTGAGAGAGCTCTGTGGAGGCAGGGGCCATGCCTGATTTCTCTTTGCCCCACATACCCACCTAAGGGCCCTGCATATCCAAAGACTCTCGGATGCACTGCTGGAAGGGACCATAGAGATGTTTTGTCTAGGAGTTCATCACCTTTCTTTGTATCTACTTTTGGTGAAGTCCATGAATCCCTCTTCACACTAATGCATATTTTAAGTTCCATCTTCTACAGGAAGCCTTCCCCAACCCCACTTAATTCTAGCACCTTTCTTCTGTTAACTATTTCCTATCTATCTTGTCTATAGTTTACTTGCATATATTTGTTTGCTTGTTGTCTCTCTGGTTAGATTGTAAGCTTCTGGAGGGCAGAGACTGTCTTTTTGCCTCTTTTTGTATCCCCAGTGCTTATCATAGAGCCTGACGTATAGTAAGAGTTTACTGTATGTTTACTGATTGATCGAAATGCTTTAAATGCATAAAATAAAATGTGTAGAATTACAAAGGGAACTATTGTTATTCAAGTATAATGATCAATTTTTTTTTAGAAGTTCACAGACCCCAGTTTAAGAGCCCTTCCAACCTCTTTATTTTACAAATGGAGAAACTGAGAGTCAGGGAAATGAAGCAACTTGCCCAAAGTCAGACAGGTAATAAAGAGGAGACCTGGGATTTGAATCAAGGTCACAGACTCCATTGTTATTAGTAAGTGTGGAACGAATGAAAAACATTAGCTTGTTGCTTTGTACTTTAGATACCCTAGCTAGAGAAGAAATGTTAAATGCAAAGGTTGTTTTGATTGATTCATCAATTGTTTTGATTTCCTTGGGAGAGAAAGGGAAGATGGCAGAATGGATGAATCAAGAATGACCTTCAAGGTAAGGGTTAATTTTTTTTAAAGATTAATTTATTCATTTTTAGTTTTCAACATTCATTTCCACAAGACTTTGAGTTCCAAATTTTCTCCCCATCTCTCCCCTCACCACACCTCAAGATGGCAAGCATTTTGATTGCCCCTTTCCCCAGTCTTCCCTCCCTTCTATTACTGCCCCCCCATCCGCTTCCCCCTTATTTTCTTGTAGGGCAAGACAGATTTCTATATCTCATTGCTTGCGTATCTTATTTCCCAGTTGCATATAAAATGGTTTTTAACATTTGTTTTTTAAAACTTTGTGTTCCAAATTCTCTCCCTTCTTCCCTCACCACCCACTGTCATTGAGAAGGTAAGCAATTCAATATAAGTTATACATGTATCATTATGCAAAACACTTCCCTAATAGTTATATTGTGAACGACTAACTGTATTTCCCTCCATCCTATCCTGCCCCCATTTATTCTATTTTCTCTTTTGACCCTGTCCCTTTTCAAAAGTGTCTGCTTCTGAGTACCCCTCCCCCAATCTGTCCTCCTTTCTATCATCCATCCCTTCTCCCCTTCTCCCCTTCTTTCCTGTAGGGTAAGATACCCAACTGATACTAAATGTTTATTGATTGATCAAAATGTTAAATGCATAAAATAAAATGTGTAGAATTACAAAGGGAACTATTGTTATTGTATGTTATTCCCCACTTAAGCCAAATCAATGAGAGTAAGCTTCACTCATTCCCTTTCAGCTCCCTGCTCTTTCCCTCCGTTGTAAAAGCTTTTTCTTGCCTCTTTTATGTGAGATAATTTACCCCATTCTATCTCTCCTTTTCTCCTTCTTCCAATATATTTCTCTCTCACCCCTTAATTTTATTTTTTAGATATCATCCCTTCATATTCAACTCAAAAGGTTAATGTTTTAAAGTAAGAAACCCTCTTTTTTAGTGAAACTGCCAGGATAGTGATTGTGCTTTTAAGACCTGGGTTCAAAAGAGTCAGCCTTTGTGGATGGAGAACCCCCAGGGCTGGAAGTTAATCTCTTAACCTTGGGTTTACTCCATCCATCTGAAGCAGTTTCCTTCCCTATACTAACCAGGCTGAGGATTATGCTATCTCTCCCTCCTCTGCCCTATCTCCAGTAGAAGGGTAGAATGGAAAATTTGGGAAAATTAAAATGTCACCCACATGCCTATATTTTTAACATTAACTTTACAGTTCTTCTCCATTGAATGTCACCTTTAATGTCTCATCATGGCACTTAGATAAATCTAGGTTCATGAAGTGTATATGCCAAGGGAACATAAGCTTCTGAATAGTCCTGGTCTACTGGAAAAGGCTTTGGATACCAGTACATGGATAGGGAGCATGCCTATCCCCTGAAGACTTGCAGAGTTCAAAAAAGTTTAGCACTGAAAAGCTGGAAATAGCCCTGAAAAGCTACTGGAAACTATTTTTTCCCCCAACTTGCCCAAAGGCATATGTATGGTAAGTGGCAGAATTGAGATTTGAACTCAGGTTTCCTGATAATAGCACCAAAGTCCCTTTGTTATTTTAGGAACATAAAAGTATTTGCCTGGAAAAAATTGTTTAAAACATTACATTTAAAAGTATGTTTCAATCAGACAAAAGTATAGAGTTATTAATTGGATTTATTTTAAAACTCTTTAAAGAAGAACTGAGCCATGCCATATCTAAAGGATTTAAGCATCTTTTATTTTATTTTGCTGGTTTATTACTGTCCTATACTAATAACAGTAACTCACATTGTCATGAAAACCCAGTGAAGTAAATATGAGAAGTACGAATATCCCCATTTCAGCACAACCTTGCCCCCTCCTATCTTTCCAGTCTTAAACCTTACTCCACCCCACCCCCTCCACATACACATAATACTGGATCCACTGACACTGACCTCCTGGCTGTTCCTCATTCATGACACTCCATGTCCTGACTCTGGGTAACTTCATTGGATCTTCCCAATGCCTGGAACACTCTCCCTCATCTCCACCTCCTGGCATCCTTCAAGTCCCAGTCAAAATCTCGTCTTCTATAAGAAGCCTATCCTGGTTACACTTGGTGCTTGTGCATTCCCACTGTGATCATCTCCATTACAGTTGAGTGTATATTTTGTTCGCATATAATTGTTTACATGTTGTTATTCTCCTCCATTAGACTTTGAGCTCCTTGAGGGAAGGGACTATATTTTTAGGGTTTCTTTTTTTTCATTTTTGTTTTTAATTTATGGAATAAAACTAGCAGTTCCGTAACATAATGTAAAAAAGATAATTGCACATGACACTACAAATCTATTACATTCAACTTGCTGTTCCTTTTAAATATATAATAAAGTTATTATGTAAATTTCTTCCCCCCTTTTTTTCTTTCCTCTCCCCCCCAGAGATGGCAACCATTAGACACAAATATATATATATATGTATGTATGTATATATATATGTATATATACTTACTCTTTCTAAATGTACTTCTATTTATTAGTTCTTTGGATGCAGATAGTGTCTTCTTTCATATGTTTTTTGTAGTTAATTTAGGTATTTATAATAGTCAAAATGACATTCACTCAAAGCTGTTCTTAAAACAATATTGCTGTCACTGTATACAATGTTCTCTCTTGGCTTTTCATTATTTTGTGCAAGTTGGTACTATCTTTTTTGTCTTTTTTTTTTTGCATCCCCACTGCTTAGCATCATGCATGGTCCATAGCAGGTATTTAAGTGTTTATTGACTAACTGATTGGCACATAGTAGGAATTTAAGGGCTTGTTGATCAGTAGAGAAAGAACTCAATTCAAAAACTCAATTCAACAGTCCAACCGATGTTTATCAGATACTCACTCTGAGTAAGGGCCTGTGCTGGACATTAAGGATATAAAGATAAATAAAACTAAGTCCCTGTCCTCAAGGAACTTATAGACTAATGGGGAAGCTCAAGGGACTGCGTGATTACATATGTTCCTAGGCAGATCGCAAGAAGTGTGATAAGACAGGTTCAAAGAACATGCTATGCGGATTTAGAGTGGGCAGCAATTATTTCTAGCTAGAAGGAGCAAGAGAACCTTTCTGGAAGAGCTGGTATATTCAGTCATTGAAGAATGGATAGGATGATGGGTAAAGTATTTGCAATAGCAGCCTAAGCAATGGCCCAGAGACAGGAAAACGCAAGCCTAGTTAGAGGAAAGTAAATAATGCAGTTTGGTTGGACTAGAAGATATAAGAAGAGACAATATGGCTGGAAAGGCAAGTGAAAATTAGATTACTGGGGCTGGGGGGGATGGTGATCTGGAAAGCTAAGCTAAGGACTTTGATCTTTATTCTACAGATGATTAGGGGTTGTTGAAGGTGGACAACATAGCATTTGCTAAGGTCACCAATTCTAGATCCTGGAAGGATTGCAGAGGTCATCTACTTTATTTTATAGTTGATGATGTTGAAGCGCAGGGAGATCCAGAGATTGGCCCAAGTTTATACAGACAGTAAGCATCAGAGGCAGGGTCTAGACCTGCATCCTCTGCCTCTAGAGAGCTCTGCTTTCAGTTGCTGACCCTGGCAGTGACTGCTGCCACAAGATTGGAGGCAGGGAGACCAGCTGGAAGGCCATTCTGAGAAAGCACATTAGAGCTCATACAAGGGCCAGAGAGGTTATTTCTTATAAACTACTTACTGCAAAATCTCTCAAGTGAACCCATGGGTGAATAGTGTCATCTTCTGTGCTATCAAAATCAACCATGTCCGCTACCTCCACTGCCTCTTTTTGTCCTTTCATTCCCCTAGACTCATTTATGGGAATTTAAGTTTTAGAAATCGAAGGAATTCCATCTCCCCTTTATCTTCTCTTGTAAAAATGGTGGTGCCCCCTGGTGGCAGAGTCATGCCATACTGATGGTCTTTGCTGCCCATAGACCCTGGAAAGGACCTTGGAGAGATCATCAGTGCAGTCTCCGCATTTTCCAGATTGAGGGACCTGTGGCCCATAGAAATCAAGGGGACTGCCCAAGGTCAAACAGTTACTAGATGGTCAAGACTCAAACTCAGTTCTCTTGACCCCTAGTTCACTGGACAGCTGGAAATACAGGAATTATAAGAGTACCTGGACATTGGGATGCATGGTACCCTTGGCCTGGAGAATTGCAATTTTAGCTCATAGCAAAACAAGCTATTTAGTGAGTTTTTATATTTAATTTGATTTACATTTAATTATAATATTTTAACATGTTAATAATGTGACCTAGTTTTTACTGGGAAAGAGTCCTGGACTAGGAAAGAAAAGAGACCTGGGTTCCTGCCATTTGTGTGGCAATTTCTTCCTCAAAGAAGTTGATAACATGGGAAAAAACACTGACTGGATTCAGTGAATCTGAGTTCAAATCTCACTTCTGATGTTTATCTCTGTGACTCCCAAGGTTCCTCCAGTTGGACTTGATTGGCTTCTGGGGTCTCTTCTAGGTCTACTGTTCTCTGATTATTTGATTCCAAATCTGTCCATCTGTTTGTTAAGGCTCAGGTGACTATAGCACTATCTGCTTTCTTTGCTTGTTACTCTGATGCCACCACACTGGACAGGTCAGGGAGCTAATGTTCATCAGAAATTGTCTATATTCTCACTGATCCTCTCTTCCTTTCTTTGGTGTCCAAGGATAATGTGGCCTTCTTTCTTGCCAAGACTATCCTCTCAAACCACACTGGGATCCCATTTTCTCTTGTCACCTTTTGTGACCTTGATACATTAGTCTCTCCCTCTCATTCCTCTTCATTCTGTCCCTCTCTCCTGGCTTCCACACTCAGACCTCTCTATCCTAAGACTTTTCCTTTGATCTGGCTTCTCTCAAGCTGTCATCCAAACTCTTTTTCCTTTTGCCACCTAAATTTCTAGAAAGAGAAGTAAACACTCACTACCTTCACTTACTCAATTGTCCTTAAGTCTTTGTAATTTGGATTTCATCTCTATCATATTAATGAAAATGCTCTCCCAAGTCACTCATGGCCTTTTTGTGGCCAAACTCACTGACTTTTTCTTTTTTAGATCTTCTTACTTTTGGTCTTTCTGAAAAATCCTCCTTTTTGAAATTCCTCCCTTAGCTTATGATAGTATAATCTCATGGTTCTCCTACTTATTTGAATATTTCTTTTCAGATTCCTTGGGTGATTATAATTTCTTTCTCATGTTCCCTAAATGTTGCTCTTGTCTCTTGGTGATATCATCCACTCCCATAGCTTCAATGATCAACTTTATGCAGATAGTGGCCTTCTCTTGGTCCTCATCCTTCTTGACCTTTTCTGTAGCATTTTATGCTGTTGTCAAATAATGTTATTTCTCCTTCCTGGCTTCTTATAAGATTGGACTTTCCTGGGTTTCTTCCTATGTTTATAACTTCTCAATCTCCTTTCCTGGATTATTAATCATGCTCCACCCTCTTTACATGGACTTTCTCCTGGTCCCTCATCTCTTTTCTCTCTACACTTTCTTAATGAGCTCATTAGCTCCCATATGTCAAATCATTATCTCTATGTAGGTTATTCCCAAGTCTATATATCTAGCCTTCATCTTCCTTCTGAGCTCTAGCCTCACCTCCCCAGGTGACTGTTGGATATCTCAGATATCTCATAAGCATCTAAAACTCAACATATCCAAAATGCTCGTCATCTTCCCCTGAAACCCACCCCTCCTCCAAACTTCTCTCTTTCTATTGTGGATGGCAACATCCTTCCAAGCACCCAGGTTTGCAACCTCAAAATCATCCTCGACTCATTTTTTACTCACACCCCCCCCCCACCATATCCAATCAATTGCCAAGTCTTGTCAATTCTATCTCCATGACATTTTCTGTACCTGTCTTCTTCTCTCTACTCATATAAACAAAACTTTAGATCAGGCCCTCAATTACTTCTCCCCTAGATAGTTATAAAAGCCTCCTAATTGGTTTTCTTACTTCCAGTGTCTCCAATAAGTCCTTCACATGACTACCAACCTGATTTTCCTAATGCATAAGTTTCATTTTTAATGATTAATTAATTCAATGAATGATGTTACTCGCCTGCTTAAGGGAAGCAACTTTCAATGGCTCCCTATTGCCTCCGGTATAAAACATTACCTCCTCTATTTGACGTTTGGAGCTACTAGCTTTCTGCCTCCAACTTATCTTTCAAGACTGATTTCACATTACTCACCCATTATATATTCCATGTATGTCCAAACTGGCCTACTCATTGTTCCCTGCCTTTGTACAGTCTTTCCCCTGTGGCTATTTAGTTCCCCCTCCTCACTTTCAGTTCTCCCTCCTCATCTCTACTCTTGGAATTCTTCAGGGCTCAGATCAAGTGCCAAATCCTACATGAGGCTTGCCCCAGTAACAAGTGCTCCTGGACTCCCCTCCCTCTACATTTTGTGCTTACTCTGTCTGTATTTTCTATCATTGGCATAAAGGCAGCATGTGTAGTGAGGAGAGAGCTGGCTTGGAAGCCATGGAGGTCAAAGTTCAAGTCCTACATTGGACATAGAGTGGTTATGTGTCCCTGGGCAAGTCACTTCCCTTCTTAGCATTCTAGGCAAGTCTCTAGAACTACTGGCAGAGAAGGCTCTGACCTACCTTAGTGGAGGGAGTTTCCTCATCCAGGAGTAACTTGGACCAGTGAAATCGCAGGAACACCTCTCAGCTGTGTACTTGTTTCCCTGGAGTAGGCTATAATGTTATCGAGGGCAAATATCTCCTTTAATAATAATTAATTAATTAATTAGTTAAATAATTAAGTTACCCAGAAACTATGGTTCTTGAACCTTTCAAATTGTCACATTACGCTATAACCAGTTCCATGGCAGGCACACCTCCTTTTCGAATCAGTTATTGTCTGATGGTGTCTCAGATGTCATTTTTAATAAGAAATTTGACAAATACTTATTTATTAATTCTTAAGACAAAAATAAAACAGGCCCTGCCATCAATGAGCTTTATTTTACATTCTTCATTCCCATTCGGTTACGAGAATCAAAGCAAATGACCCATGTAAAGTACAGGGAAGACTTTTAACATGCTATACCAATGTTAGCTTTTATTATTACTTAAGGGAAGCAATATTTACAATGATAAGCGTAATACAAGAAAATGAGTGAAAGGAGGGTCTAGACCAGGTGCTCTAGGAATATTTGAGGAGAGAAAAAACATTTACAACTGGGGGGACAGAACATCAAAGATTTTATAGAGAATTTGGAACCTGAGTAGAGTCTTGAAGGGAAAATAAAGAAATTAATCAGGTGGAAATGAGTAAGATATGCATTCTAATCCTTAGGAATTAGGAAATCATGGAAAAGCATAAAGATGGGACATAGAATGTCAGATATGAGTAACAATTATTTGGTTAGTTTGGCTGGAATAATGAGTCTACGAAAGAGAGAGATGTGAGATAAATTGGAGAGGTTAGAGACATATCATAAAGAACCTTTACTATCAGATGAGAAGTTAATAATTTTATCTTAGAAGCAATAGAAAGTTACTGAAGGTTTATGAACATTATAGTGTCATGTCAGTTCTATATTTTGGAAGAGTAGCTTAGCAAATGTACATAAGATATATTGGATGGAGAAAAGAGTGAAGGAATGAAAATAAATTAGGAATCTAATAAATAGTCCACATAAGTGGTATCGAATACTTGAACTAGAGTAAAGCAAATGGAAATGTAGGGATGCGTACAAGAGTTATCATGGAAGCAGCATCTGTATGCTAGTGCTGATTACATATGGTAGGGATGAAGGAAGAAAAGGATTCAAAAGTAATTTCAAGGTTTTGAATGTGACTGACCTACCGTCTTTTGGTGCTCTCAATGGAAAAAGAGAAATTGGAAAGAAGGATGGTCCAGTGGGCAAAATAATGAGTTCCATTTTGGATATGTTGGTCTTAAGGTGTCAATGAGATGGCCATGTGGAGATGGCCAGCAGGCAGTTGGAGGTGTAGGAGTATAATTTAGGAGAGAAACTAAATCTGGATATATGGAGTCATAGAAGTCATAACAGACACACAAAAACTAATGGAATAACCAAGAGATTAAAAGTAGAAAGACAAGAGAAGCTGAGGCAGAAATTGAGAGGGCAAACATGTTTAGATGCTGTAAAATGGATGAATCAATAAGAGGACCTGAAAAGGAGCTATCAGTCAGGGAGAAAGAAAACCAGAAGAGAACACTGTCAGGAAAGTCAAGAGAAGTGAGAATATCCAGGAGGATAGGTTGGGTAAAAGTGTCAAAAGCTGCAGAAAGGTCAGGATGGGTAAGGACTAAGCAGAGGTCATTGGATTTAGCAATTTAAGTGATCAATGGTAACCCTGGAAATGACAGTTTCGGTAGAGTGGTGGGGTCAGAAGCCATATTGCAAGGGATTGAGGAGTGAATGAATGGTAAATTAATGAGTTTAGAATATTTTTAAGACTTTATAAGTGAAAGGGAAGAGACATATGGAATAATAGCTTTGAGAGATGGCCAAGTGACTTTTTTTGTTTATTTTTTAAGAATGAGGATATCAGAGCATATTTATAAGCAGCAGGGAAGGATCCAAAAGATAGGGAAAGAATTAATATATGTATATTATAGGAATATGGGGGGGAAAGGGGATATTCAAAGTGATAAGCTCCCAGAGAAGGCAGAAAGGTCTAAGATCAAGACCACAACAAAAAGGTCTGGCCTTGGCAAGAAGGGCCTGAGGACTGGTAAAGATCGAAGATTTTTTTGAGTAGGGAAAATGAGGAAATTCATTGAGAGATGAAAAAATAACAGATTTACTATTAATAGTGAGGGACCAATTGAAGTTTGAGAGCATGAATTTGCAGTAGATACTTTCAATTTTATAACATTCTCCGTTATTCTTTAGCAGTTCAGGAATGAATGGAGAAGCAAGACAGTAGAAATGACATAGGGCTGAGGACTAGCAGGATGTGAACAGCAGAAGAAAAAGGGAACACTGATGTTGAAAAAGATGGTTTCATGTTGTATTTTGTTTTGTTTTTTTTTTCAGTCGAGTGCATCCAGAGATTGTTGAAAATACTGCACAATTTCCCAAGTATGATTTAGCCTATTCTTCCTCCTATACAGTTCTAGATGCAGCTCATGATCCATCTGCAGTGCCTAAGATGTATGTACTACTAGGCTAACCTTATAGGCTCCCCATTCAATTTCATATCTGTTATGATCTTCCAGACAATGTATATTTTCATCCATTCTGTTTTTTCAGTGTGAATGATTATACTGATCTTTTGAATAGCAGTACATATATCTCACTGAAGAAGCCCTAGAGTGTTTGGAGGCTTCATCCCCTCAGCACAATGTTATCCACAAACAGGAGAATCTGAAGATATTAGCCAATAACAGAGAATCTCCTGCTACTTGGCCTTTGTATGGAACATCCTACATAACAGAGGCAAACACCTTTGGTACGTATCCACCCCCCTGCTTTATTCTTTTCTTGGGGTTGATTCTCAAGAGCTTGTTGAACAAGTTTATCTTCTTGATCATATCTCTGTCATGGGAATATTATATGATTTTAATGTATTGGGTGAGACATTTGCATAGGGTAAGCACTTAATAAATGTTGAATTGAATTGACTAACAGGTTTTAGGGCCCCCAAAATAGGTGAGGCTGGGGCATCAAGTAGTGTTTGCTGCTGTCAAGATTTTTAGAGACACCCCGTTTCCCAGAGCTAAGACCCAGCAAGCAGGCGGTGCCCTGAACTTGGCATAACAACAATCCTTTGCACTCTGGATGATCTCACCCTCTGGCAAAGTGTATTGCTTTGACCAATACCAGGTGTTCGTTGAGGGATTTATGATTTTCATATTAAACAATAACTGTTTAGATTTGTTTGAGCTCCCTGTATTTCCCAGGGACCTGAGAACCAACGTGCTGCATTCTAATGCCGTCTATCACTTGTCTTGATATACTTACAATCTCTATTCCTTGGAATAGCCAAGTGAACCAAACCAGGTACTGCATTCCTGTTGCCACCATGCTAACTCAGGTTCCGTACCCCAGTAAATAGTCATAAGACTCAAAGACACATAAAACCTAAGACGATCATTTTAAGAACTGTTCCCACAGGACTCAGGAACCCCGACATTGTCCATTCATAAGCCTGCGATGAGAACTGCTAAGAATGATTGTGTCATGGTCAAGCCTACTTGTGGTTTTTTATGTATATAAAACCTGCCTTTGCCCCAGCATGTTAAGCCTTCCTTCTCAGGTGTGTGTGGGGGGGGGAGGGGGGAGGAGAGCAGGCAGGCTTCTGCTCACAAGCATTTTCCTCACTCTGAAATTAATTAAACTTCTGTTTAATCCCTGACTCATCTGCCTCTGGCCTGCTCTTTTCTGCTCTGGCCATTCCCAGGTTAGAAGCCAGTTCCAGTCCAGTTGATATTGCAAAAGTAATACAATTATAAAACCTCAGACAACTGTTGAGACCAAGAGGAAATGGGGAGGTGACATTCATTACAAGTAGCTCTCATTTTAAATAATTGACCTCTCACATCAAGGATGGTTGCCAGGTGAATATCTGTAGATCAAATCCAATTTTCGTGTTAATTTTCATTACAAAACTATATTTTCCTTGAGGGTGGGGAACAGGAAGGTTGGAGCTGGTTGTAAGACACACAGTAATCATACCAGTCAGACTGAGAAGACTCTTTTAAGATGTCTTTTAGACTAGTGACGAAAAGAGTTCTACAAGCCACATAAATGTCTGAACCAGAAGAAAGGGCTAGATAGCATTTATGTCAGTTGTCTCTATCAGCACATTTGACTTCTTTCCATTGGTTGTTTTCCAACTCAGCCAAAAAAAGTCATGTCTGGTTAACAAACCTTGAGGGCAGGGATTGTTTTATCTTTTCTTTATATCTTAAGCTCTTAATAAATGCCTGTTGATTGATTGATTGAGCAGCCACCTGTGTGTAGGAGACAAAAGAAGCCAAAGATAATGACAGGATGGCAGATTTAGAGCTAGGAGGGCCTTCAGAGGCCATCTAATCCAACTCCTTATTTTACAGATGAGGAAACTGAGATTATACACAAAAACTAATGGAAGATTAAAAGTAAAACAAACTAGTAAAATAAAATAATAAAACTAATAGGAGGGATTAAGCAATTTACCTGACATCACACGGGTCATAAATGGCAGAGCAAAGATTAAAACCCAAGTCCTTTGGTTCCAAGTCTGGAACCAAAGCTTCTTTCCGCAGCGCCATGTACGTTGCCCTTTCCCTTCTCAAGACCAGGTTACAATACCATAGGAATTAGGGCTGAAAGGAACTCTAGAAAACACCTCTCCTGATCCTCCAATTTTACATTTGAGGAAACCAAGATATTTTGTGACATTTTGGGATGTAGCCAGATTAAGAAATATAGTGGATCATTGGAAAGCACACTGGATTGGAAGAAAGCAGGCCTAGATTCTAGTCTCAGGCTGACTACTTCTTAGCTATGTGACCTTGGACAAGTAACTCAACAACTCAACTTGTTGGTGTGTGCCTTGCTCTAGATTACCATCTTTTTTCTCAGCAGTCCTCAGCCTGCAGTGGCTGAGAAATCCTTTCATAGACCCTTCCTAAGTCTACCCTTATAAATCTAGAAAGATACAGATGTATAGCATCTAAGCAACCATTTCTCAATGCAGATCAAAAGACCTTTTTCTCTACAGCTCCTTCCTAGCTCCAATATTTTGTGAGTGCTAAGAATCCTACAAGTTTTCAGGGATTGACTGGGAAGGGCCATCCAGGAGGTATCTCTGGTCAGAAAGACTAGCCTGATGTGAGCAACTTTCAATTCCCTCCTCTGTAAAATTGTAATAATTCCCCATCTGTGCCACATGGTTGTTGTGCCAAATGAAGATGATGTGTATAAAAGGACTCTGGGACAATCAAAAGGTTAATCGTGAGCCATTATTATTGATTCTCTGATCATAATTATCATTAGGCTGAACCGACTAAAAGGGAACATGATATGGTGAAGTGGAGAGAATGGTGGTTTTAGAAGCAGAAAAGGTGGGTTCAGAGCCTAACTCTACTATTTGTTGTTGTGTTTGTCCTTCGTTTTTGAAGAGGACCATGACATCAGGAAAATGATGACATGACTTGCAGTTGACTTTGATTTGAGTGAGGGAGGGCTGTGCAAGGTCACCAGCCTCATTTTCTCCTCCAGAGCCATTTGGGTCCAGTGACCAGATATTCATCCGGATGACTTGAGGTGGCCCAGGATGCTATGGGAGATCCTGGCCCTTTAGGCTAAGGCCTTTTCAGGTTCTCACTTTGAGTGAGGTAACACTCATTCAGTGAATAGGCCTCTTTAAGAAGTTAATCAAGGGATAGCCCCTTTAATTAGAAACAACCTGGGTGACCTTCGGCAAGTCACTTAACTTTTCTATACCTTAAAAAATAAAGGCATTGATTTCTATTGAATCTCTTCAATCCCTTCCACCTCTTAAGTCCTGGGAACTTCTAGGATTGGTAGAACATTTTTTAGTCTAAGTTAGTCTGACACAGGAAGCCTGTGCTCTCTTTTCCTGGCTCTTCATCTTGACTGGATGAATTCTCTCACTTTGTGTCTCTCTGTCTCTGTCTCTCTCCCTCCCCCTCTCCCTCCCTCTCTCCCTCCTTTTCCATCTCTCCCTCCTTCTCCCTCTCTCCCTCCACCCTCTCTCTCTCCTTCCTTCCCTCCCCCTCTCTCTTCCCCTTTCTCTTTTTTCTCCCCTCCCCGCCGCCTCATTTGTCTCTTATATGGAGCAGGTCCAGCTCCATAATTTTAATAGCTACCTTTAGGTCAGGGTGGATGGGATATAAGAATCTCTTCCCTACATCCACCCTGTCCAAGAATCTTCAATGGCTTCTTAGTCCCAATCAGAAAAAGTTCATATTCTTTCTCCCTAACCCCTGCCTTCATCCTTGAGGACTTCAGTATTCACACTGATATCATTTGAACACTTGGTCCTCCATTATAACAACCTCCTCAACTCATAGTAGTGCCAGAGCTAGGAAAAAAAATCTGGATCTCCTGCCTCCCAGATCCATGTTCTCTCACTGCTCCCCACTGGTTTGTGACTGTGTTGCTATTTTGGGTGAACTGAAGACTCTGAAGAACTTGTTGGTTTGTACCTTGCTCCAAATGACTGTTTCTTCCTCAGCAATCCTCAACTGGCCTCCAGTAGCTGAGATGTCCTCTTGTAATCCCTTCTCCAAACCTACTCTTACAATTCTACAGAGGTAGATAGCATCTAGTCAACTATCTTTTAATGAATATTTAAAAAAATCCAACCTTTTCTCTACAGCTCCTTCCCAGCTCCAACTCACTTAGCTGAGTGCTTAAGAATCTTACAGGTTTTCTGGGATTGACTGGGAAGGGCCATCCAGGAGGTATCTCTGGTTAGAAAATCTAGCTTGCCAAATATATATTGAAATGATCCTCCTCCTTTCCTAAAGGAAAGAAAAAAATGGCAGTGATCCTTTTAGTGACTTTTCCCGAACGCACCCAAGTACATTAGGGCTGGATTCACTGATGGTGTTTATCATGGCTTGTAATGTGGTTTCAGGAAATAGTCTGGCAGTACTGTGGTTCGGCAAATGGATTTCCAATTAATCAGCATCTATTTATGAGAAAGTTTAAACCATTATTAATGTAGTATAAATACGGAACAGCACGGGCTGACCCCAAGGGCCCACCATCTGCTGAACTGTCGTAATCACATTCTTGCCGGACCGGCTCATGCTTCATGATCCTTCTTGGGAAGGAGGACCCTTGCTGTTAATTCTATGGATGTAGGGCAATCATTTCCTACTGCCCCTTGGAGAAGGACAAAGGACCCTCTGCGTAGCCCCAAGCCAAAAGTGAACCCCCAAGCTTGGAAAAATACCTCTCAGACCACAGTGATTCAGAATGTTCATTTCACCCCCAAATGGACCATTGGGAGCACTACATGGCCTGAGGTACAGAAAGCCTGTTCTCTTTTCTTGGCCCTGCTGCTGATGATTTGTGGACAAGTTGCGTATTCTCTCTGTCTCTGTCTTTCTGTCTCTCTGTCTGTCTCTTTTCTCTCTCTCTCTCTCTCTCTCTCTCTCTCTGTGTGTGTGTGTGTGTGTGTGTCTCTCTCTCAAGATTTCTAATGACAGATAACTCACTTCACTACTTTCTGAAGCAGCTTCTTTCACTTTGGGATTATTAGAACATCTTTCCTATATCAAGACAAATCATCATCACCCCCTCATTTTATAGCTGAGGAAATTGAGAACCAGCAAGATTAAGTACCTTACTCATGCTCACTTAGGTAGACAAACCAAATTTCTAAGCCAGGTTATCCAAATCCATGCCCAATGCACTTTCTGCTGTTATGCTGTTGAAGTCATAGGCTGAGACTCCTTTGGAAGAGAGATTTTTCTATCACAAAGACAGTTTCCTTTCTGATTCCCTCCCAGCCACCCTATAAAGCAGGTGGAAGCATCACTATTCCCATCACTCATGGGGAAGCTAAAGTCCAGATAAGGGGATCTGTGGTTTGACCCCGGTTCCACAGATATGATCGGCAGAGGTGGGATTTGAACCCCTGATTTTCTGAAAGTCTAGGGCCTTTGCCAGAGCTGATTAAAGCTCTGACTTCAGAGCTTAGCTCTGGAGCCAAATTTTGTCAACTTTTGCGGCTGGTTCCCCCATGGCAACCCCTTTTCTATGAAGACAATGGTTATCTCACCTCTACGTGCATCTCTGTCCAAAAATCTTCCTTTCTTCCTCTTGGATTCCTGGACTTCACCTAGACTCAGGTAAAAAAAAATGGGGCTACAACTAGTCATTTTTGAAAAGTGAATCTATAAGATATTCCTAAAATCTGGACACATAGGCAAAAATGTATATTTTCAAGAAATGAAATAAATGAAATTTTCAACAACATTTTATTTAATTGGAATAGTAACAAATAACATCTTCAATATGATTTCCATCATTTGCGATGCAAAGGTTGATGTGCTTTGCAAGATTCACATGAACTTGATACAATAACTCCACATTTCCTATGTGTCCAGACTTTAGGAACACCCTGTACTTGACTTGATAAGGACCTGTGCCCCATACTCATACCCATCTCTGCTGGTGGGAAATGAAGGAAGGCAAGCATCATAGATGCCTGACTCCAGAGCTAGAAAGAGCCTCAACATAAATGCAGTCTGACCCCTTTATTTTACGGTTGAAGAAACCGAGTCTCAAGAAGATTTGATAACTTGGTCAGGGCCATGACAGTTGGAAACCTCAGAAGTGGGATTTGAATCCAGGACCTCTGACTCCAAAGGGGAGTAGAGTAGAACTGAACCCTGCAGAGTTCTGTTCTAACTCTCGATCCTCTCTTTCTGTGTCCCCTCCCACTTCCAGTTTTATCAATTTCCAATTCTTATTTCCTGCAGGTCATCAGATTCTGCTGTTAGGGTGGGGGTAGGGAAGAGAGAGAGAGACAGAGACAGAGAGAGACAGAGAGACAGAGAGAGACAGAGAGACAGAAAGACAGACAGACAGAGACAGAGAGATGGAGAGAGACAGAGAGACAGAGAGATGGAGAGACAGAGAGAGACAGAGCCAGAGAGAGAAAGGGCCTCAAATAAGTCCATTTTTGGTTGCCTTCATGGAGCAAAAGTTTGCTAGTCTCTTTGAGGAATGGATTGATGTTTCACCACTTGGTGCTTGGCATGAGCTCACTTGGAGCTTTATTAAACCAAAAATGAGCTGGGCTTTTCAAACTTCCAATTAGACTGCTAACAGCCTTCCCAAGGCGGCCTCTACTCAAATCTGGCCCTGGCCCATTGTTCCCCCTGATGAAATAGAAAAAAGAACAAAGAGGCAGCCATGCGTCTTTATTTTTCTTGTATTGCTTATCAAATTGCTATTAGCACAGCAGAGATTGTTTATACTATAGTGGGAATTATTCCAGGACTCATTAGTGATCCCAGCTCAGTTTCAGCATTATAAATATATATATATATATATATATATATATATATATATATTTTAACCAAGGACATTCTGCAATCCCATAATTTCAATTTCCCCAGACATCTGTGATTGAAAGCAAACATTTTATATTTGGAAATTGAAAGTGCCTTTTTGCTAATAATAGATTGGCTGTATGGGCTCCACCCTCCCACCCCCACCCCCGCTTGCAGAGAGCAATGTCAGAGGCTTGAGCTACAAGAAGGGGGCAGGCTTTGAAAAGGCAGCAACATGAAGGGTTTTTTTTGGTTGTTTTTTTATTTTTTTGTAGGAGGGAGGGAAGCATAGGGACATATTAGAATAGAGGGAGTGAAAAGAAATAAATGAGAAAAAAAGGGAGGAAAAGAGACAGGGAAAAAAGAGGGAAGGAGGCTAAAAATGAGAATTAGAGAAAATGAGAAAGGGAATGAGAAAATGAAAGCAATAGAGAAAGCAAAAGAAAAAAGAAAGCATGAGTGAGAGAAAATGAGAGAGGACAGTTAGGAAAAGAAAAAGTGAGAGAGTGAAAAAGAGAGAAGTAGAGATGGGAAGCAAAAGAGAGAGAGGGCATGGGAGAGGAAAAAGTGAAAGTGAGAAAGAGGAAGGAAGGAAGGAAAGAAGGAAGGAAGGAAGGAAGGAAGGAAGGAAGGAAGGAAGGAAGGAAGGAAGGAAGGAAGGAAGAAAGGAAGGAAAGAAGGAAGGAAGGAAGGAAGGAAGGAAGAAAGGAAGGAAGGAAGGAAAGAAGGAAGGAAGGAAAGAAGGAAGGAAGGGAGGGAGGAAGGAGAAGAGAGGAAGAAACAAAAGGAAGAAAGAAGGAAGAAAGGAAGGAGTTAAAGGCAAAATGAGAGAGAAATAAATAAGTGAAAGAGAAAAGGAAAGAAAGAAAAATGGAGAGGGACAAAGTGAAGGAGAGGAAGGGGGAGGAAAAGGGGGAGAGAGGCAGATAGACAGACAGACTGATCCAGTATCAGGGTGCCCACCAGCAAGATTGCAATGTAGGTCATTTGTCTTGGATACCATCCCACTTCCCTTATCTGTCCCTCTCTACCTCAGTTCCTCATATCTGTAAAATGTGGATGATAAATCCTACCCTGCCTAGCTCACGGTGCTTTTATGATGCTCAAATGAGAAAATGGATATGAAAGTACAGTGATCCATGGGACAGAAAATTGTTTTCACAGCAGGATCTCTTGAGAGGAATTCTGTAGAATTACTAGACAGCAAAGGCTCGTGGTTGGATGAAAAAGCAATTCAGCTGAACTCTGATAGAAATTCCAGGGGTAATTATCATGGTCAGTACCTAATGGAACAGTAGGTAGAAAAAGATGAAATTATTTGGCCGCACAATTTGGCTTTGATACAATTCCTCTGCACTCTCAGCTATCCCATCCCTAGGAAGGACATTTCCTCTAATTCTGATTTTATCTTCCATGGCTTAAGTGTTCTCTGAATCTTTCACCTCAGAGCCTTGGCTACATGAAACCTCCTCAGAATCATTTATTTCAGAGAGAACTGATTTCAAATATTAACTCCTCTTGTAAGTAGACTAAATGAAACTTTTTTTCCTTTGAAAGTTTTAGTGTGAGGTATATTTTGTTGTTGCTGCTATACGTTTCTTTGTTTAGCAGGTCACTGACAACTACTCTCTATTTTGGATCTTCGGGCCGTAGTGAGATAATAGTCCTTTCTACATTTTCTGAACTTGCTTACTCTTTCTTAACCCCTGCAAGAGTTCAAGGAGCACAGTGATGTTGTAGATGAGGCAATAGTCATCTAGATTTTTCCTGACCTGTATGCTTTTTTGTCATGATACGAATTAGGGGCAGCTAGGGAGTACAATGGATAGAGTGCTAGGCCTAGAGTCAGGAAGACTCATTTTCCTGAATTCAAATCCAGCTTCAGACACTTACTAGCTGTGTGACCCTGGGCAAGTCACCTCACTCTGCTTGCCTCAGTTTCCTCATCTGTAAAATGAGCTGGAGAAGGAATGGCAAACTAGTCTAGTATCTTTACCAAGAAAACCTCAAATTGAGTCACAAAGAGTGAGACATGACTGAAAACCACTGAACGAATTAAGGGAAAAGAAAACCCAGAAGTAGGATGTATCTATCTGTGGTACAGAGGATCTGGGTTCAAATCCCACTTCTGTCCCTGTTTATGTAACTTTGGGCAAGTCACTTCAACCTCTTCGGGCTTCAGCTTCTCCACCTGGAAAATGAAGGAGGTGGACCAGATGAACGCTGAAGTCCCCTCCAGCTCTAGATTCATAGACCCTAAATGATCTGCCGACTTATGATTATTATTTACTTGTTATTTTGTGACAGGTGGGAGAATGGGAATTGATATTCTCTCCCTTCCCATTCATTCACTTAACACAGTGAGTGAACCCCAACACTGAGGAGTGTTGTTTTGGGGCTCAGTGAGTAAATGAGCTTTGGAACTCATGCACTAAGGAATTTTCTGCCCACCTGCATTTACCCTGTTACCCACACCTGAGAACCATTATAAAACTTCTATGAGCCCATTATGTGGATTGAGCCTGCATTTACAGAAAAGAATTCAGAGGACCCAGAAGGGTGAGTCAGGGTTGAAATTCTTTCCTTCCTTCAAGGGCAGCCAAAATGCCAGCTCTTCCAAGAAATCTTCCCTGGTGCTCATGGCCTGGGGTGTAGGCATGGTGTGTAGGTACTGAGGGAGAACCCCATAAAGGTACAGAGCCCCTCCATGGATGCACCGAGCTCTGAGTTAGAAACTAAGCTGAAACAAAGCCCCATGGGAAGGAATCCTGTCAGCCAGCTGAGCAGCAGAAGCAGAGGGAGATCCAGGCTTCAAGACCTATGATGAGGGCTTTATCAGAGATGAGAGTCTGAGCAATGTTGCCTCTATGATAAGCAAAGGAAAACCTTGTACTCACAATGAGCTTCTTTAGTTGGCATGGATATATAAAAGACCTAGCTTCCTGGGCATAAACTAAAAGGTGAAGTCCAATGCTATCAAGAATTGGTCCTATCTAATAACTCTACATGGAATAATGGGTGAGTGGTTAACCAATGGGCTCATTGGACTATACACTTCAGCCTTCTGACCATTCCTTGAACTGTGATTGCCTCAGTCATCAAAGAATTGAGGACTCACCCAGTAATTTGACTCTGTGGTCATCAATTCTCCTACTTATGTCCATTTCGCAGGTACAGTTGCCTCTGCTAGCCTTTTGGCTGTGTTCCACCTCTTGCTCTGGCAACTATAATCAAATCCATACCATCACTGTTTCTGGAAACTGACTGCCCCATAACTCCTTTCTCCACTCTCTGGCTCCTTCCCTGGCCTCCATCTTCATTTCTGTGTTCTCTCCCTATTAGAATATGAGCTCCTTGAGATCAAAAACTGTCTTTGGAATATAGTTTGGGACCAGCTATGCCCCGCCTCATTCATTCCTCCATTCAGTCTGGGCTCTCACCAGACACTTTGTTCTCATTAAAGTACCATTCCTTCCCCTCCCTGCCCTTTCCAATCCCCCACTATGTGTTGTTCTCCCCACTCAGAACAGAAGCTTCTTTTGTATATGGGAAAACTGAGACTACCACTGATCAGGGCTGGCCATTGTTGAGTGTGTTGAGTGGGAAAAGCCCAGGATAGAGAGATGGAGGGCCAGCTTACTGATAGCCACAGAGACAGGTGGCTGAAGGGGCAGGTCAGAAGTCTGGAATCTGGGATCTTCAACCTAATCCTGCCAGTATAACAAAGCCGTAACTCATTTGCTCAGTACTCATTCATTTACTCATTCAGTAATTCAATCAACAACTTTTTAATTAAGCAGTTGTTATAGACAGAACACTATAATTTGCAATGGTGGTCAGACCTTAGTGGTCAGTAGTGACAATCCATCGCTCTTACACGGGAAAGTTTTCAAAATGCTTTCGTGAATAGTAGTTGATTAGATTGTCTTAATCAATATATGAGTCAGGTAGAGGGCAGGAATTAGAAAGTTCACTTTACAGAAGTAAAAATTGAGGTCCAGAAAAGCAAAATGATTTGACCAACCAAGATGGTAGAGCTGAGGCTAGAGGCCAGGTCCCCTGACTCCTAAATTGGTGGTAGTATGACCCTTACAAACACTAACTACCTCTCTGACAAGAAAAGAGCCTGGCAGGCTACCACTGTGTGGCTCTAATGGTAATACAATCACTGTATCATAGGGATTAGTTTAAAAATAGTAATATAAAGGGC
Source organism: Phalanger gymnotis (assembly GCA_028646595.1). Taxonomy (NCBI): domain Eukaryota; kingdom Metazoa; phylum Chordata; class Mammalia; order Diprotodontia; family Phalangeridae; genus Phalanger; species Phalanger gymnotis. The sequence continues at coordinate 328,664,711 of CM053624.1, forward strand.
TTTCTCATTTTCCTTGCATACTGATTTCTCCTCTCTCCATGAAACCAATTAGAATGATTTCCAATGAAGGAATATCTCGGATCTGATAAAGGAAGGAAGCTTCCTTCCACCCCACATGCCCATTAACTCAATCAACAAGTATTTATGCAGTCCCTACTATGTGCCAAGCACTGTGCTAGGGTAACCTTCAACTTTAATTCTTCTGAGGGTGTGGTATTCCTCCCCAAATCCCACGACAAATAGTTATCTTCTTATTTTACAAAGACAAAAAAATAAAACAGTTCCTGCCCTCAAGAAGCTTATATTCCAGCTATTTATAGGTGAACGACATCTGATACAATGATTATTTATTAAGCATATATTATGTGGCAGACAAGGGAGAAAGTATTGGTAGCTCTCATTTTTGTAGCCATCAGAATGAGAGAATTATCTCTGTCTTCATTTTGCTTATTTTTTCGGTGTCTCCATTTTAAAGAGGAAGAAAATAAAGTTCAGGATCTCACAGTTCATGTGTCAGCCTCAGGATTTGACCCCGGGTTTCATGACTCCAAATCTAACACACTTTCTATGATGTTTCACTATGTCTTCAGGGAAGGAGGCAAGTGCCAAAGACTGGGTTGACTCAGAGACAAAGGGGTCATTGGCCATCACAATGAGGGAAGCTTGGGGAGGAGGGGAATCACGGGACACAGCTCCTAGTTGGTTTCACATTGGCGCAGACTCCAGGATGCCAGCAGACTGTTTTAAGGTCATGTAGGTACTTGGTGGGGGCGGAGGGATAGGAAAGGGGATGCTGCCAAACTATTATATGCCCAGGTTTTCTTAAGGATCATTACAGTGTTTACATCACTATAGGAATTACAAAAACGATTTAGGCATTTGAAGGCCAGCTTTGGCTCAGGAATGTGCACGTGTTGACAGAAGGGTGACACACCGTTATTCATTCTTACATAGATGTTAGTGTCAAAGAAAACCAATTAACACCAAGGAAGGGAGGGGGCCCCTGGAAGCAAGGAAAGCCCAGCCTGGTACAGCTCCCAGCCTGTCTGCCCAACATGGAGTGAGGTTTCAGCTGCTCCTGCCTCATTGTCCTCAGTTCCGCTCCAGTGCACACCCCTACAGGGGAAAAGCAATGGTTGCAAGCATCTCTCAGCGCCTCATTGTGTGATGCCTTCCGCTCTCTGGCTTACTGCATACCTTTCCCATTAGAAGCAGCTTGGCCTTTGGGAGGTGGTGGGGGAGGTTGATGTGGGTCCTTTTGCAAATGACTTACAGATCTGCCTAGTCCGTGAGAATCTCCTTTCCCAGAGACAGAAAGCAGGTCCCACCTGTCTCCCAGGTCATTAGGCTGCTGCCAGGTGAGAAAGACCAAAGGTGTCTGGGGATGGCAGCCCAGTCAGCTAGTCAGAGGGGCCCCGTAAATAACATATGTCTAGTAGGTATGGTTCAAGGCTAGGTCAGCAAGTGTGGGCAAGATGGATGAGTAGCTGTCATCATGGAAACAAGTGCCAGTAGAAAAAAAGGAAAGAGCACTTGGAGTCAGTATACCTACATTTGGGTCCCTGTTTTGATGACTACAAGCAGTGGGACCCCATGGCTATTATTTAACTTCTCTGAGTCTTTCCCTTCATCCATAATTTTTATTGTTCAGTCATTTCATGTCCGACTCTCCGTGACCCCATTTGGGGTTTCCTTGGCAAAGATAATGGAGTGGTTTGCCACTTCCTTCTCCAGCTCATTTTAAAGATGAGGAAATTGAGGCAAATGGGGTGAAGTGATTTGCCCAGGGACACACAGCTAGGAAGTGTCTGAGGCCAGACTTGAGCTCAGGAAGATGAGTTTTCTGACTCTAGGCATGGCACTCTATCCACTGTGCCACCTAGCTGCCCCCGATCTATATTACTGGGGTAATAAATACTTGCACTTCCCTCCTCCCAGGATTGTTATGAGGATGGCACTTTGCAAATCTGTATTTATTTATTTTTGGCATGTACCTATGATGTCATTAGCATAGAACATTGTTTTGTCACCTACATTCATAATGGAAGGAAATTATGAATTATAGTTAGAGGTTAATGAAAATAAAGATGTAATTATAAAATCTATGTGTATTTGAGGTTAAGAATCTCTGGGGTGGAGAATCCTGATAGGGAAAATTCCTTATACCAATGGAGATCAGCAGCTAGTTAGACACTTACAGTCTTAGAGACTTTGCCTATGGCACTGAGATGGCAGGTAACTGCCCAGGATCACACAGCCAGTATGTATCAGTTAGACTTGAACACAGCTCTTCCCAAATGCAAGGCTGGTTCTCTAATCACCATACCACACTGACTTTCTTGCAAACCTTCAAGTGCTACTACGATGTGAGCTATTTATTTGATGGGCAAAGCTAAATACTAATTCTAAGTATTCAGGGACAACAGGAAGGCAGAGAGCAAAATCCAGAAAAACAAAAAAAACAAAAATGAGGCTTTGGGGCTGATAACAGGGAGCCAGTGAAGTTCTGATAGACCCTATGACAGCACCCTAAATTCCAGACAAGGAGGGAATGAATGAATGAATGAATGAAGAAGTATTTATTAGACACTTATTGTATGCAGTTACTAGAGGCTGTTAGGTGCCTTAGTGGATAAAGTCCTGGGCCTGGTGTCAGGAAGACTTGAGTTCAAGTCCAGCCTTAGACACTCACTAGCTGCATGATCCTGGGTAAGTCACTTGACCTCTGTTTGCTTATTTCCTCAACTTTAAAGTGGGGATAATAATAGCACCTACCTTATAGGAGAACCAAATGAGATAACATTTGTAAAGAGCACCTAGCAAATAGTCCTCTCAGATGTAAGTATAGAGTATGTGGAGAATAGTATTAGATAAGGTTAGGAGGGTAGAACTGTATTGGATCATTGCATTTAAATGCCAGGCAAAGAAATCTTATATATTCTCGGTAGGCAACGGAGATGGGTTTGAGTGGTGACGTGACCATGACCACATATACATTATGGAAGATAAAGTGGGCATGAGACAATAGGTGGTTTAGAGGGAGTATGGAAATGAGTGGAAGGACTTTTTCCTTTTAGACATTTGGCTTTGTCTTTATATCAATCTTGATCATTACTGGTATTACGTGGTGATATGAGCAATGATATGAGTGATGTGTGCAGGCTCAACAATGCATTTTTTCTTTGACTATCAAGCATTTTTTTTCATTCCACTTGTGCTGAAAAAAAAGAAAGAAAATCCTAGCAACAAATAAGCATAGACAAATAAATTCCTATTTTGGCTATGTTCAAAAATGTGTCTTACTGTGCTCATTAGTCCGTCTCTTCTGTGTTAGGAGGTGGGTAGAATTCATCATTAGTTCTCTGGAATCACAGTTCATGGTTGTGCTGATCCAGGGTCTTAACTCTTTCAAAGAATTCATTTAATTGGATTGTTATAGCATAAATCATATTGTTATAGTACAAATTATTCTTTTGGTTCTGCTCATTTCAATCTGCATCAGTTCACCCAACAGTGAAAAGACTTTTCTGTATCAGGCTGTTGCAATGATCCAAGTGGGCAATGTCAATAGGACTAGAGAAGAAGGGGCAGATACAATAGATAAGGTACAGGTAAAAAGGACAGGATTTCCTAACTGTTTAGAAATGATTGGCAAAGGTAAGAGGGTGGAGGGAAGATGTAACCAAGATTGTGAATATGAGAGATTACTTGAATGGTAGTAAAAATTACAGAAATAGAGCAGTCAGGAGAAGCAGACTTACAGGGAAAGATCAACAGCTCAGTTTGGGACATGTTGAGTTGGAGGTGCTGAATAGCCTCCTGCCTATAGGTTGGTGGAGATGTCAGACTGGAGGTCAAGAGTGAAGATAATGATTTGGGAGTCATCTGGAATAAGCAGACTAGTAAAAACTGTGACACATTGTGAGATATCCAAGGAAAAGTGTGCAGAGAGAGGAGAGCCCAGGGAAATACCAAGAATTCCCCATGGCCAGTCTACCAAGCCACTGTACTTTTCTTGACATCAGAGGTGTCAAACACACTGCCCGCAGTCTTCATTGCAGTATCAATACTCCCATTCAGCCCAAACCAGATTAAAATATAATTGGGAAATATCTAACAAAATAAATAAAAATGCAATAAAATATAGATAATATTAGTTTTTTGCTTTTCTAATTAAATATGTGGCCAACAGGAATCATAATGTATGGCTTGGTGGCCCCTGTTTCTATTTGAATTTAACATTACTGCTCCACACCATAAGTTCAGTCTCAATAACCATAAATTAGCCAAATTCATGTAATTTAATGATGACATCATCTCTTCCATTAACTCCTAGTATCATTGGTTGTTTTTTTAGCTCTCCTTAATTAATCGATCAATTATTTATTGATCACTCATGGTAGACTATGCTATGCAATGGAGACACAAATATAAAAGCAAGGACATCTGTGTTCTCAAAGAGCTTACATTCCAATGGGGAAGACAACACATGTCAGGTTTCAGCTATAAGTCAGATGGGAAGTTCCCATGGTCCTTAGGGAGCAGCAGCAAAGAAGATGGTAATGCTTTTTCTTTAATGCCGTTACCATTGATAAAATGGTATCAGTTTCTGATGTTAGACCATTTGACAGCACCAAGGATTTTGGTGGCAAGAACGTTCTTTGTGGGGGTCTTTAATAGCTATTCCTGTAGCCCGTGTAGGAACAGTTGTCAGACTACAAATCCACAGGAGTTGTTTCCCGGGATGATGGCTGAGGACACTGGGCTGGAAGCAGTGCTATTCACAAGACTCTTGGGTTCAGTGTTCTGGACTATAGCAGGATCCTAGAGGAGATGGTGCTGATTTCATTTGCCTGGTACATGCTGCCTCTTGTTTCCTGCTGTTCCATGGAAGCCTACAGGTCATTGGTGGGAAAATTAATTTAACCTACAAAACCTTTACAATTTGTATTTCACATGAGTAGGTTTGACAGAAATTAGCTTGAGTTTCCTAGAGAAATTTCCATAACTGCAGAGGCATTGGAATAAATGCAGAGGGTATTGGAATAAGCAGGAAGGGCTGTGACAAATGAAAAGTTTCTTTACTAAAACTCAGCAAAAGAATTTAGAAACTCAGTGTGACTGAGGAGATTCATGTTTCTTTTACTAGAATTATGCCTGTTTCTGAAGATGAAACCATAGGTTTCCAGGTCTAGACTCAACTCACAGAAGCAATGTAGGATTATAGGTTTAAAACTGGAAAAGATCTTGGAGGCCATCTACAATGAATGAACATGATGATCTCTACTTGAAAAGGGTTTACATTCTAACGGGGAAGGCAAGAAGTATATATGCAGGATAAATATAAAGATAACAAATAGACACAAGGTACTTGGGGAAGGAGGGCAACAGCAATTGGAAGGAACAGAAAAGACTTGATATGGAAGGTAATAGTTGAGTCGAGTATTGAAAGATGAGAAAGATTATATGAGACAGAGGTGAGAAAACATTGGGGAAGGCCAATGTAAAGTCATGGAGACAGGAGATAGAGTACCATGTGATAAAAACAGAAATAAGGCCGTTTTGGTTGAACTGTAACATTTAAGAGGGGGAGGCAAAGATGAAATTAAGCATCCTCAAACAGTTTGCATCGTACTGCAATCTTTGCATCATATGCAAAGATTAAGAAATAGAAGGCCATTTGAGGAGGGAGGGAAAGCACTAGTAATTTGGCAAATCAGAAAAAGCTTCAATTAGGGAGACCTGAGCTGGGCTCGAAGTAAGCCAATGACTCCAAGAGTTAAACGAGAAACATTAGGGGAACTATACCTAAAGGCAAAGAGGAAATTTTTTTTAATTAAAAAAAAAAGACAAAGAAGTGAGATCTGAAAATGCCAATTCTCTCAGCAATTAGCGAGTATCACCATTGCTTCACAACCTCATCAGCATTTGGTTTCATTGATTTTATTATTTTAGCCAATTTAATGGATATGAAGTAGTAACTAAAAATTGTTTTAGCTCATTTTTCTTTTATTATTAGTGAGGTTGAACATTTTTTTTCACATGAACATTTTCAAGTGATCACGAACAATGTTTCCTCTTTTGTTAACTATTCATAACCTTTGACTATGTGGATTGGGAGTTACCTCTGTCTTTTTGACTATTCCTCATATATTTTATATGTTATACATTTATCTGTCATACTTGCTGTATTTTACCAATCTACTATTTTTATATTAATTGTGTTTTTCTTTTATAGAAATGTTTTCCTTTCAACGTGTACAAGTGCAACTTTCTAATGCCCAGTTATTATTTCCATTTGTTGAATTAAAAAAATTGTCTCTTCTCCACAACTGGGATCAATACTTGATTCCATTTTCTCCTATCTCTTCTAGAGTTCATTTTAAAAATGTCTCTCATCCAACAGAACATCAGTGTGGTATATGGCATAAGATGTGGGTCCAGATCCCTTTCCTGCCAAATGGTCAGCCAATTTTCCCCAAGTACGTTTATAAAATAATGAATCCTTTCCCCAGTTGTTATTTTCTATAGCTGTCTTAAACACTAATTTCATGTGTGCTAGTGGTTGGATGCTTGGTGTATCCTTCCTATCCCACTGATTTACTTTTATACTTGTGGCCCGGGACCAGATATTTTTGATGAAAACTGCTTTGTAATATGTTTTAAACCCAGCTTTTCTTGTTAATGTTACTGTCATAGCATTGCCCGTTTGTTTTTCCATATATATATATATATATATATATATATATATATATATATATATTTCATCATGATTTTGGCTGATTCTATAAAGAAGCACTTCGGTATTTTGACTGGTATTATATTAAACGTGTATTAATTTGGTGAATCATTTTAACCTTTCTATGAACATTGACTACCCCTCAAATTATTTAGGTCCTTTATTTGGCTCATTATAATTTTATAGCTCTCCTTACACAGATCCTGTATTTTACTAAGCAGGTTAATTCTCAAGTATTTGATGGTTTTGTGTTGTTATTTTACAGGGTGTTCCTAAAGTCTGGACACAGGCAAAAATGCATATTTTCAAGAAATGAAATGAATGAAGTTTTCAACAACATTTTATTTAATTGGAATATTAACAAGTAACATCTTCAATATGATTTTCATCCTTTGTGATGAGAAGGTTGATGCGCTTTGCAAGATTCACGTGAACTCGATGCAGTAACTCCACGTTGCCGTCAGTTTTAGCACATTCACTCTTTATGCGTTCAATCAAGTGTGTTGCATTTGTGGTTTTCATTGAGTACACCTCCTTTAGCATACCCCAGAAAAAGAAGTCAAGGGAGCTAAGGTCTGTCTGTTAATATTCCAAGTATTTAAAAATATGCGTTTTTCCTATGTGTCCAGACTTTTGAGACATCTCGTAAAATTTTTTTTTAAGTTTACTATGTTTTGAAGGATGGAATGTTTTTGCTTATGTAAAAAGGAAAAAAAATCTTATGGTCAGAAAATAGTAATGCCAATGATTTTGTTGCTTAATCTTCTATCCTGAAATTTTAATGAATTAATTAATTATCTCCATTAATGCTGCTTGTGTTTATCAAAGCACAACACAACTTTTACTCCTTCAGGTCTGTGCCTGAGTCCGAGAGCACAGCTTTCCCTGGCCAAGGACACAGCAGCTCTCAGTTTCCTTTTTTTGACAGAATAGCAAAGTTCCTGCTATAGATACTGGCTCATACTTGCTCTGTCTTCCATATGGTCAGTTCCCAGTTTACAAACAAGTTACTCATCCAAAAAGTGATTATAAAACAGCTGGGATGAACTCAAAGTCCATTTTCTCATAGACAACTATCCAAATGGTGGTTAGGTTCCCAGGTCCACACAAGACCTATTTAGCCCATAATGTGGCCAAAATCTTGCACTTCCATTCCATTGAATGAGACACCTTCCAACTCTGAAATTCTGTAATTCATTGTATTTGACTATGTCTGGCCACTATTTTTAAACATTTTAATGCATTTAGCAAATGCATGCTAAGTTCTACCTTATGCCACTAGGCTAGATATTCTTGGGTAGCTGTTTCTGAAATGCCATCAAGACAGAGATGCTGCCCAGAAAACGGGGAGGCTACTCTTAAGCTAGTAACTATCTACACTCCCACAACTACTTGAGAATGGAACCTTTCTAGGTCAATCACTCCCCAGATATTATGAATCACAGAATTCCAGGTGGAAAGAGGCTTCAGTGACCATCTGGTCCCACTCAAAAACAAAAAAGAATCTTCCTGCCCCCAACAACACAACAAATCACCTAGCACCCAATCTCTTCCCATTACACGATGCAACCTCTTTGTTCAAGACTTCTCTAGAGAAAAAAAAATATGGCTCCATTATTTCCATGATTCTCTTTCCCCATTAAGAATCATTGTTTGTCTTAGCTATGCTTGGCAAGCACTCGTTCACTAATCCTCTAAGGATGGTGCTTAGAACTCTTGACTTGGATTCAATTTGTATCTCGGATCTCATGCATACCACTTATGTGGCCTTCATCAAAGCAAGAAAATATGCATAAAACAAATAGATACAACACAAGTCTCTAAAGAATCAAGTGCCAGACTTCAAGAATATTGACCATTATTTTCCATCAACTTCCTAGATCTGTAACAGCTGTATTTTGTAGTTTTGTAATAAATGAAGAAAAGTTTAATAAAACTTTTAATAAAAGTTTAATAATATAATTA
>CM053624.1:328673914-328760185 GCA_028646595.1 Phalanger gymnotis
GGTAATCAAGAGGTCTTCCTAGTCAGTCACTCTCCCCTTAAGGTCCCCATGACTTCCAGGACTTTCCTGGATGATCCAGCAAATGAGGTATATGGTACTTTATGTCATGTCCATTCTTTCCTCACTCCCCTTCTCTGTGGCTTGATACTGTTTTCCTGGCAGCTCTCTCTAGAAATCAACAATCAGTGTTCTCTGTCACTCTCTGCTCTCCACCTTTTATTGTGCCCTTCAGCTGTTAGCAAAGTATGCTCACTTCTCATAGGTTTGACATTCCTCGACTAAGCCCTATTACTGACTTCTATAATTCTACACTCTCCACCAAATGGAACTTCTCGCTTTCTCTAGGAGATTTGCTCTCTAGCAGCTGGTCTTTCTGGAGAGATTATCCTGAAGCTTCTGCCTTATCAAATGCAGCTATACTTTATAAATATACCCTGAGGCCAGAACACCTTCATTCTTCTGAAATCATTTTTCTGTACTCCTGGGTTTCACAGTCCCTATTCTCCCACTCCAAGGGGCTCTTAGGGTGATGTTGGAATAGTCCCTTCTTGTGCCATTTCAAACAAATCTTTGCTTCCAACTCCATGCTGGCTTTCCTTCCTTTTACCACCAAGACTAAGGAGTATACTTCTTGCTTGTATAAGCGCTTCTCTGAGACCTGGGGTTTTGAGGAGTGCCCTACTCCTCCTCACTTGTCTTCTCATCCATCTTCCCCAGAGGTAGTGGGGTTGGCTTATTCAAATGACCACAGCTATACTCCTTAACAAAAATTTTTCAAAACAGAAGGTCACATGGTGAAGCTAGGAGCTCCTTCTAGCAAAGGGTCTATACTGAAGGAAAGGGATCTGCTGAAATAAAGAGGGAGCTTTTGTGGACCTAGCTACATTAATTCTTTAAGAGATTATAAAAGGGAGAGGTTAGGTTTAAAGGAGACATGAGTCAAAAGGACACAGGGACCAGGTGAGGAGTTAGGTGAGATGTACTTGATAAATCCTGAGCTAATGTGCAGGGGGGCTCCAGTCTATCTCTAAGAGCTGTGCCTCTGGAGGTTTGGTAATGCCACAAGCTGACTATACCCCTGGAGTCTGTTGAAAGGGTATGGAAATATACCTGAGAAACTGTGCTAGGCTTCTGGATCTCAGGTCCAGCTTCTTCCACAGCCAGCAAGAAAATAAGCGCATTTGGGCAATCTGGGCTTCGCAAACAAACCTGGAATAATTTCAGCAGCTAAAACACCAAATGTTTGCAAAAACTCTTTCATTTTTATTTTCAGAGTGTTCATCAATGGTCTCCCTTTGTGAGCCCCCACTATTACCTCTCTCTTCTCTAGCCACATTGGAGTTTATGGCTCTGTCCACATGGTGCCAGACCTCCAGATGAAAGACAAAAATAAATAAATAAGTACGAATGGTGTGGCTCCTCTAGATGTTTCCAAAGATGTGGATGCTTGGCGCCGTGTAGACGCATACATCCAGATGTTGGACCCAACCTTTCACTTTTCATCCAAATGGTCTGACCCAGCCTCAGAAAATCAAGATATCGCCAGGTCTCTTCTCTCTCTTAGTACTTCCAAAAATAAAAAATTCTAATTGAAATAATGTAAAATAAACCAAATCCCTCTAGTGCATCGATATCAAAGAACTGGATGTCAGGACGGAAATAATGGGTTTCTCTTCTAACTTCACTACACCCTATAGGCTTCTACTGTGTCCACAGGAGATTTTTTATGGGGAAGATTATTATGGTAGGTGGCATCAGGAATAGGAAGAAAAACAGTAGAATCACTGAACAATCAAAACAGGAGACCTGGACTGGAATCTAAGCTCTGTAACTCACGTGTGTGACCTTGGGCAAGTCACTTAACTGCTCATCTTTAAATGAAGATGCAAGACTCAATATCTTCTAAGGTCTCTTCTAGCTCTATCTCTTTGATTTTAAAATCTAATAGTTGGGAATTTTTTCTTAAGGATAAACATTGAGGTTTGTATATTTTGGGGGGAACCATATAATGATGCCCCCAGGAAGAACTGGATTTGAAACCAGGCTCTCTGCCAGTTCTTTTTCTTAGTTGTACGACCATGAGCTAATCACCTAACCACTCTAAACTTAGTTTCCTCACCTGTAAAATGGGAACCATATTTGTACACTCCCCTGCTAATGAGAGGCATGGAAATGGCCATGTGATCTGCCCATTCTTATTATATTCTCCCTTGGCTTCTTTCTATACTGCTTATAGGGCCCTGGAGAGGAGGTGTGGGAACCTGCAGAAGGCCAATAGCCCAAAGGAGAGCAATTCCTGGGTCCTTGCTGTAAGTTACGCTTTTCCCTTTGTCTCAACAATCAAATTGGAAACAGCTCTGCAGAAGCATTCTCAGCCAGGACCAATTTGGTCCAATTGTTTTATCACAGCCTGTTGAAACAACACAAGAAGGCTGCCAATTAGAAGCCCTCTCAGATATCCCAGTGTGCAAATCAGATCCAGCAGGATGGAGAGAGCCCCATTGATCAATGCATCTTGGAACAGGGCCTCAATGGAGAGGCTGGCTTCCTGGAGGCTGGCCAGGGACTTTGATGGCATACTAGCATGGTGAGTTCTTTGAGTCTAACAAATCTTGGGAACTCACAAAGTCATCTTGACCGTTGTTGTTAGCCTGTATAGAGAAAGAGACTCCCACTGAGAGAGAGCTCAATGCAGCCCTCCACTGAGAGAGTTGGATTAGTGCTCCAGCCCAGTCACTAATTAGGTTTGGACCACGGTAAAGTGATACACCTCGTTGAACCTCAATGTACTGACCTGACAAATGGATATCATCATGATTTTGACACCTACCCTCCAAGGTTATTGGGAGGACCGAAAGGGATGCACAGGAATTTGGAATTTGCTTGAGTACAAATCCAAATCTGCAATTTACTACTAGTGTGACACTAAGAAAGCAAAGCTCTTCCCATCTCAGACTTCAGTTTCCTCATTCAAAATGAAAGAGATAAACTAAATGATCTCCAAGTCTACCTCTAGAGCCTATAATCCCAAAATGTGTGAGAGGGCTTTGTAATCATGAATTACTACATAAATGATAATTATCATTACAAATAGAAAATGGAGGGAAATCCACTTTTCAGAGACTAGGAACTGAGCAAGTATAGATATATTTTAAAAAATGCATAATGATGTAATTCTTTTGCAAGTTTCTACACTATAACCTTTTTAAAAATGAATGAAACAAGCCTGGAATGGTCATTATTTTATAGAATAGTCTAATGAATAAATTTCCCTGAGGTTCTATGAGAACAGCCAATAATGAAGGTAAAATATGCCATCCAAGCTGGAAGGGACCTTTGAGATTGTCTAGTCCAGCCCTCTAATCGCTGAGGAAGAAACTGAGACTCTGGAAAAAATGACTTGCTCAGAGTTCATTGGAGAATGAGGAATAGAACCGAGATACTTTTGACTCATGGCCCAAGACTTTTAGATAAATCTTCATTTCTCATTAATGCCCTTTCTCTATGATGTGTATAGAAAATAATTATTCTTTAAGAATAGAAAGATTAATTCAGTTCCTATAATAGAAAATGAAGATTTTTGTTTGTATTTTGAAAATAAAGTATTTTAAGGATATGTTGGGAAATGCCTTCATTATTGACTCTCCCAACCTTGTGGGTCTTTTTTTTTTTTGTAGTAGAGCTTTGGGAACACAGAAGTCCTTCTATACTGACTCAACAGTCAGTCCAGCTTCCCCCCACGCCATTTCCCTGCTCTGAACCACACATGCCAACCAAAGGGGTTGAGCCTAGAGCAGAATTGGATTGCCAACCTGAAACATTTTTAACAATCAAAAGAATGATCAATGGATAAATGTGCCTCTTGTGCATTGAGTTCCATGCTATGTACTGTAGGAAGATATGAGGAAGTAGCAGATATAGTCTCTGCCCTCAAACCACCGAAAGCAAAGTGAAGGACCCATTTAGATTTTCGCTAAGAGACCAGCTGAATCCTGAAGCTCCTATTGAGAATTCAGTGCACAACCTACCAATGACTCCGCTTCTTGGTTTTAAAGACATTTCTCAGAATCATCATGGTGACAACCCATATCCAATCTGGTTGATAGAGTACCTGGCTATGGCTGCTGGTGATATTCATGGAACTGGAACTCTCTTATGTATTCCTTACTAGTCACATCCAGTCAGTGAGGTTCTTGCCTGGCACAGAGTGGGGAGAGTGTAGAAGTCTAGGGGAAAAGGAAAGGAAGGGGGAAAGCTTTCTTGTGACTCCTTAAGGCCTGAAGGACTCCTTAAGGCCTGAGGCATGGTTTCCAAGATATGATGCCTCTGTAACATACTGGAACTATAGTCAGAGGAGCTAGGTTCAAATCCTGACTGCTACTTACTGCCTAGATGGTCATGGGCAAGTTCCTCTACCTCAGTTTCTACCTTCGTAAAACAAAATGGATTGAATTCAGTGGCCTTCAATGTTCCTTTCATCTCTACATCTAAAATCCTATGAAATGTTCTACATGGGACTGATTAGGTTGACTGAGATAATTATTCAATAGCAAAAGAACATGAGAAATAGCATAGTATGGTTGAGGAACTTCTGATCGGCAAGTAGGAGTTAAAGGTCTTAGTCCTAGCTCTGCTTCTTATTGGCAGTGTGACTTCGGACAAGTCATTTGCTCATGGTGGACCTCAATTTCCTGAATGGAAATGGACTCACTGACTTCTAACCAAAGTCCCTTTTAGATATGTAACCCTGCTTCACCATCACTATGGAGACGAGAGATATTTCTCCAGAATTCACAAACCTCTGATTTAGAACTAGGGCTTCTGTGTCATTCTGAAGAGATTTCTGGGAGAAAGACACCAGAAAAGGAGAAACTGTGCCAAGAGCTAGAGTGTGGAATTCAATCGGGAATAGTGGAACTTGCTGATCTTTGTAGGGAGAAGCCGAGGAGCACAAACCCAAAGGAAATGGTCAAGTGCTCAACTCTTTGAAGTCCATATGTCCCCAAGATGGAAGATGAACGTTGAACTCCAACTTTTGACGACTTGGCTTTTCCTCTTCTAGCAGATTTCTCTCGGAAATCTCTGCAAAAGTCCCAGAAGACCCCAGTTCAATAATGTTAATGACTGGTGGATTCTTGGGAAGTACTTCTCAACTCCATGGCTATGGCAGATCAAGGTTACAAGTGATAACATTCTCTCTCTCTCTCTCTCTCTCTCTGCCTCTGTGTGTGTGTGTGTGTGTGTGTGTGTGTGTACAAGCTCTCCTTGTTCTGATGAAGTCAGGGTCCAGCACAGACCAAGGACTAAGAACAGTGAGAGTGCAGCTGCTGGAATTGTTTGGAATCGCTGGAATCAACAATTCCAGATCCCAGAGTCCTGGGGCAGAGGCATATATGGTACTTTCCCTTCAGCCTGTAGCAGGTTCTAATTATGAAATCACTGAAGATCCCACTATTTCGCATTTAACTGCTTTTCTGCGCCCAGCAAATGCTTTTCTTGGGAGACAAAAAACTCAGCAGGTAATCAGCATGCCCTCCAGGCCGGCTTTTGAAACCCGAGAGTGTCGATCTAGGAAAACTGTCTTAAGTTCTTGCCCTTAGGGCTGATACACTCTCTACCTCTTCTATAAAGGTAAGGGTGATGGGGAAGGGACTCTGAAGTATTTGGAAGTATTTTCCTCATGCTGAAACTGAATTATTTCCCTTATTACTTGGGCTGACAAAATCACAGGACTTGTGTGTTAACAATTAACAAAGAGAACAAAATGAATGAAAATTCCAGAGGTTAAAAAGTGTGTGTGTGTGTGTGTGTGTGTGTGTGTGTGTGTGTGTGTGTGTGAGAAAGAGAGAGAGAGAGAGAGCGAGAGAGAGAGCGAGAGAGAGAGAGAGAGAGAGTGAGAGAGAGAGCATTGATCTAAAAGATGAAGCAAAGAGGGTCTCTGAGCAGACCATGCAGTGAGTAGGTTGGACAGCCCATGAATGCACCACATAGCCTTGCTGGCTGTCTTACACATGTGGAGAGGAAGCCCCCACCAACTAATGATCCCCACTCCCCCACCCCCGCTTTGGTAGAGCACGTTTCAGGTCTCTAAGCACTTTCACATACATTACCTCATGTGATCCTCACACCAACCTTGGGAGATAAGGGGGGCAACAGGGCCTACTGGAAAGAACCTGGAACTGAGACTCAGGAAACTGGAAATCAAATCCTGGCTTTGATACTTATTGACTGTGGGGCCATGGGAAAATCATATAACCGTTCTGAGCCTCAGTTCATTCAAGAGTAAAATGTTTAATAAAGGGATGGCATAGTGGAGTGGAGAGAGATCCAGACTTGGAGTGGGGAAGTTCTGAGGCCAAGAGCTACTTCTGATGTATATTATCTGCATGACCATGGACAAGTCCCTTAACTACTCCAGTGTCCCAGGCAGGCTTCTAAACCTATAAACTACAGGTGTTACCTGTATTTGCAGAGGGAGACTCCTTACTGGGAGTTCACTGCATGGATGAAATCAAAGGTCCAGGCCTCTCTTCCCTCTCTCTGTCTCTCTCTCTCTGTCTCTTTCTTCATGTATATATGTATATGTATATATGTGCACATACACATACACACACATATATATGTACAGAGAGAGACAGGGAAAGAGAATGAGGGGGGAAAAAGAGAGAGAGAGAGAGAGAGAAAGAGAAAGATGGAGATGGAGATGCATCAAAGGGGTTTTTTTGTTAAGGAAATATTCCTCTCCAGGTTGAATTACTTAGGCTCCCAACTTTCTCTTACCATGCCATAGAAAGCTCTATACCCTGGAAGCTCTGCATTTCACACTTTGGAAGTACCCTCCACACCTTTGACTTCTTTCTCTAATTGGTTGGTTCTTCCCAGAACCTCCATTTTTAATGAGAATACCCAAGCCAACTATGTTTTCATTTTTCTCCAGGCTGTACTCCTGATTCTCCCAGTACTTTCTCTACCATGCCTCTGGGTACTTTCATCTCTGCTCCCAGCCCCATCCCAGGTTCCTTTTCTGTGTTGTCTTACCCATTAGAATATAAACTTCTTGAGAGTCCTTGTATCTCTATTCTCAGTGTTTAGCACCATGCCTAACATGTAGTAGCCACTTATTAAATACTTGAGGAAAGTACTTTGTATACTTTAAGACAATTGTCTTATAATTAACCTCATTTTACAGATGAAGAAACCGAGGCCCAAAGCAGTCAGGTGACTTCCTCAAGATGATAACAATGATCACATATTGATAGCTGTGAGGTAGGCAATGTATTATGATTCCCATTTTACAGATGAAGAAAATTAGAGCTTAATTGACTTGGCTCAAAATTATACAAGCAGCTGGTAGTGGAGTTGGAACCATAACTCAGATCTTGACTCCTAGACTCTTTGCATTATATTACACTGTCACTGCTAGATGTGTGTGTACATATACATACATATATACACACATATATTATATTCATATACATTTATATAATATATATGTGCATATGTATATATCTATAGATACATGTATGTATATATGGGTACATGCATATATACACAAACACACATATATCTCCTCTATCTACCCTACCGCAGTGATACAAATTCCCACATTAGTTATTTGAGCCAAAAACAATGGAGGAGCCTGTTGGAAAGATTAAACTTAAAAGCATGTCTTTTTTGGAGAGTTTATAGTTAAACACCTACTACAGTACCCATATATTTTATTTCCAACCAGTAAGATTTCTCTCTGCTTTGGACTCATATACAACACTCAGGACTGCATAATTTGCACTTCATCTCTATACTTTCACTTATTTTGATTAGATCTCTCTAAGCCGACCGTGGGCAGCAAGTTGGTACAGTGGATAGAGTACCAGATCTGGAGTCAGAAAGACTTATCTTCATGAGTTCAAATCCAGCTTCAGACACTTATTAGCTGTGTGACCCTGGACAAGCCACTTGACCCTCTTCGCCTCAGTTTCCTTATCTGTAAAATGAGTTGGAGAAGTAAATGGCAAACCATTCCAGTATCCTTGCCAAGAAAACCCCAAAGGGGTCACAAAGAGTTGGACGCAATTGAAACGACTGAACAAGTAGACTGGGAACTCCAGAGTTCCATAAATCCTAGCAATGGATGTGTCCTGAATAGGCATGTAAGTAAATGTTTAATTAATCTGGAAAGGGTAATGTATTAAATCCTTATCATCCACGAATATGTTAACATGAAGGCCAGATTGGCCTTCCACCTAGCAAGACCCAGAGAGCACTGGCCATAAGGCAGTTCTTTCCTGAAAGATTAGGAGCTTGGGTTACTGGGAGGAAACACATTTAGCCAGAAATAATAAGAACTCACGGTTAGCTTTAGCACTGACAAATCCCTTTCTTTGCCTCAGGTCCGAAAAACAAATCATGTAAGTATTATTATGTACATTTTTACAGATGAGGAAACAGAGTTCGGGGGGGGGGGGAGAGGAGGCAGTTAAGCCTTCAGTGAAACAGTTAATCACCACCACAATTTGAAGTCGGCTCTTTTGCCAAATCTAGTCTTGTTACAACTCGCTTAAGGTCATAGAGAAGAAAAAACCTGAATCTCTGAGAGAAGAAGTGACTTGGCCAAATTCAGGAGGCGATTAAGTGGCTGAGCCAGGCTTGAATTGGGGGTCTTCTCATTCCCAGGCCTGCGCTCTTTCTACACCACATTCCATTACTGTGTAAGTAATCTCCAGGGCCAGGCTGCCTAACCGTTAAATGAAGGACCTTGAAAATCACCTCACCCCAAGACAGACCGAGAGCAGAAAGTCATTAAAACGGAGTGAGACTTTATAAACTCCGACTTAATTTTAAGTACATAAGAAAAATCTCTGTAATTTCCCACTAAGAAACATGGATGCTGTCTGGTTCCTACAGGCTATAATTTTTGGGAAAATATTTTTTTCCCAAGTGATGGGAAGTTGGTAGTTACCGTTACTGCTTTCTGTTGACATTAGACAAGTGTTCTGATGCCCAGAATACCACCTACGTCAGCTAAATGGTATCTTTATGAAATTAACAGAATGTGGTTACAACATGGGTTTGAGAAAAAATATTAACTTCAAATTTTGGATTATAATTGGAAAACTGACCTTTGGAAAATATGTTCCCACCACAGGCCCAAGGAGTGCTCGGCAAAAGGACACCTTGGGTCTGGAGAAGAAAGGGCACATTATGTGGGGTGTGAAGCAGGATGAAAAATTTTAAATTAGACTCCTCATACCCTGGAGTCCAGGGATAAATAATATTAGCGTTTTCACTTTCTTCCAGGTTTCTTCAGGTTACAGAGTTTCTATGCCTTTTGGCTCAGGAGCGGCTAGCCTCTGCTGAATGCCTTTGTATTTTTGAAGGGAGTGTGGAGGGTCAACTCAGGGAAGAGCCCCCGCTCTCCTTTCCCGGGGGAGCCTTTCCTTGCCCAAACTCCCTGGAGGCAAAGGTCTACCCACCGCAACCAGAGGGCAGTTCGGGCTCCTTTCTCTTGTCACCCAGAGTGCCATTGTGAGGCAGAGGTCTAAAGGCAGGTCTGTTTCCTTGGTGAAGACCACCTTCTTCTTCAGTTTCGTGGAGTTCTTTGTTCTCATCTCTCTCTGTCTCTCTTTTTTGTCTCTGTCTTCTGTTTGTGTGTATGTGTGTTTCTCTCTGTCTCTGTCTTTCTCTAATTCTCTCTCCCCCTTATTCTCTCTTCTCTCTCTCTTTCTCTCTCTCTCTCTCTCTCCCTCCCTCCCTCATCCTCTCCCTCTCTCTCTGTCTCTCCTTCATTCTACGTCTGTCTCTCATTCTCTGTCTGTCTCTGTCCTTCTGCCTTTGTCTCTGTTTCTCTGTGTGTCTCTGTCTCTCTCTTTGTGTCTCTCTATCTGTCTCTCTCTGTCTCTCTGTCTCTCTGTCTCTGTCTCTGTCTCTGTCTCTCTGTCTCTCTCTCTCTCTCTGTCTGTCTCTCTCTCTCTCTCCGTCTATCTCCCTTTCTCTTCCAGCAAGAGGCCCACCAGTCCTTTATTGCTGGTGACTAGCAAGCCCAGAGATATATCCCATACAGCTACTGGCAGGGACTCAGAGTCTTGGGATCTTGCTGGCAGGTCACTAGAAATGACAGGAAAGGCAGGAGATAAACTAATTGGGTTTTGGTAGTTGGTCCATCAGCTGGCCAGTGGCAGATATCAGGAACACTGGAGATCCATTAGCTAGCCTTTGGTTGGGGCCAGATAACCTAGAGACCTACCAATCAGCCCCTGGCAGTGACTAGGAGATCTAAGTATCTGTTGGGTGTCCCTGACAAGTAGTGTGGATGCTTGGGGATTCACTAACTGACTGCTTGGGCCAGAACTAAAGCCTATGTTCCCTCTCTCCATACCATTCATTAGTATATTGCTTTTAATACGGTTTCCTCTCAGTCTGTGACTTTTTACTGACAAGGCTTTATCTATTAATTCATTCTCTCACTTAACAGCTAGAATCCTACATGTAAAGTACTATTCTACAGACCTTCCTTCTGTCCTAATATACTCTCTCTCCCTTACCTCACACTCTCCCTCTACCAAATCCTCTTGTTCATCATCAATGGCCTATAATGAACCTTCTTAGAGAAGGGAAGTACTTTGATTATGGTCACACATCTAGTAAGTGTCGTAGACAGAATGGGAAGCCACAGCACTGAGTCCATGCCCAATAGTCTTCCCACTGCATTGCAAGGAAATACTAGTATTATCCTCCCAATTTTACTGACTGAAGCTCTGAATGCAAAGTGATTTATCTGGAGTCACGCAGCCACTAAGTATGGAAGAGTCGTCCCTGAATGCAGACTGGAAGGGCAGTGGCAGAGGTGATCGGTGCTGAGGATACCAAGTCAGAAACAAAACCCTCTCTGCCCTCAAAAAGCTGACATTTTACTGGAGTGGGTGGCAATATGTTGTAACAGGAATGATCAGGTCTACACCAGGAATGAGCTAGAGAACATTTTGAATGCTCATAGGACCAGGCTCTCCTTGGCCAGTCCCAGTAACCTTCTCTGCCCCCATTACAATGGACACAAGGAAATAAGTGCAAAGTAATTTCAAAAGAGAGAGTGCGGATAGCTCTGGGAACTGGGGAAGCCTTCCTGTAGGAGACAATACCTGAGCTATGCTTTGAAGGAAATGAGAGATTCTAGGAGGCATGTGCATTCCAGACCTTTTTCCCCTTTGATCATAAATTACTTTTCCTCCTGGACCTGTTTCTTCTTTTCTGAAATGAGAGGATTGAGCTAGGTGACCTTGAAAATCTCTTCCAAATCTAACATTCTATGTTCTCATGTCCCTTCCAAGTCTAATGTTTGTTCTGTCTCGGCCAGCTCTAACATTCTATGTGCTAAGGTCCATCTCAGCTGTGATTTTGTGTGATTCTGCTAATAATAATGAATAAGAGAGCATCGGGTATAGGCAGCCGAAATCAGGGTGGGGGAGAAGGGGTCAAAACCAGTAAGTTCAAATGAGGAGAGGGTAAATGGTGAGCTTTGGGGCAACCATGGATCGTATGGCCCAGTTCCTGGAGTGGTACTGAAGCCAGCTTCCACCTTCTGATAATTGGACTACGTGTAGGCAAGCCCTAACAAGGACTCACCCAGCCCAACTCTGGAGTCCCAACTGGAGGTCTCCTACCTGCCCTCTCAGCACCCCCAGGGCCATTGACAAAGATTCTAACTCCTTAGTGATCATGGCTGGTATTCATAGGAATATGCCCAGTATTAAGACTCAGATTAATGATGTTATTAGCCTCAAGATCTATCAAGTACAATTATGGACCTAACTTCTGAAAGCCCCTCCAAAGACAACTCTCATTGGCTGAGAGCTTGCTGCTTTGGTTTGAGGTATTATTAGTCACAGAGGAGCCAGCAGTAACCTTTGGTCTTGGCAAATTCTCTGCCTCAATCACATAACATAAACAGCTATAAATGAGAGCTTTTTAGAGCTTTATTCATAATATGTTACACATGCATTTGTTACCGTATCTTCAAGTGCACAATGCCCAGTGAAACCTGAGACCCACTGGAGAGGTAAGTCAGCTGGCAGGCTGGGAACCAGAACTCTGCCGAAAGGGGGGATTAGAAAACCAAAGTTCATTCCCACCATGACACTATTTCCCCCATCTTTGTTCTTCCTTTCTCCTCTACATTGTGTCTTCTTCCCTCATCTCTTCTTCCTCCTCCTTCTTTGACTTCTTTCTCCATGGTCCCTCTCCCCAATTGCCCCCCTCTCCCTCCCTCCCTCTCTCCCTCCCCCATGCCCTCTCCCCCCTCTCTCTCCCTCCTTTTCCCTTTCCCTCTCTCCTTTTCTCTTTGTCACCCTTTCTTTATCTCTACTCAATCCACTCCAATCCAACAAGCATATATGCTAAGCACTGGGAGGAGAACCACAACATGCAAAACATTGCCATCCCTCAATCACTGGCAGCGGGGGGGGGGGGGGAAGGGGAGAGACAACATGAACACGCAAAGATATACATTATTGTTTGAGGAGGGAGAGAGGATCAGGAAAGAAAGACTTCTTGTAGGAGGTGGCACATGAGCTGAGCTTTGAAGAAAGTTAGGGACCCTAAGAGGTGGCAGTGAGGAGGGAGTACATCCAGGCATGCAGAGCAGCCTTGTAGAAGTCCAGTCTAATGAGATGGAACGCAGAATTACAGGAGGTTGAAGGGGGGGATTATATAACTAGTTACTCATTGTCACTACTGCCACCTCCTCTTCTTCCTCCTCCTTCCTCTTGTTCCTCTTCTTCTTCCTTTTCTCCTCCTTCTTATTCTTTCCTTCCTACCTTCCTTCCTTCTTTTTCTTCCTCCTCCTCCTCTCTCCTCCTCCTCTTCTTCTTCTTCTTCTTCTTCTTCTTCTTCTTCTTTTTCTCCTTCTCCTTCTCCTTTTCCTTCTTCTCCTTCTTTCCTTTTCCTCCTTTCCTTCTTCTCCTCCTTTTCCTCCTCCTCCTCCTTGTCCTCCTCCTCCTCCTCCTCCTCTTCCTTCTCTTCTCCTCCTCCTTCTCCTCCTCCTCCTCCTTCTTCTCTTTCTTCAGCTTCTTCTTCTTCTTCTCCTCCTCCTCCTTCTTCTCCTTCTTTCCTTCTTCTCCTTCTCCTCCTCCTCCTCCTCCTCCTCCTCCTTCTCTTCCTCCTCCTCCTCCTTCTTCTCCTTCTTTCCTTTTTCTCCTTCTTTCCTTCTCCTCCTCCTCCTTCTTGTCCTCCTCCTTCTTCTCTTTTTTCAGCTCCTTCCTTCTTCTTCTTCTTCTTCTTCTTCTCCTTCTTCTCCTTCTCCTTCTTTTCTTCTTCTCCTTCTCCTCCTCCTACTTCTCCTTCTCCTCCTCCTTCTTCTCCTTCTTCAGCTCCTTCTCCTCCTTCTCCTTCTTCTCCTCCTTCTTCTTTCCTTCTCCTTCTCCTCTTCCTCCTCCTTCTCCTCTTTCTTGTCCTCCTCCTTCTTCTCCTTCAGCTCCTTCTTCCTTCTTCTTCTTCTTCTCCTCCTCCTTCTCCATTTAGTATTTCTCATATATCAAGCACCATGTTAGGTACTATGTGATATACAATGAAGCGTGAATTCCAGGTCCCTCAACTCATAGACTTTCCAGACTAGTGGGAGAGAAGTAGAATGAGTACTAGACTTTTGGTTCTAGTCTTTACTCTGTCATCATCTTACTCTGTGAAGTCTCTCTTCTTATTTGAACCTCACCTTCTTCCATTGTAAAATGGAGGGATTAATTAGATAAACTACAACCTTCTTTCCATATCCAACATTCTATATTTGTAATAGAAAAGGGACTGGACCTATGATCTCATGGTGGGGAAAAGAAGGGAGGAGAAGGAAATAAACATATACAATAGAGCCTACTATGCATCAGGCACGGTGCTAAATGCTTTATAGTTATTATTTCATTTGATCCTCACAACAACCTGGCAAGGTGCTGTTACAATTCAGTTGTGCAGTCGTGTCCGATCTTTCGTGTCCCCAGGTACCATGGCACTCCTGTCCTCCACTCTCTCTCAAAGTCTTTCCAGCCTTATGTTTGTTGATTCCATGACACTATTGACCCATCCCATCCTCTGCCATCCCCTTCTCCTTCTGCCTTCAATCTTTCCCAACATCATAGTCTTTTCCAATGACTCCTGTCTTCACATTCTGTTGCCAAAGTATTTAAGCTTCAGCTTCAGTTTTTGACCTTCTGATTAATAGTCTGAATTAAAATTTTAAAATATTGACTGATTTGATTTCCTTGATGTCCAAGAGACTCTCAAAAACCTTCCCCAGCACCTCAATTGGAAAGCACTAATTCTGTGGCACTCAGATGTCCTTATAGTCCAACTCTCACAGCCATACACTACCACTAGAAAAAACATAGCTTTGACTATATGGACCCTCGTTGGGAAGGTGGCGTCTCTGCTTTTTAGTATGCTGTCCAGATTTGCCATAGCTTCCTCCCCAAGGAACGAGAGTCTTTTAATTTCATCGATGCAGTCACTGTCTGAATATAAAAGTGGACACACTTCTCTTTCTTCTTTGTGTTTCCCAGTAAGTGATGGAGCAAGTAGTTGAGGAAACTGAGACAAACAGCGGTAAAGAAACTTGCCCAGGGTCACACAACTAGTACGTGTCTGAGGCCAGATTTAAACTCTTCTCCCCAGCTCCAGGCCCAGCACCACCTACCTGCCATTGGAATGGGGATCTCCAGATGAGGAAATTCCCTCTACCAGTATAGTCTGGCTCTTCTCTGCAACTTAGAGTATGAATTGCCTACAGTACTGAGGGACTAAGTGATTTGCTCAGGGTCACACAGCTAGTATATGTCAGAGGCAGGATTTGAAGTGAGGTCTTCTTGGCTTCCAGGCTAGTTCTTTTTTCAGTAGGCAGCTAGATGGAGCAGGGTTCTAGAGTCAGTAAGACCTGAGTTCAAATCCAGCCTCAGAAACTTGCTGGTTTTGTGACCCTGGCCAAGTCACTTATCCTTGTTTGCCTTAGTTTTCCCATCTATAAGATGAACTGGAGAAGAAAATGGAATGGTGTCTTTGCCAAGAAAACCCTAAATGGGGTCACAAAGAGTCAGACATGGCTGAAACAACTAAACAACAACAACAACAAATTACGTAATAATTGTGATGATGATAATAATATAATAATTACTATGATTGTAATAATAGCATTATAATTGGTTGAAGTGGATGAGAAGCATAGGATTAAAATATACTCAAAGTCAATTAAGAATGAGGGAATAAAGTACCTTGTCTACAATCCCAAATCTTATGGGGCCATTTGGGCACAGGTTGAAACATATATGTGATATATAGTAGTAACAATTGTGGAGATGGGAGACACCTTCTTGATTGATTTTGAGAACAAGAGTAAGAGAAAGATGTAACTAAAACTACATAAGAATATAGGGTAGCATTAACATGGGCGTGAGCTTCCCAAAGAGCTCGGTTTCTAAACTGCTTGGCCATTGCCAAGTGGGAATCAATGACCCTCAGGTGGAGGCACTTACAGCTTCTCCCCTTGGATTTCTAACTCAGATTCTATAGGAGAGAAGGAAATAAAGTTCTGATATGCAGAGATCTCAACGTGGTGGGAGTGGGGGAAGGTCTCAATCATTATGAATATAGCTATATATAAACACGGTACTCTAGTGAGCAATATCGATTCGGTTACTTTCCCAGAGGAAATACGGAGCTTGCAGTTACAAAATTCAGCATATCCTTACACACATATGAAGAAGAGTTATAAAACCCACATGCCAAACAACGAGAAAGGAATGACAGCAGTTGTAGTTCAACAGACAGAGCTAGCATTTATAATGTGCTTCAAAGTTGGCAAAGCACTTTACGATTATCTCATATGATCCCCACAACTGTGAGAGTTAGATGGTATAATTATCACTATTTGACACATGACTAAATGGAGGCAGGTAGCGGTTAAGTGACTTGTTGAAGGTTACGTAGCTAATAAGTGTCTGAATCAGGATTCGAACTCTTGTCTTCTAGATTCCATTTCCAGTTCTCTATTCACTGTGCCATCTATCTGCCTCTTTCAACAAAATCACCACTTTCTGAAGTACTGAAGGATTCACATGCAACGTATATGTATGTATATATATGTATGCGTGTATATACATGTGTATATATGTATATATGTATGTGTGTATATATGTGTATATATGTATACATATGTATATATATATGTATGTATGTGTGTATATGTATATATATAGTTTTGTATAAATGGGAGAGTATCCAGACAATGCATCCCTAGGTTCTTTAGCCAGTTCTCTTGGCATGCTTTCCTAGGCCCTTCTACACTGGTCTTCCTCTACAAAGTGTCTACCTTATCCATGTAATTCCTGAAATGTGAGGACCAAAATGGACCATGACATTGTAGATGTAACCGAAACAGAGTAGATAACAGTGGAATTGTCATCTCCTTAATGCTGGACACACTCCTTGATGCAGTAAAAGATTAAATCATTGCCTTTGGCTACCATCATTGCATTAATACAGCATGTTAAGGTTTGCCAAGTACTTTACATATTATGATATCTGATCCTCACAATCCTAAGAGTGTTATTAAGGTGCTATTATGACCCCCATTTTTAAATTTAGGAAACTGAGGCTGAGGCGTTAAGTGATTTGTCCAAGGTCAGAAAGCTGATACATGGCTGAGGCAGGATTTGGAGCATGAAGAAATGATGGATTACTTTAAATTATTCCAGAATGTCCCACATAAAATATAAAATTATAAAACTGGTTAAAAATAATTATGAATATTTAGAGATTTCATGATGTGGGTAGAATGAAATTTTATATTGTATACTTGTAATCAGTAATGCAAATTTTGATATGGATTTTGGGGGGCAAAAGTTATTACTATAGTTATTGCAGCTTAATACATCTAAAAGAATACTATTAGTGTATCAAATTTTAAAAAATAAATGGGAGAGCAGGCACACTGCTAGTTATTGATGTTACTTCACAGTCACCTTTTGGTGGGATTAAGGTCCAAGATTATTTTCACACCTTTGGTAATTTGCCCTCCTTCAGATACCTTGTATATTGGTCCCTTGATGCCTTCACAATTGTGTAATCACCCAAACAGATCTCCTCTATATATTCTTGGTCCAGTCTAGTTTGTTTCCCAATCTTCGTTCTCTTTTGCGCCATTCCTACTTTTCTATCAATATTTTCAGGACTGTGATATTAGGGTCCAAATATGGTGGTTCCACCTTCCTCAATGGAGAAAACAGTTTGTTTTTGTAAAACTTTTCCATTTTTCTTCTTTCTATCATCCTCTTTCCATGTTCGTCCTTGGGATGATTTTGCATAGTTGTAAATCTTGCCAAGTTTGCATTAAATTGGTTTCATCCTCCACTGTTTCTCTGCTTTA
Source organism: Phalanger gymnotis (assembly GCA_028646595.1). Taxonomy (NCBI): domain Eukaryota; kingdom Metazoa; phylum Chordata; class Mammalia; order Diprotodontia; family Phalangeridae; genus Phalanger; species Phalanger gymnotis. Next base: position 328,691,313 of record CM053624.1, read on the forward strand.
TGAGATGACACTGCTCATAATTGTCCATCATCCCTCTGTGTAAGATTTTAGAAACACATTTGTATCCTAATCCTGTGTTGGCTTTGGCAGCTGTCTCTCTCTGTTTGGCAAGTAAGTCAGATGTTTGTTGGCTAAGGCATTTTCTGGGCTCTTTTGGTCTCCTTGTTGTGGTAACTAATTTACATTGCTTAAATTTTCGGATAAAATTATCATAGTCAATGTTGATGGTATTTCTGTTGTCTATTCTCATTTTAAATTTTTAAATACATGTTTAAATATCTCAGGGATAAGTCATTTCAATTATATGCCATATCTTTTTTCTGTTACTCTTTTTTTGCCTCATTCTGATTTTAGCTCTGATGAGTCAGTGATCTAACTATACACAGCCAGATGATTTGGGGATAACTCATGTTAAGAACAAGTCTTTTCCTTTCTATTAAAATATAATCAATTTCATTTTTTATAGCGTTATTTGGTGCTTGTCACCTGAAGCACTCAAACGAGTTTGACCTGACCATCCACCACTGCATTCCTTGGATAAGGCTCTATCATGATCTTGATTCTAGGAAATCTCACCCCCAGGAAACTCATAATCCTGTGAGACTACGTCAGTTTGGGTACTCTTTCCTCTTCAGTACCTCTGCCCCTCTGATTGAAGAGTTGGAAGGCAGATTTAAAGAGACTCTTCATGTCCCACTAGCTACATTCCTTGGACTGGACTCCATCATGCCCCAGGTATCTTCTCCCCTCCTCCTTTATAGTTTATTTTTGTGTGTGTTGTCTTTACCTATTAGATTGTAAACTCCTCAAGGGTAGGAACTGTTTTTCTTTTTCTCATTTGCATTCTCAACACTTAACACAGTGCCTGGTACATAGTTGGTGCCTAATAAATGTTCATTGACTAACTGACACAAAAAAGATTAGGCAGATGAAAAATATTTATTGCCTATATTTAAACATTCATTTGGATGGATATACTATCGAACTCGTCCATCAGTATGTGTATTTAGGACAGACAATACAGATAGACAACAAGTTGGGTCATGAGTTGAACAAGAGGAAGAGAACATACTGAATTGCTTGTAACTCTTTCACTGACCCTGTTTCCCATGAGAGACAAAGCCTATATTTTCAATATTAATAACATACCCATATTGCTATATAACGGTGAGTTTATGTAACACCACTGTTTCCAAAGAACTAAAGATGGGTATCGCATAGAAGACACTGGAGTGTCACACGACGGGTGTTAGCTGGCAGTATGTCTGCCAAGAGATTTCCTTTGACTGAGGTCCACGGGGCCATGAAAAGTCAAACAAAACTAAAATGACTGAACAACAAATGTCTGTGGACAAGTCACTTAAGTCTCTCTGTCTGGTTTCCAATAAAATAATGATAATATCACCTTGTTTTACCAGCTTCATATAACACACATATGTATATGTATATATGCTTATATTAGACTTGGCCTGTAATTTCCTTGATGTAAGGAACTCCCAGTGGGGAAACTCCCTCTACCGATGCATATCAGCATTTACTTTTTGATTTCTATATGGTCTTAGCTGCCTGGAACACCAAGGGCTTAAGTGACTTACCTAGATACACAGAGATAGTATAGGTCAGAGGAAGGACTTCTTCCAAGTCCTCTTGATTCTGAGATTAGCATTCCATGTTGCCTCTCATAAAACTCTTGTGAGGATCCAAAGACATACATATACATACATACACATATCTTTATAAGCTATAAATGCTACATAAACATCAGCTATTTGTAATGGAGTAAGAGACATCACAAAGGAAAAAAAATCAACAGAACTTGGTGACTGGGTGAAGAGAATAAAGGAGAAGTAGTCTAAGATGACTGAGATTTCAAGCCTCTGTGACTGGTACGTGACATGATGACATGGTAGGACCAGGAAAGCCTTGGAAAGAAGCTGGTTTGTGGGGAGAGATGATGAATTCATTGCTAGATATATTAAGCCTGAAGTAATAGAGGGACATGCTAGTTTAAATATATAGCAGATACTTGGAGCTATAGGACCATAGTATAGAAATTGTATAGAAACCGAGGACTCAAAGACTTTAGGAAAGGTATGGAACTGTTCCTGAAAATGTCATCTTCTACACCCTTGCCCACATTTTTTCAAATGCTGATCCTATCACTTCCTGCTCAGACAATTCTAGTAGCTACTTGTTACCTATTAACTAAATGCCAAACTCCTTGCTCTGGCATCCAAAGCCCTCCACAACCTGGTTTCAATATATAATATGACAGAAAGAGCCCTGGGTTATTCTGCTATTTATGACCCATGTAATTGGGTGCCCAAGCTGTTTAGGCCCAATTTTCCCTCTATAAATTGAGTATGTTTGCCTCGATTATCTCTTAGGTCTCTTCCTGATCTAAGTAACTATGACTTTTCCAACCTTATTTCCCACTGCCCCCCTAAGTAAACCATCCTTTCTACCCCAATTGGTCTCTTCTCTGTCTCCTAGATATACTTTACACTGCCCCACCTCCAAATCTTGGGTCGTTCGGCTGGAATACCTTCTCTCTCACTTCTGTCAAAATCTTACCCAACCTTCAAAGCCTAGCTCCAGTTCCATCTCTCCAATAAGTCGTCCTTCATCATATTGATCATAATTGCCTGATTCATTGCTGAACGTGTAGTCTACGGTACTTCATGATTTTTTAAATTCAATTTTATTTTCAGATCTACACTTTTCTCTCTCCCACTTCCCTTTCTTGACTCATTGAGAAAGCAAGAAAAACAAAACCTGTTACAAATACATAGTCGCACAAAATAAATTCCTGCACTCTGACTCCATCGCCTTCATCATGAGTCCTCCGGAATTAAAATTGGTCCTACTGTTGATCAGAATTCCTAAGTCTCTCAAAGTTATTTGTCTTTACAACATCATTATTATGTAAATTGCTCTTCTGGTTCCGCTCACTTAACTTTGATCAGGTATATAAGTCTTCCCAGGTTTCTCTGAAACCAACCTCTGCATCATTTCTTATAGTGCCCTAGTAATCCATCACATTCATATACTATAACTTGTCCAACCATTCCCCAGTTGATGGTACCCCTCTCAGTTTCCAATTCTTTGCTACCATGAAAAGAGAAGCTATAAATATTTTTGTACATATGAATCTCTATCCTCTTTCTCTGATCTCTTTGGGGGTGTAGATATGGCACTTAACTGATATTATTCACCACATATTGCCCAAATATTTACTTCTCTTGATGGAAACCTTATCCCACTATCGAAACTATAAACTCTTTGAGGACAGGAAGAGTGTATTATCCTTGTAAGAGGTGATGTGTGATTTGAGCCTTGAAAAAGCCAAAGATTCTAAGAGACAGAAGTGATGAAATAGTACATTCAAGTCATGCAGAACAACGTATGCAATGTCATGGCACCTGGAGACTTAATGCCAAGTTCAGGGTGTAGTATAGATTGGTTTGGCAGATACATAGAGTAGTGAAGGAGAGTTAAGTAAACACTAGTAAAGAAGCCTAAAATCAGTATGAAGGCTTTAAGTGCCAGTTTAGCTCATGAGGGCACCCCTGAACATTATTACCCTAGGTGAGGCATGTGGTAGGCATGGATCACCATCCACTAAAAATTCATAACTCATGAGCCCCTACCAATGTTTCTTTTTTGCCAGCCAGCCAGAGTATATATTAGTTGAAAGCAGAAGACATTTAATTAAATAGTATAATGAGATTTGTGCTATAAAGAATTTCCCACATATATATTTACAAGGGGTTGGGGGAGGAAGGAAAACACACAGAGAACATCCATGACCGAGGAGCACACTTAGTGGAACACACATTAAGGGAACACATGTGATGGGGGCAAACGTGTACAGAAGTAACTCACGCCTCCAACGTTGAGCTGTTGATGTCCTCTGATGATAACAGCAAGAGATCGGCTTTCTCTGGTTATCTGTGTCTTCTGCCCTCTGGTCTGTACCATTCTGTTCTTGAACAATTCTGTTGCTGGATGCCTCTACTTCTGGTCATCTCTCCTGAGTTACTCTCTATTACCATCTGCTGATCAGCAATGATGCATCCTCTTTGAATCCTTTGCTGTTCCCTGCGACCTTCTGCTAGTGAATATCTGCTAGGTAGCCTCTTTCTATGGGGTAGTGTAAGTTCTTTTAGTAATAGCCCAGGGGTATACTGCTGCACCTATCCAGGCAGCCAAAAAAAGCCAACAAAAGCTGTCAGGCTAAAATTATCTTCTAAGCAACTTTTTCCTCTTACTGTACTGTTTCCTTGTGTCAAGCTTCTTTCTGATTTGAGGATATAAAATTCCTTTCAAACCCTGTCATCCACCCAATCACTAGTCTGTGTCTCTTCAAAACTATTATGAAATTACTTCCTGGCCACTCAAGATAAGATATTTATTGTGTGCATCTAACTCTTTGAGAAAAATTCCAAACCTATGCACCTTGGGTTTTTCTATGGGAGAAGTATCCTCTTTGGTTTACAGCCAACATCTGAGGCCATGTGCAAAACACCAAAGTCAGAAGCAGTGGGAAAAGAAAATAGGCCAGTAAAGGGGAATCTCCCAGAGACACCCAGGGCTTTCGTCACTAGGATGACTGCAGTTCTGCAAGTGGAATCTTTTCAGGAGGTAATTTCATCCATGTTCAAAGGCATAATTGCTGAGTGCAATCATTTGTGCACATTTGCAAAGGCCATAAGAACATTTGGCACACAAATTTAATTCAAGAAGCTTTCAGGAACCGCAAATCTTTAGGCAAAGCTGATGAGAACTGAAAAGCAATTTGTGCCTGCAGCTGCCTGCTCACCAAGGCTTTCTGCAGCGAATCATTTCTCTTCTCCTCAGGCTTGATACCTGAGCTTCAGGAACTGTGATCTGATTCCTCCCAAGGAAGGACCCTTTTTAAAGTTTATTTTTTCCACATTTACCTCCTCTCCCATAAGTTTGAAAAACACTAGTCTTTCTCAATGGCTTTTTGTACAGGCATCTTTGAATATTTTTGACAAAAATTTTGAAAAAACTGGTTATCTGACTACAACATCTCCCTTCTTAGCTACCTATTGACCCCAGTGATCTGTGGACCATTACGAGGCTCATTTTCATGGCAGCCATAAAGTAGACCCAAAAGATCATGATGCAGCCAGAGCATTGGACAGAACCTCACATCCTTATTAGGTCAGAGGCCTGGCTCTACCATTTGTAACAACCAACATACCCCAAATTAGAACTAATTGGGCATGGGCTGAGACTCTCATCTGGTCAAAGTCACCAGTTGAAACCACAGCACAGCATGTATCTAGATTTGAAAAAGAGATTTGTGGTCAACTTAAAATATATAGATGCCCTTCTTCTCCAACATCCCCACATAGCCTGCTCTCCCTTATGTTCTTATGTACAACGGCAATAGAAAGAATGCTTTTGGAACTGGGAAAGTTGAGTTCTAAGACCAACCTTTTGCTAGCTATGTGACCTTCAGAAAGTACCTTACTCTCTAGTACTCAGTTTCTTCATCATAAATGGAGAGGGTTTGAACGATAATCTCTAAGGTCCTTTCTGGACCTAAATACTATTGAATTATTTCCTTGAGTAATCAAAAGTAAGACTTCTCTTAAGACTTAGCAGTGATGAAAAAAACCTAAGGGGCCTACAGAAGCAGAACTGAAAAGGGTTCTTTCAGTCTCTTAGTTTGGCACTGGCAAGATTTCCCCCAAAAGCCTTGTTTTCTAGTCCCCTATTGTGTGACCTTGGGTAAATCACTTAATTTCTCTGGGCCTTGGCTTTCCCATCTATAAAATGGAGTTAATGATCCCCACTCTACCAACTTCACAGGATGACCAAAATGAGAAAATGAATGGACACAAAAGAGTTTTGCAAACTGTAAAATGGTGTACAAAGCTAAGGGATCATAAGTCGTAGCAAGACAAGGGGTCTTGCTAGAGAAATAGGACATAAGGGGAAAGCAACAAGATGGGAATGATCTGATTCTCTTTACCAAACTGAGATATGGATCCTATTTAGATCAGTACATGGGCCACCTCAGGCCTCAAGCTACAGCCCACGAATACATACCATATGTTAACAATAAGTACAAGGATAGAGAAACACAGTGGAGACTGTACAGCAGAGGTATTCGCCTAGTGGGTGGAGGATCTCAGCCCCATGCTTATGGCGACATATATAATATATCAAACAAATGGATGGGAGGTAAGACTCCAAGAAATTTGTAGTAACTCAGCTGCAGTGATCTGGCATTTTCCCTTCCTGTCTTCCCTGATTTGGCCCTGGATTGCTGAACCTTCAGTGAGGTCAGTCTGTCAGGGGCTTGCGTTAGCTTGTGTTTTATCTGCCATGTATGTGTCTATTGTCTCATCTATCATTTGCCACCGTGATTTGTTTGAGATTATACTGTCCTGTGATTCATAGTCTTAGGACATCACACTTGTTGTTGTTATATCAGCCTCTGGCTGGGAAAGTCTTGCCAGTGCTGAAGAGGCTGAAAGGACCCTTTTCAGTCCTGTTTCTGTGGGCCACTTTTATGCACCTCGAGGAAAATTCCAATAACCTGGTTGAATTACTGCATTGGCTCTGTGAGCAGAGAAGCCTGAGGAGGGAGAAAGGGATGCTGGTGAAGTTATTGACACTACCCATGGGCTCGCCCTACCATTGCAAAGTTTTCCTTTAGTGCAAACCACAGCAATTGGAAACCACATGGGTTTGGCCAAGAAAACTGTTCCTTGCTTTCGTTAATTACCTAACATGTTTTCTTGCCAGAATTTTACCTTCATTACCAATTTTCACATTAACAGTTTCCCAATCTTTTATGATATAAAAATGTATTGATTAACAGAATTAGGGTTTAGGGAGAGAGGAAGGGAATAGAAACCACAGACAAAGGTTGGCAAAAGGCAAAGGAAGATTTTTGATGCCCACGTTGTTAATATTATAGGAGTTATCTCATGTCCTGCCCAGGGTTCAGATCAGGAGACTGCCACACCTCTCACCACCACTGCCCCCAAAAGGGAACAGATTGGCGAGGCTGACAAGTATCGTTCGCTCATGGCCTGTCCTTATCCTTCCCTAGAGCAAGACACAGGCTATATTTGAGAGTCAGAAGACAAGCAGCTTAATACCAGTTCTGTTAAGAACCACTACTGTTATCATTCCAGGCATGTAGTACTCCATACTTGTTATTTTAATATATTATTCAATTTGATAAACAATTTTCTAATGTCATATTTATTATATGTGCCAGGAACTCTCTTAGGAGACTAAAATTAACAACTTAAAAAGGCTCTTTGCCCCCAAGCTCATAACCTACCGGTGAGAATAGGACAGGAATGTAAACAAATAAGATGGTGCTGACAATAATGATAAAAATAGCTGATATTTTTGTAGTACTTACTATGTGCCAGACCCCATTATGATTGTTGTCTCCTTTGACCCTCACAACAAGTAACCCTGTGAGGTAGGCTCTATTATTAACTTCACTTTACAGGTGAGGAAACTGAGGCAAACAGGGTTAAGTGACTTGTCTAGGATCACACAGCTAGTAAGTGTCTAAGCCTGGGTTTGAATTCAGGTTTTTCTGACTCCACTCTGTCCACTGAGCCACATAGCTGCCTCCATGAGACAGGATGTAATGTGATAAGGGCAAAGGAGAAATGCTGATAAAGTTTGTTATACTATACTATACCATATTGTGCTATACTGTACTGTACTTTACTATAGACTAGACTGTACTATACTATACTGTGCTATACAGTATTATACTATACTGTACTGCACTGTACTATGCTATACTGCATTGTGCTGTACCATACTGTACTATATACTGTACTATACTAGACTTGCTATACTGTACTGTGCTATATGGTATTGTACTATACTGTACTGTACTGCACTGTACTATACTGTACAATATAATACTACACTGTACAATATAATACGATACTGCACTGTATTGTATGATATGATATTATACTATACTGTACTATACTGCACTGTACTATATTGTACCATACCATACTATACTATGCTGTACAGTATTATACTATACTGTACTGTACTATACCAGACTGTACTATACTGTACTGTGCTATACAATGTTGTACTATACTGTACTGTGCTGTATTATGCTGCACTGTACTATGCTATGCTGCATTGTGCTGTACCATACTGTACTATTCTATACTGTACTGTACTATACTGTATATATACCATACCATACCACACCATGCCACACCATACCACACCATACCATACTATACCATACTATACCATACTATACCATACCATACCATACCATACCATACCATACCATACCATACCATACCATACCATACCATACCATACCATACCATACCATACCATACCACACCATACCACACCATACCACACCATACCACACTATACCATACCATACCATACCATACCACACCACACCACACCACACCACACCACACCACACCATACCACACCATACCACACCATACCACACCATACCACACCATACCATACCATACCATACCATACTATACCATACTATACCATACTATACCATACTATACTATACTATACTATACTATACTATACTATACTATACTATACTATACTATACTATACTATACTATACTATACTATACTATACTATACCATACTATACTATGTTGTGCCATGCTATGCCATGTTATGCTATCTGTTATATCATGTTATATTACATTGTATTGTATTATAGTATATTATGTCCTATCATATTGTGTTGTATCATATTTCTTTATATTATATTACATATGCATGTAGTACACGCTCTGGATCCATTCTCCCAACTCATACTCATATTGGCACAGCAGGATTCCAAGAGCACAGTGACCACATTTCCCTGGAGGATTCTATGAATACTCTTGAGGGGCAGCGGAGTTATTTTCTAAAGATAAAGCTTCTGAGTCCCTATCAGGATGCTTCTACTATGACTATCAATTTATATCAATTTTTCAGCCAGACTTAATTAGCCAGTGCAGTGGATAGAGCTCCAGGCCTTGAGTCCGGAGATTCTGAGTTCAAATCTGGCCACAGACATTTACTAGTTGTGTAAGCTAAACAAGTCACTTAAGCCTGTTTGCCTGTTTCCTCATCTGTAAAATGAGCCAGAGAAGGAAACAGCAAACCACTCCCAGATTGGGTCACAAAGAGTTGGACACAACAACAATGATATTTACTAAGGTAAAAACAGTTGGTACAAAAACATGCCCCAAAATATTTGTGACACATTCTGCCTTCAGAAGATAAAGAGACCAGGAAAATGAACTCAAGCTTAGAGAGAACATTTGCAAAGGAATAACTCACAGTTCCTGATTGCTGAAAGTCCTTTTAACCCCTTTGTGGAATACTAATGAAATTCCCCCTTGATGTGGTACAACTTTTCTGTCGGGCTCTGTAGGACCATAAAGTTGCCTTTTCAAAAGACATCCAGTTTATTCTGAACTCTCGATGCAAACATTTCCAAATGTTCCTATCCCACTGCTAGGATACTTCAAATTAAAATAAATAAAAAGGTCAACTATTTGAAGGTCCCTGAAGTTCCTAAGGTCCTTCTCTGGTAACAAGTGGAGAAAAGAAGAAGTCTGAGGTCCAGGCTCAGGAGAGATTTCTTCTCCTCCATCACTATGACCTCTCTTGGGCTAATCTAAGAAATTCCTTTCCTGCTCTGAGTTTTAGCTTTCTCTCCTCTCCACTGCCAGATATTCACATCCCTAGATTCCAAACTGACTTGCTGGTTTTTTTTAAATAACCCACAGAGCATGACCATGTTTCTTCAACCAATCCAAGTATACTTCATGGGAAATATCCATCCATTGCATCTTCATTATCTTAAAAGACATCTAAACCATTGGAGGACTTTTTTTTTAACTTAGTCTGAAGTCTTTGATTCACAACAGATTGTTTAGGCCTTGTTCACACTTGGTTCACACTTTTGTTTATTGATTCGGTAGAGAACTTCAGACTCTAATTATCAAGGTAATGGTATTAAACAGGGATGGCGAACCTGCGGCCCCAAAGCTGCATGTGGCCCTCTGGGTCCCCAAGTGTAGTCCTTTGACTGACTCCAAACTTCACAGAACAAATCCTTTTATTAAGGAGATCCCTTTTCTATGATTGCTTAATATTTTTTTTACTTCCTTGTATTTTTCTTGCCTTTTTTGGCAACATGGCTAATATGGAAATATGTTTTACATGACTTCACATGTATGATGAGTATCATGTTACTTGTCTTTTCAATGGGTGGAGGAGGGGGCTAGAGGGAGGGAGAGAATTGGGAACTCAATGTTTTAAAAAATGTTAAAAATACATAAATGAATGAATTTTTTTAAATTAAAAAAATCACAACGATTGCTTACTTTTGGATAGGGCTTTCCTATCTGATCTTCACAGCAAGCTTGTGAGGTTGACTGTGCAGGAATTAATTATTACCCTCATTTTACGAGTGACAAAACTGAGATTCAGAAAAATTATTGATTGCTCCATGATCATCCATTACCAGGTAAGCAGCAGGACCAGGACCTAGATCTTCTGACTCCAACTTCAGAGCATATTCTGGATCCATTTTGTCCCAACAATGGCATGTTGCCCATTCACTGGGCACCTGGAAGTACCATTCTATCACGCTATCTGCCTTAATTGTGCCCTGAGCATGCACCGACCCTGCTGTCTTTCAAAGAGCAGTGAGGGTGGGCCTGCAGCAAAATTGTGACGGGAGAGAGACCTGTTTTCCATTTCCTCATAGAGTCTCCCTCCTCCTTCCCCATCCAATTTTACCCCTTTTGTGTTCGATCCCCTGAGGACCCTGCTCTGCATTAAGGCTTATCTTAGAAAGTAAATCTTGTCACTGACTGACTTTTACACCTGTTCTCTCATGTGATTTGGAGACAGTGGTAGAGCAGAAATAGAGATGTCCTCGTAGTAAGGAAGACATAGCCTTTAAACTTTTTGATCCTCAATCTCTTCATCTCTAAAATGGGGTTAAGAATACCTTTATTACAGATACTTACTAGCTGTGTGACCCTGGGCAAGTCACTTAACCCCAATTGCCTCCCTTGCCAAAATACCTTTATTGTCTGTATGTTTGTTGCAAGGAAAGTACTTTGTAAACTTTGAAGTTAACAGTATGTATATATAAATAGTAGTAATAGTATTAATATTATTATCATGATCACCACTGCTAGTGTTGAACCTAACTACAAGCCGGTAGGCAGGTAGAACAAATATTTATTATCTCTATTTATTATACTATCAATCTAGTATTGATCCTACAATCTTGTAGGCAGGTAGGCTGTGTGACCCTGGGCAAGTCACTTAACCCCAACTGCCTCCAAAAATATTATCTGTATGGTTGTTATGAGGAAAAGTACTTTATAAACTTTAAAATTAAAAATACGTTTATATTAGTAGTAGTGATAGTATTAGCTTTATTATCATGATCACCACTGCTAGTGTTGAACCTAACTACAAGCCGGTAGGCAGGTAGAACAAATATTTATTATCTCTATTTTTTACAGATGTGGAAAAAGTTTCAGGGAAGTTCAGTGACCCATCCACAGGCACACAGTTAGTTCAAAGTAAAGCCTGTATCCAAGTGGCAGCTAGGTGGCGCAGTGAATCAGGAGTCAGGATCCCTGGAGTCAGGAGGACCTGAGCTCAAATCCAGCGTCAGACACTTGACATACTTACTAGCTGTGTGACCTCGGGAAAGCCACTTAACCCCAATTGCCCTGCCTTCCCCCTTCCAAAAAAAAAAAAAAAGAATGGGAAAAAAAAGCCCGTATGCAAACCAAGATCATTTGACTCCTGGTCCACTGTATTGTCTCCTAACACACTGCTGAGAATGCTTAAAGTGCATAATGTTCCAGGAGGTATTTCCATGGCTATCACTGGCCTCTCTGCCTACCACTAGGCTGAGGTCACAGGGACCGGTGACCTTCACCAAGGCCCTGAAGCTTGTCCTGAGATCATCGCCCTGGGGCTTGCCTGTCTCTTAAGTAGGGGAACTAGGCGCCCCAGTACTACAAATCCAAACCCACCTCAAACCCCTGAGGAAGAATTTAAATTTTGGCTCTGATCTAAGGAGACTGGGAGGGGGAGGAAAAGGGGAGAAAGTACGTAGGGTCCTTAAAGCACCCACATGTATCTGGTGGGGAACAGACAGTTTTAATCCCGTACCAAGAGGGAGTGCTAAGCAACTGCCACCACCAACCCTCAATTATTTCAGTCAGGTGAGAGGCTGGGACAGAAGCCTCGTTGGCATGTTTGTAGCAGGGCTGCTCTTAGCTGGCCTCCGTTTCCCGTCTGCTGAGTATGGCCTGATCGATGCCAACTGGGGCTCCCTCCTTCCCATGATTTCTCTCTCTATGGGCATCTCTTTTCTTCACATCCAGCTGGTCCCTGCCTCAGTCACTGTTGCTAGGACAAAAACACAATGGCTTGCCCTGTCTGTGTGGGAGCCAGGAAAGGGGAAGAAGGCAGACATCTTTCCAAATCTCACAAGATCCCGAATAAAAGAAAAGAAGACCCAGAGAGGAGGCCCACAGAAGACACAGGCTTGCTCAGGAAGTGATTAGGTGATGCAGTGGCTGTACTGTTAGAACTGGAGTCAGGAAGATCTGAATTCAAATCTGACCCCAGATACCTAATAGCTGTATGACCCAGGGCAAGTCATTTAACCTCTGTCTGCCTCAGTTTCCTCATCTGTAAACTGGGAATAGTAATGGCACCTACCTCACAGGGTTATTGTGAGGAGCAAATGAGATAACATTTGTAAAGTACTCAGCCTAATGAATATAGATGCTTAGTAAATACTTGTTTTCTTCCTTCTGTGGGTTCACTGCTGGCCCATTGATGAAAAGACCAACCCGTCCACCATATTGGCCCTGCAGAGCTCAGAGAGTTATCCTCACCCCTAGGGACCAGCATGAATAAGAGCCCTGAAGGGTGGAGATTGCCCTGTTAGCACACGGCCAGAGTTCTGGCTCAGCTGCTGATTAACTGAAAGCTCACGGCTGCTAACCAGGGCTCCTCCACTACACATCCCCGTATGGTGTGACGCTGATCTCCTAGATACAAAATTCAGAGATGCCAGTTAGGTGACATAAGTGGATAGAGCTGTCTTTGGAGTCAAGAAGACCCGAGTTCAAATCCTGCCTAAGATCCCTACTACTGTGTGACGCCTGGGTGAGTAGTCACTTAATCTCTCTCAACACTAGTTTTCTTCATCTGTAAAATGGGGTGAATAATTAATAACAATAACACAATTATATATAATGTAACCACATACAATAATTATTCTATATAACTAAATATAATGAATATAGTTATAATGAATATACAATGACGAATATGGAATTCGTTATATTCACATAATGAATATAATAAAACAATAATTGAATACCAATAACAATGATAATAACCCCTCGCAGGGTTGTTGCCAAGATCAAACGAGATACGTGGGTAAGGCACTTTGCATAACAGAGAGCTGGTTAAATGGGAGCTATTATTATTAATACTTTGATCCAAAGAAATGAATCTCTAAGCGTTGACATTTCAGTCAGTCACCTAAGCATTCATTCCAAAACTTTGAAGAGCCCCTTATGTTCAAAGCATCGTGGTAGATGCTGGTGATGTAGTCATAGGACCTGGGTTTGAATCTAGGCACTGCCACCCTTTTGATTTCTCTGAGCCTCAGTTTCACCATTTGTAAGATGAGTGGATTGGATCAGGTGATATCTATGATCCCTTCTAGAATCTCATCATGCCATCACAAGGAAGGCTTCCTTCTACCCACGAAGAACTGACATTCCCCTGGAAGGTCCCACCATAGACCACCTTCAAGTATAGACCTGGAACAGAAAGGGACCGAGGAGAAATCTGACAAAGTGATTTTGGAAGACTTAAGAAGGGAGAATGTACTAACAACAAGGAGCATCCCAGAGGGCTTCACAGAAGAGCTGATACCTGAGCTCAGTCTTGAAGGAAGCTAATGATTCTGAGAGATGGAACACATTCAATCCACCTCTACAGTTGGCAGCAGCACCCAGGAGGGTTATGTGGCTTCCAGTCCCAGATGGGGGAAGGAAGAATTGGAGATAAAAGGATCTCCCGGTGCTATTAGTCGTGCCACATAGACAGATAGCTACCTGCATATGCATAGGGCCATTCTCATCACACTCACTGGCAAATCATCAGAGATTACTACTCCCATCCCACAATCTTAAGATTAGAGAATTTAAAGTGAGTGAGGAACCCAGGTCATCTAATTCAACCCTTTTGTTTTACAGATGAAGAACCCAAGATTCAAGGTGGTTAGATGTCTTCTGATGCCAAAGCCACTCATTTTTCCATTATAAAATGGTGCCAGTCCTTGGGGGAAGGGGCAAAATTCTCCAACAGAGAAAGGATGAGCTCTGAAGTTTTGGCTGACTTCAAGTTTGTTATGGGCAAGTCCCAGTGTGAACCTTGCTTCTTCCTCACTAAGTCTTCCTGGTAACTGGTGGTGCCAACTGTTGGCAGGAAACCTGGAATGCAAGGCCCGAGGGCACATTGATGGATGCCAGCCTTCTGAGGTCAGCCTGACCTAGGAAAGAAAATGAAAGTGTCTAGCTTCTAAAGCTTAGCCAGTATCCTGATGTTCTTGCTGGGCTCATTTATGGGGATGAAAGTTAGAAATCCCTCAGAATATTCATTTTTGCCTTAATCAAATATCAAGGAACCCAAAATTGAAGTAGTTTCACATAAGGGCCATTTTGTGGTAGTACACATTTGAAAAAGGCACATCTTACACTTAAAATGATATTTTAAATGTCCTTAGACTCCATAACATAGCAAACAAATCCCAGTCTTTCTAAACTGTTGAGATTAAAAGTTGAGGCATCTGAAGTTAACAACTTTCCCCAGTGAAACTTCACTGTGAAATCAAGCCCAGTTCCTTGGCTATTCTGGGGACAGGCATTTCCTTTATTCTCCCCAATCCCTCTCCTAGCTCTCACCCTGACCTTGAGCAGCAGAGTCAGAAGAGTATGAATCCTGGTTGTTTCACTTAAGACATGTATGAGTGAGTCCACTTTACTTCCCTGGCCTCAGTTTCCCCATCTCTGAAATAATGGGGCTGGACTAGATCAACATTTCTGACTTAGTCCACAGACAGTCCAAAGGAAATTGCAACTGGTACTTAAATCATTTCACCTAAAAGATCCTTATTTCTAAAAACCTATAAACTGTAATGATGGACTCTGGAGGACAAGATGAATTATGTTAACTTGACGACTTGATGCAGTCAACGTGAACAGAGGCTACGTTTCCATGAATTTCTCAGGAGGAATGCTGTCGTGGCCATGCCTCTGGATGGGGGGGAGTCCCTAGGTGTGATTCGTGACCTCTGAGGTGGTTTCCAATCTTCCAGCAACAAGCAGGCAAAAGATGTTGATTCTTTTGTTTGGGTTTGAATTTTTTTCTTTTGAATAGCGTCATACAGTTCATTTAGCTACCGTACTCACGTTTTAAAGTCTATTCAGTGCTTCTTTTTGATCCAAATATATATTAATGAAATAAAGGGTTTTTTTGATGAATGGAAACAAATGTGAGGGACTTTGGCGGTCATAAAAACAATGCTCATAAAAACAATGACTCAAGCACCTCAAATTTGCTTGCGATTAAAATGAAAATGAAGAACTTGCATACATGTTTAGGTTTTGTGTCTAGGCCTGGCTAGCCCATTGGATGATGGAAGTAGGGTCTAAAAGAGATCTTGTCAGTCTACAGCATTGACAGATAAGCACCTACTATAGTAAGAACTTTATAGATATCTCATTTAATCTTCACAACACTCCTGGAAGGTAGTGCTGTTAGGATCCCCGTTTTCAGACGAGGAAACTGAGACCGACAGAGGTTAAGTGACTTGCTCAGGGTCACACAGCTAGTGTCTAAGGTATGATTTGAATTTGAGTCTTCCAAGTCTAAGCCCAGTGCTCTCTATATTTTGCCACCTAACTGCCTGAAACTAAGATTATATTCAGTAGGGATAAGCACAGGACAGAAAGAATGGTGCAGTGGATAGAGCAGTGAGCCTAGAGTCAGGAAGACCTGAGTTCAAATATGGCCTCAGATACTAGCTGTATGACCCTTGGTAAATTGCTTAACCCTGTTTGCCTCAGTTTCCTCATCTGTAAAATGAGCTAGAGAAGGAAATGACAAACCTCTCCAGTGTCTTTGCCAAGAAAACCCCAAATAGTGTCATTGAGAGTCACAAATGACTGAACAGCAAGGGATATGTATAAAGGTGTATATTTGAGTTTCAAATATCAACTTTACCAGTACAGGACAGGAGACTTTTGTCCATCTGAAGAGAACTAAGGGGTGAACTTCAAATTTAATGAGTGAAATAGAAACCAGAACAGCTAATGGGATCTTGGGCTTTCTTAAGGAACTTTGAGGATGGTCCCTCTGCACTCTGCCCGGTCAGAACACACCTGGAGTACCGTGTTCAGTTCTGGGTGCTATCACTGAGGGAAGACGTTGGTAAACTGAGGAGCATCCAGAGCAGGGTGACCGGGATGGCAGAAGCCTTAAGATCAACTGGAGGAATTGGGGAGATTTATCCTGTGTAAGAGAAGATGAGGAAGATATGATAACTGTCTTCAAATATTTGAAGGATCGTCATGTAGAATGGGGATTAGGTATATCCTATTTAGCTCCCAAGGGCTGAACAAGGAGGAATGGGTAGAAACTGCAAAGAAGCAAAGTAGATTTGTTGTAAGGAAAAAAGACTTTGTAACAATGAAAGCTATCCAAAAGTGAAAAGGGCTACCTCAGGAAGTAGTGGGTTTCCCCTAATTGGAGGTCTTCAGGCTGAGGCTGGCTGACCATCTGGGAGGCATGTTATGGTGGGAATTATTTTGGGGTATGGGTTGGGCTGGATGGCCCCTGAGGTCCCTTCCAATTCTCAAATTCTATGATTTACAAATTGGGTTACTTGTCTGGCTTTAATCAGAGGAGAGTTTGCCAAGACTTCAGTGTGTTGTTTTTGGAGATGTTTTGTCAAATTAAAGCATGAAGCCAGCAAAGCTTTCTCCATATTTGAAGACAAAACATTGAGAATTAGAAAACACACCAACTGGTTTTCCAAATATAAATCTCTTGCCATAAAATGGCCATAGTATTTTTTTAAAAGCATTTGTCAGTCACAAAATGACATGTGAAGGCTTCCTACTTAATCAATTTTTAAATAACTGTCAGAAATATCCCCCCCCCCAACAATTTTCCATGGCTGTAGAATTACTGAGCTGTGGTCACTGGGAAAAGGTGAGGCTTTGGAATTATGGGATTCAGTAACTAAGGACAAAATGAAAACTATAGCTTTTTTTTCCAATAATACAATTAGTAACAAAATTGATGAATTATCAACGAACATGGAAAATAAATTGATTCATAAAGTTAAAAAATAAAAATGACTTGTCTCTTAAATGGACATGTTGACTGATATATCAAATTTAGACATTCTTTTATGCCATATTTCATTTTATTGCCATTATTATTGTAATTCAATTCAATTAAGTAAGTGCTTACTAAGTACCTACTTATTTCCTATGTGTTAGGCACTGTGCTAAAGATTGGAGACAGAAAAATAAAAACTGAACAGCTTCTGCCCTCAGGGAGATTATTTTATTCCATTACAGGAAACAACATGAATTCAAGTAAGTAAATGCAAAATAAATATAAGTAGTTTTAAAGAAAACTGAACCGACCTCTCAAACAGTTTTGAAATAGTTAAGCTAATAAATGAACATACTCAGATGAATATGTGCTTGCCTTAGTGTGAATATTCCTTTTATCCCTCTATATTTTCTTTCCTGTGCAATTCTCAGTTGTGTCTTTCCACGAATCCTACATTGATACTAAATCTGTAGATCGGAAATACTGCCCAAAAACGTACGTACCAATGAGGCAACAAAGACAAGTCTCAGTCATCTTAGTTTGTTTCGCGTGGATCTATAATTTCATCGATGTGGGGAAATCCAGGTGTGGAAACTAACCAATGCAGATCAATAATGTATCTGTAACCTAGAGTCTAAAAGAGCCTCCCTCAGGTACTGAGAAGTTGAGTGACTAGTCTAGAATCATCCAACCATTATGTATCAGAGGCATCCGACAATAGGAGCAGTGTAATGAAGTTACCCCAACTGCAATGACATTTACACAATATTTTACTTTCCATAAAAGTTCACATAATTACCACCATATTTAGATGGAGTTTTTACATGATCCTCAATGTTGTTGTTCAGTTATGTCCAACTCTTCATTACCCCATATTGTGGTTTTCTTGGCAAAGATATTGGAGTGGTTTACAATTTTCTTCTCCAAATCATTTTTACAGATGAGGAAATTGAGGCAAACAGGGTTAAGTGACTTGCCCAGGGTCATACAGCTAGTATCTGAGACTAGATTTGAACTCATGAAGATGAGTTTGCCAATTCCAAGCCCAGCACGCTATCCACTGAGCCACCTCACTGCCTTTATGTGATCCATACAAACCTTAAATTTTATTAAGAACATTACGAATTTTTATAGGTCTGTATGAAAACACAGGGCTGGACAAGCACACTGACTAAAATCTCCAGTACGTGGGATGTCGAGAGGGAAATTTTTGGATTGTTTTTTATTCCCAAAGCTCTATAATAAGAGGACCTGTGTTCAAATCCTGACTGTCATTTACTACTTGGGTTGATTTTGGACCTTAAATAAGTGTCTCTACTTAAGTTTCCTCACCTGCAAAATAAAGGGATTGGATTAGGTGATTTCTTAGGTCTCTTTCAGCTCCAAATCTATCATCCATTTCCATATAAAATGTTAATGTTTGCAAATGAAAAAAATTCACATTTAGCTAACTATTTTGATGATAAAAGTGGGCTGAAAAGCTCACTTAGTTATAAGGTCCCTTTTCATTCATAAACGAATTAAATTACAGTCCCCAAGGCACTTTATAAATTTGTGTAATAAAATCAACACGTTTAAGAAAAAGTTTAAGATCGGGTGAAAGCACACATAAGAGGATAATTATGAAATACTCCTGTTTTGCCCTGAATTCTCAAACTTATTAGGCTTGAATATGAGAAGCATGACGAATATTATTTGTAAACTCTTGGAAACACTCTATGAAATATTCAATGTCAGCGATCCACCAGAATAAGATTTCTTGTGCTCAGGCAGTGTGTTGTGACTCATCAAAACAGCCACTCCACCTCAACATTAATTATCTTCAGGCTTAGGTTTATAATCAATGTTTAATTCAATGACGGTAGTTCTGGAATGAAAACAAAGACAGAATAAAAAGATTATTACACCTTTCATGGCCCCTTTTCAAGTACATACTTACAACTGCAGGTTATGTATAAAACACCATCTTTTGTAGAGGCTGACAAGGCAGAAAAATTCTATCAAGAGCATGATGACATCCTGAAGAGTCAATCTGCTTATGCTTTATTGTGACTTTAAAACACAGATGAACATAGTAGAAGATTATATATATGTATGTATATATATGTATGTACACACATGCATATATACACATGTATGTGTATATATACATATGCACACATATACACACACACGACCAAATAAGCTGTATGGAAGCTTCATGCCTATGCAACATGAATGTTTACCTTAAGAAATGGGCAGATATTCACTGGACGTGGCAAACAATATTAAAAAAAGATATTTTTACAGACAGAAAACAAGTAGTTATTGGTATGGCAGTCAATTCTAAATCAGTAATCTGCATGTAGTAAAATCACCGACTTGTTAAAGCAAAAGTCAAATTCAATACCGAATTAGAAAAATGAATGAAAATTAGAAGACATGGTGGCCAACTGAGGCATCTACAACTTGACCTAACTAACAAGTTGTTGATGCCAAAAAATGGGAACTGAACAAAACGCTAAATTTCAGCACAGACTATTACAGTTTCTAAGGAAGTTTGGCTGATGTAAAACCAATTATTACCACAACAGGACCAAAAAAGTCTAGAAATCGCTTCAGCTAGGAAATGCTTAATCTCTCACCTCTAATCTCTCACCACTGGTATAATTTTGAACAAGTTACTTCATCTCCTAGTCCTCAGTTTCCTCATTTGTCCTACAGAATATATAATAACTTTCTCTTCTTTCCAAGCAGAGAGAGATAGACCAACCAAAGGCAACAGCAGTTTAAAATATAAACTCATTTGTAAAATATCACAGAGGGATATTGTAGATAATTAAGAGCAGTATCAGCTCATAAAAAAATGAGAAGCAGTAGGGAGAAGAACAAATTTGTAAAAAGCTTGCTGAGAGACTCAACTAAACCCTAAGTCCATCCCAGAGGCATTTAAGGATTTACTAGAAAAAAATAAAAAAGAGAAATAATGTAAAAATAACAGTAAATATTTATATAACAAAATCTTTTCTCTATGAACAAAAGTGGAGACCCTACATCTAGATTCTTATGTGTATATATATATAGTATCATTGACTTTTTTGCAGTATATCCCTAGCAGTGAGATCTCTGGATCAAAGGTATAGATTTCTAGTTACTTTTTGTGGATGCTTCCATACTGCTTTCCAAAAGGCTCTAAACCAATCCATAACTCATTTAGCAGTGTGTTAATATGCCTGTCTTTCTGTAGCCCCTCCAGCACTGACTATTCCATATTTTGTCATCTCTACCAATTTGCTATATTTGAGATGAAGCCGCAGAATTGTTTTTATTTTAATTTCTCTCAATATTAGTTATTTGGAGAAACTTTTCTTATGATCATTAATAGTTTGCAATTCTTTTGAGATCTGCTTGCTCATATTACTTTACCACTTATTGTCGCTAGTCTCTTTGTGATTCCATGAACAAGACATTCTGTGTTTCAGCTTTGGATGCTTTCTCTGACTGTCTTATGCCTGGAATCCTCGTGGCTTCCTTCAAAAAATCCCAACCGAAATCCCATCTTAATCACTATTTCCTGCCTCTCTTAAAAGTTGAGTGCCTTCCCTCTCTTAATTATTTACTATTTATCTAGTACATAGTTTTTTGTACATATTTAATTGACTGACTGCCACTTGGTACCCCTATAGGCACCATCAGTGAGAAAAATCACCCTTTTATTGCCCTGAAGGAATCCATCCTAGGTCTTGCAACCCACTGATATAGCTGCCCACCATGAGACCACCACGCATGGGTGCAGATTGCACACTGCAAAGGAACCTCTTGCTTGAGATGCCTGCCACCATCTTTCTCCTCCATCTCACATACTGTCTGCACATTTACCTTTGGGACCCCTCTGCTACCTGCCCTGACCTATTGTGTCCTATCAGGACTAAGGTTAAAAAAAATTAAAAACTTTAGGATGGCCACACTGGCCTACTACCATACCATCTGGATTCTTTATCCCCATACCTTGTGGCAACCAAAAACTTAACTATAACTCTGTTCCCTAGATTGACCTAGGTATTCTGTGCTGGGGCCCTTCTCTCTCCAACCTAATTGCCATGTCAATCAGTCAATAAACATGTATTAAGCACCTACTGTATGCAGGCACTGTGCTAAGTGCTCATTGTCGTTTAGTTGTTCCTGTCCCACAAGGGACATCCCGATGTTGGTGACACCATCCAGCTGCTTCCTCTAGCTCCTGCCCACAGGACCCCAAAGGCTGAATTTGAATGTTCAAAGCTATTAGAGGTGGGTAAAATTGAATGACTCTCTAAGGTTGGGGGCAGGGAGGCAGCAGAGAATGAGGGGCACGATATTTTTCCTTCATTGAAATGAATACAAGAATAACCCTCCATTTTCATTGTTGAATGGTCAACCACATCTAACCCTTATGTTACTCATTCCTTCACCACCATTCTAGTACAAAGATAGCCAAAAGATAGACGAATTCCACAATAACAGACTGGCAGGTTAGAAAAACCTCTTTTCTCTCATACACAACATGCTGCCCCCAAGACAAGTAGCTGACCGATTGTGAACCCAGCATGAGAGTTAGATGGAGCGCTGGACTTAGAATTAGGGAGACCTGACTTCGAGACCAGCCTCGGACTTCCAATCTGTGTAACCCTGGGCAAATCACTTAACCTTCTCAGTTTCCTCATCTACAAAACGGGTATAAAAATAGCGCCTAACTCCCAGGGTTGTTGTGAGGATCAAAACATGTGAAGCACTTTGTAAACCTAAAAACACTAAATAAAGGCTAGCTGTTATTATTATTATAGGGGCAGTGTGCTAGACCTGGAGTTAGGACTTTCTGAGTTCAAATCTGTGTAGCTGTGTGACCCTGGGCAAGTCATTTAACATGTTTGCCTTAATCCACTGGACAAGGAAATGGCAAACCACTCCAATCTCTTTGCCAAGAAAACCCAATGGACAGTGTGGTCCATGGGGACATGAAGAGTCAGGCACAACGAAACAACAACAAAGTATGATTATTGCTATCTGTTTTATGTATGCCATAAGTTCAAACAAAATAAATACTAAATAACACCTGAAAATTAAAAAATAAGTTCAAATCTAGCCTCAGATACTCACAAGCTGTGTAACCCTGGAGGAATCACTTAACTTCTGTTTGCCTCAGTTTCCTCATCTATAAAACAGGAACAATAGCATCTACTTCCCAGGGCTGGTGACAGAATCAAATGAGATGAGATTTATAAAGTATTTTGGAAACATTAAAGCACTATATTATGTGAGATGTTATCTTTCTTGTTGTCATTATTACTATTACTTCAAGTATTTACGGGAAATAGCTATCATTCAGCACCCATAGATACTACATCCTTTTGTTCCAACTATTTCTTCTCCCTTTCTTCACTTGTAACGCATATACAGAAAAAGGATATTTACTAACTGTACTCTAAATTATAATAAAGTAAATTTTCTTGCCCTGGCACCACCATCATGAGGATATCCAACGCAGATGGCAGAAGGATTCCCCATAGACGGTGAAGGTCCTTCAAACACTTCTGTTTGTGGGGACATCATCATGCTGATTGTGTTAATGCCCCCAGTCATCATCCTGGGAAGTATCCCCTGGGGAGATGCTTCCTGTCACTGCTCCGGTAGGTGCTATAGTCACATCTATTGGAAATCCAGAAAAGAAAGTTCTTGAAAATCCTTGGCACTGTCAAATGTTTCAAAACTTGAAACTGATAGGATTTTTATCAATAGAAAAGACGTCAAAGAAGAGGCATTTCCATCTGCCTCTTTAGGGCAAGCTAGGTGGTGAAGTAGAGCGCTGGGCTTGGAGTCAGGAAGACCTGGAGTTCAAATCTGATCTCAGTCACCAGCTGTGTGACCCTGAGCAAGTCACTTAATCCTACTTGCCTCAGTTTCCTCATCTGTAAAATGAGCTAGAGAAGAATTGGCAAACCAGTATCTTTGTCAAGAAAACCCCAAATGGGGTCACAAAGAGTCTGGAACAACTGAGCAACAATAAATTTATCATCTGCTTTGCTGTTGCACACAAAGGACCTTGGGATTGTTCCATCTGACTTACAGCTGTAACTTTTCATAAGAATGTGAGCTCCTTGAGAGCATGTTTTAACAATCTGGCTAGCAGCTTCTGTGGGGGGTCCAGATCCACCCACAGCCAGCACCCAGAAAGCTGCCGGACAGCCAGAAAGCCCAGGTTCTTTTGATCTGCCTTAACAAGGAGAGCAAGGTTAAGGGGTTGGCAAGCTTACTTTAATTCAGCACACAAATATCATTCACTTAGTCCAGGGGAAAAAGCCAGCACCCTGAACTTCAGAGCAAAATACAAGCAAACTACAAACATCAACAGACAGACCTTGTCTGATTCAAATCCCAATACATAGTTACCAGAGTTCAACAAAGTCTCAGCATCTGGGTTTACAAGCTGGAGGGCTCCTTAGCTACAGCTATCCGGAGTCTCTTCATCAACACCATCTCAATAGCCCTTAAACAAATTACAAACAGACAGACCCAATACAATTCACAGTTACCAAGGAACCATCAACATCTGAGTTCAGCTGGGAGCTCAACAAAGCTGGCTCAGAGTCATATGCCACTCCTGCTGCGTCTCAGAGCTCCAAGGAAGAAGAGGCCCACCCCTGGCTTTTATATCTTTTTCAGCGTCAGGGGTGAGTCACGCATGCGACTCACCCACGAGACCCAAAATCGTCACAAAGAGGTGGACTCAAACCCACGTGGTCCAAGAGCCCCCCCCCCCACCTCCCAGACATGTCACTCAAACTCATGTCTAAACTAAGCCCTCCCCTGAGGCAAGGAGGCACCAAGGACACCCAAATCTTGGGCCTGGGGCTTAGCACTTAACAAGATTCAATGAAATAGCTGAATCACTCAACGTAAACAAAAGCCAAACTCTTCAAGGGCACTTGTTGAACTAAGTGCTAAGGAGACCATTTTGCCTTTCCAACACAGAGCAGGGCCTGTTTTATATTTCTATCTGTATCTCTAGCACTTAGCACATTTCTTTGTATACAGTAAGCGCTTAATAAATGCTTTAGTCATTTATCAATCCACACAGTGCTTTAGAACCTTCTAAATAAGATCTCAGTTACTCAAATGGGTTTGGCCTAACTATCCAAATGGGAAAATTTTCCATTGTTACCCATGCCAAGTCAAGGAATCTAGGTGATTCCCAACATATCAGGCTGACCCTCTGCTGATGATTTTCAGGAACATAGGAACAACAGTAACATAGATTGAGAAGGTATAGACAGGTGATGATCTATACCTTTGGAAAGAGTACCAGCTTTAATGAAATCATGGAATTATCAAAGTACCACAGCAAACTTTTTACCTTGATAATAACAAAATCAAAGCATAGAAATTGATGGGTGCCTGGCAGTGATCCACGAATTTCAGTCCCACCCCAGGATAGGAAAATATAATGAATGAGAAAGGAAGACATTAATCACACTGCTTGTCTTCAATTTCTAGGAAATTATTACTATTATTAATATTTGTTGTAACACTCATAAAATATCTATTGCTTTGTATACTTTCTTAATGTGAATTTGTGTTCCATTGAAGTGATTAAAATGTGTGTGTATGTGTAGATGACATGTTTGTAGGAAAAGAGGCCAAAAAATTAAAACCATCCCTTGCAGCTCTCTTGCCCATCCCAGCTCAAAAGAAGCATTTAACTTAGCATGTGAAAAAAATGGCTAGCCAAATGGAAAAGACAGGCCAGCTGTCCACTGGAATTATTTCACTGGGGGATGGGCAGACTGAAACGGGTGAGTGCATGTCTCCTGTAACACATTAGAGGCTGGGTCTCCATTGCCACCCCCAATTGCCTTCCCTGGGAAGGGTTTGAGATGTCAGGCAATATTATAGCAAGTTCTACAAGGCTGCCAAGGTGTGTGTGTTCAAGGGTCTCCCCACCAGGCTACTCCCTTCTGAGATGATTTCAAGGAGGACCAGGGGTGGGGTCGCATCAAAAGGGACCCTAGCAATTTCTACAACTACCCCTTCCCTGATGCTAAAGCCTTGTACCCAGAGGAATTCAGCCAAGAAACTGTCCTACTTTTTTTCATTCCCTTAGACTTGTAACACCGTGTAATGGACATGTAATGGGTATGAAATGACTTTGAAATACTAGGCAGATAGAAAGTACCACCCAAAGTGGCATTATTAACATTATTGTTTATGTAGATAAGAATGCTAATACTTGTCATTAAAATGGGTTACTTTGATATTACTGAAGCTGTTCTTTTAATAATTTTGATGAATATTGTTAAACGTAACCATTTGGGAGATTTCTTTCCCTCCTCCTCATACCCCCACCACCCAAAAGTACACCCAAAAGAAATCTATACACATCTTCCCCAATTTTTCCCCTCCACCTTGGGTGGGGCTGGTAATAGAGAGGAAACAGAACCTTGGGAAAGAGAAGAAGGCCGTAAATGGTGAAAGCAGATGCATCGGGGAAAGAATAGAAAGACTGAGGTGGTTTTTGTTCTCATCTTACCCCAGGGATATAGCAGTGAAGGATTAGAGAATTCTATAGACAATCATCATCCTTATCAAAGAAATGAGGATTTTGTGAGCTACAGAGTTATAAAGAGAGGCAGGAAACTGGAAAGAGAAAGAATAGTCTCTGTTAGAGGCAGCTAGTGGATACAGCACTGGACCTTGAGTCAGGAAGACCTGTGTTCAAATCTGGCCTCAGATACTAGCTATGTAACCTTGGACAAGTCACTTAACCCCATTTGCCTTAGTTTCCTCAACTGTAAAATTGGGATAACAATAGTTCCTACCCCTCAGGGTTGTTGTAAGGATCAAATGAGATAATATTTAGAAAGTGCTTAGTGCAACTCCTGGCACACAGTAGGTGTTTAATAATGCTCGTTTCCTTCCTATTACCACTCTTCTACTTTTGAGGGGCACGTAACAATGGCCCTAGACAGGACTTGTTGGGGCAGAGCCTCTTCCAAAGGAGTCCTTATGGTCAAACTATGGGTGAATGAAACTAATGGCTCCTCTGTGTAGGACTTCAGCTTTGTTTCTTTTCTTTAAATAAAGTTTTATTTCATGATATTATATTCTCAGGCTCAAAAATCAATGTAGATGGCACCTGTAGCCATGAAAATTAAAAGATGCTTCCTCCTTGGGAGGAAAGCTATATACATCATCTTCCCGACAAAGATCTGTATAGTCAAAACTATGTTTTTTCCGGCAGCTATGGATGTTGTGAGAGTTGGACTATAAATAAAGTTGAGTGTCACAGAAACAACACTTGAACTGCAGTGCTGGAGAAGACTTTTGAGCATCCCTTGGACAGCAAGGAGATAAAATCTGTCAATACTTAAAGAATTTAATTCTGGCTATTCACTGGAAGGTCAAATACTGAAGCTGAAGCTTAAATACTTTGGCTACATAATCAGAAGATGATACTCATTCAAAACACTGTGATGTGGGAAAGATTGAAGGCCAAAGGAAAGGGGAACAGCAGAGGATGAGATGGATAGATAGTGTCATGAAAACAACGAACATGAACTTGGACAGACTTTGGGCGATAGTGGAGAATAGAAGGACCTGGAGTGCTATGGTCCATGGGGTCATGAAGGGTCAGACACGACTGAACAAATGAACAACAACGAAAACTGCTAAATATGTGTTTCAGGTTGGAATTCCATCTCAATGTAGTGGGGGGAACCAGGGGGATGCACCACATCTACATCGTCCCAAGTTTCCTGGGTAGAGGCTATGAGCCAAGAGAGTCAGAAAATCCCCCTCCCAAAGTGTACCTGAACCCTTTATGTCATCAGAGCATCTCTGACACAAGAGTTACAGAAGAATACCTAGTATTTCTATAATGCTTTCAAAAACATTTTCACCCATTATATCATCTGATCCTCATCACAACCTTGGGCCATAGGTAGAGGGGTATTCTTTTGCCCCTTAGATAAGGACACCTGATTCTGAGAAATTTGTCCACGGTCACACAGTGAAATTGTGGCAGCATGGGACTAGAAACCCAGACTCCAATATGATGTGTGAAGGAACAAATCTACTGTTACTTTTATTAGAGTTGTCTATTTTGACTTACTTTCCTGTTATAAAGCTAGCAACACAACTCAGGACAACCATTTCCCTGTGGAGTAGCATCTTACCTTGAAAAGAATATAATAAATAGGCATCAGAAAAACTTGACCTGCAAAAAACTTGGTCATTTGTTGTACTCAAGGCATATCAGTCATATCTACCTTAACTCTTATCCCTAGAGATGTTGCCAAGGAGACTTGGCAGACTAGGGGATCGGAAGGTTGGAGTAGGGGGTTAGGGGTTAGTGTCTGGGGGTGGCACTTGGCCTTAGAGGAATTTCCTTCCAGTAGCACATGTGTCTTAGACACAAAGAAGGTATGGAAGAGGAGAACTATGAGCCACATCCCAACTTCCCCTGCTTTTTTTTTTAAATTTGGAGGGAATTTGGGACTGAGTCCTACCCCAGCAAGAGACAGCAGGAAAAGCAACCAAACTCAGACCTCTTGGCACTGTCGAACATGCATAGTGGTGGGGATGGCAGTAGACCAGAGCGGAGAACAGATTGTGGTTGATGATACAACTTGAACCCAGCCTCTCCCAGCTCCTCCATATTCGCTTTCCCCAATCATGATGGGAAAGCTCTCTTTACCTGTCCAGCCACTTAACTTCCCATTCTCTCAACAAATGAGAAGGAGGAAGGGAGAAGGAAGAAATTCAACTCCTTCACTCTTCATTTAGATTATAGCCTGCTATGCTTTATTTTAATTATGAACATAAATAATATAAACTACACTGTTTGAAATTCCTATTAAAATGCTTGGTCATTTATCATTATTTCAGTCTAAGCCAACAAGACCAGTGTTCAAGATGGAGAAAGGGAAGTTAACTCAAAAAGGAGGGGAGATTTTCCCTAGTTAGGCCAAAGCAGGGAGAGAATTTCTAAAATCTGAATAATCTCTGAGATATCCATACCCCAGATTGCTTTTAAACCCAGAAAGAGGTTTAACATGAGATTGAGCCATTAGCAGTGGCAAGTGGAGGCTGGCGTGTTTGCTTACACAATCACACCCTGTACTCAGTACCAGCACACGAGTCCACCTGTCTATAAACAAGCTGAAAGCTGGAGGCAATCTACAGACAAGAAATGAGAATTTAGCAGGAGGTACACCAGAGGAGGACACCAGCTTTCAAAAAGGAAGAGCATCTTCTACTGGAAATTTGAGGAAGCTGACACTAGACAGGGTCCTAGGATGAGGGAATCAATGGATGACAGGAATAATAGAATTGAGGGAGGTAAAGAATCTTAAAGATCTTCTTGTCCAACCTATTCATTCTACATATGGGGAAATGGACCCACTGAAGAAAAGGGAACTGAGAAGTGAGAACATAAAACTGTCCTTGACTTATTCACAATTTACAGGCTGGTTCTGAGTCTTTACTTACGCCCTCTGAGTACCCTCGTTTGCCATGCAGAGGCTACTGGAAGCTCAGAGCTGGGTCATCCAAATAGCCCAGGGCTTTTTAATCACTGTTCCCAGGAACTAGTATGTACCCAGTTTTACTGGCTGGATACAGGCAGAAGCATGAGAGGGCTGCCATGTATTAAGTTAACGTTCACTCCAACCCTTCCCTAAGTGGAACCTGGGTGGAGGGGAGGGGAAGCGCATGGTGGGCAGGGCACCATCTAAACCCAGATCTAAATGTGAAGGCCCAAAACTCACCTTAAAATTGCCAGAAGATGCACATCTGAACATACCCCTCTCTGCTTCCACAAAGCCCTGTCCCCAACTAACCATTCTTTCTCTCTGACCCCCAACACGGTTATTTCAAGCACAATACTGATACTGTACACTCCATTCTTTGTGCACAAATTCACAGTTTTCTATGTCCTTGGATACAAAGAACTGGGAAACAGTTTCAAAACAAGCCTTCTCTACAAATTGCCAGTGTCAAGAAAATGTCACAGTCATATCACAGCTCAGGGGAATAATTCATGATTGTGGACAATCGCTAAGTGGTTATTAATTAATTAGCTGTCTAGACACCCCCACCCCCACCCCTAAAGAATGTAAGTTCCTTGTGGAGAGGCATTAGGTTTATTTTTTTTTCTTTTCATCTCTAACACCTTGCATACAGCCACAACTTGGTACATGATGTAATCAGTGCTTCTTGAATTGAGCTATCTCTGAGATCTCGTCCAGCTCTAAAATTCCAAGATGCCGCAATTGGAAATAACTTAATTCCAACCATATAGAAAATAACAATAATAATCTGGGGAATTAAACACACACAGGCAGTAACCAAACCAAAGTTGGCAGTCATAGTGGGAGCTGACCACAAAGTGGCTCTTTGGTGACATTTTGACATGGGAATGATTTATTACTGTCATATCCGATGGCTCAGAGAGTTTGACAATTGAGTACCATCCAAAGGCCACAGGTTCCTCCCTGGGCAAAGGCACTCACTCTTCTTTCCTAGTTGCACCTCATTTATCTGGCCCACTTTGCTAGAGCCAACCACATCTGCAATCTACTTGGAGGCCAAGCAGACACCCCTTTAGCCCCCATCCCCAAATCCTCCCTCCAAGAGGTGCTGAGTGCATTAGAGAGTTTCAGAAGTACTTGAGCTTTTTAAGGGGGAAAAAGAGGGGAGGGAAATGACAGTCAATTAAAAAACAATTTTTCCTCTCGCAATCATTAATCAAAGGAGTCAGCCGAAGTCCAGGCACTGACACCTGGCAAAGAGCAATGTGGAGGCCCCGAATGATTCCAGCTCCCCTGGAAAGTGCCTGAGTCAGCCAGCCATCCACCCATCGGTCCACTCTCCTGCAGTCTTGAAGGAAATGGGAATTAGTAGAGACATTTGGGGAAGCAGGGGGTAGCAAAAGAGGCACAAAGAAATTTGACTGATTGGAGGTCTCTGGGGGAGAAGAAACAGGGTCTTGGGGTCACTCCCTCACCAAATTAGGAGTGTCTGTCATTTGAAACCTAAATAAGTGGGAACAGGAGTAAGAGATTTTCTGCACAGGGAAAGCTTTCTGTTGGTTTGCTGGTAACTAAATTGCAGAGAGGCCCAACACAATTAGTGGGTTGCAATTTTTCAGTTCTTCATTCAGTCACAATTTAGCACCTTCACATCTAGTGCTAGTCACATAAAGCCACAGTTAGGAAACTCTGCTGTTTGAATACAGAATAAATTAGAAATGGAGGTGGGTGGGGAAGCAAACAAGGAAGAGAAGAAAGAAAACAAAGAGATCCTGGGAAACAGGAAGAAGAGAAAGAGAGAGAAGACAGAGGAGAACCATGGCATCTTGGAAATAGAAAGGAATTTATAGGAAATCCAACCCCTATCTGAAGTAGGAAGCCCTTTAGGAACCAAATAAACATGGTGGGGAGGTGGAGGAGAGGAGAGAGAAAGGAGGAGTTGGGAAGGCTTCTTAGCCTGACCGAATTGAGCCCTGATGGAGAGAGTAGATGGCCAGGATGGATAGGCAGCTCCTCTTGGGGGACCCATTTCCTGCCAACTATATTCATAGTCCAAGCCCAGCTACAACATAAACAGTAGTAAAAATTGTAACTGTCAAGCCAATTCCTTAACATCAGAAAAAAAAGTGTGAGCTAAAACCGCTAGAGGCACAGGACTCAACCACAGTCCAACACTATGATCTAAAGGGAGCTGAGGGAAGTGAAGACTTCCATCCTTAGAAAAGAATGGAGAAAGAAAGAAAGAAAAAAAAAGAAAGAAAGACAGACAGACAGACAGACAGACAGAAAGAAAGAAAGAAAGAAAGAAAGGAAGGAAAGAAAGACAGACAGACAGACAGAAAGAAAGAAAGAAAGAAAGAAAGAAAGAAAGAAAGAAAGAAAGAAAGAAAGAAAAGGAGAGAGGGTGGGCAGGAGGGAGAGAGGAAAGAGAGAGAAAGAGAGCAAGGATGGAAGGAAGGGAGGGAGGAAGGAAGGAAGGAAGAAAGAAAAAGAAAGAAGAAAGAAAGAAGGAAGGAAGAAGAGAGGCAGGGAAGGAAGGAAAGAAAGAAAAAAGGAGAAAGATGAAAGAAAGGAAGGAAGATAGATAGAAAGAAAGAAAGAAAGAAAGAAAGGAAGAAAAAGAAAGAAAGGAAGGGAAAGAAAAAGAAAGAAAGAAAAAAAGAAAGAAAGGAAGGAAGGAAGAAAGAAAAAGAAAGAAAGAGGAGGAAGGAGAAGCTGAATAGTACAGAGAGAAGCCAAGTTACACTTGGCAGGAAGCTGGGGATCTTTCATGGATTCCACCCTCTCCATTGGTTTGTAAGGAGTCAGGCTTAGAGTCTTCACCCTCACTCCCCAACCTTTCGCGTCACAGACACAAGGAATGTTAGAGCTGGGATAGACTTTAAAGAACCATATAATCCCACCTCTTCATTACACAGAAGAAGAAACCTAGGTTCAGATACTCCCCAAATCTGAGGGGAAAACACCAATCTACATCCTCAATCTCTTCATCTATAAAATGGGAATAAGAATACGTGCAATACCTACCTTACAGGATTGCTGTGAGAACGAGAGGGAGTCAAGACAAGTCAAGAAGCATTTATTAAGTGCTAACTATCTGTCGTCCTAAGTGGTGGGGACACCAATAGAAGTAAAAAGAAGGCATTTACCTTCTAATGGGGAGCACAACACATGAAAAAGAACTGAAAATGGAATGGGGAGGGAGGTATTCATGCCAGGGTGTGATGGTCAAATCCAAAGCATGAAGGATGATTGGTTTAGGTCCTTCCTCAAAATGGCAGTTCCAGGAGGAGCTCACCAATGAGAGAAGGAGGCCACAGGAGCAATGGGAGAAGGCAACTGAAGCATGGTGGCAAAGTCAAAAACATAATGTATATAAAGTACTTTGTAAAATGGAAAGCCTTTATAAAGAACTATTACCATATCATTTCCAGCCTGAGGATGCTCTATCCTATAAGGGTAGAAGCAGAGGGAGAAGACTCAGGGGAGTTTACAGAGACATGGGAAAAAGATGAATGAATAGTAATAACAATTACTCACATATACATACATACACACATACATACATACATATATATATACATATATATGTATATATATATATATGCCTTAAAGTCTGTAAAGTCTTTTCTTCACAAAATAAGGAGCAGAGATGTGCTGAGCAGTGCAGCTGTGTGTTAGAGTAAAACATGTCCTGGATTTGTCACTGGGAGACCTGGATTCAAGTTCTAGGTCAACTACTCACCACTTGATTGATCTGAGGCAAATACTTAACCCCCCGGGCTTCAGTTTCCTACTCTGTAAAATAAAAGGGTTGGCCTAAATGACTTCTAAGGTCCTTTCCAGTTCTTACTCCTATGAGCATGAGCCCCCAATACCTGGTGAAGATGTGTTCATACATCCTCCATTATTATCCCTAGAGTATGAACAATTGCTCAGCATCCAAGTGAGTGAGGACCCAGTCACCAGGGCAATATTGCTTGGACCAACTTCCCCAAGGGCTACTCCCTCAGCTCATGACAAGAATTGAATCATCCTGGTCCCTTCTTGGGGCTAAACAATGTTAATTCCTTTCACCTTTCCTCAGAGGATCCATTTTCCATCCCTTTAATCATCTGTGTTGGTCTTCTAGAAATCTTTTCCAAGTCCTCTACAGCCCTTTTTCAAGTGTAGTGACCCAGATTGGACACAGTACCCTAATCGGGGACTGACTACAGCTAAAGATACAAGAATGATTCTTTCCAAAACCTCATGCCTGAGGAACTTTAAATTAAATGTGTTCAAGACATAGATGAGAGAGAGACAAGACAGAGAGAGAGAGAGAGAGAGAGAGAGAGAGAGAGAGAGAGAGAGAGAATTCAAATATTTAAATACTTTAAATAAATTAAAAACTTTAAAATATTTAAAGAAATAGCCATATAAAAATAAGATTAAGTTCCATAGGAACGAAAATAAATACACTTGGAGAAGCCCAAAAATACAAACACAGTTTAAGATAGGCATCAAAGAAAAAGACCTGAGTCATAATTGTAGCTCATGTTTATATTGAGTTTTATGATTGCAAAGTACTTTACTGACATTGTCCTATTTTATCCTCCAGCTTGGTATATTGTCTTTAGTTTCAGAGGACCTGGTTTCAAATTCTGCCTCTAATGTGTATGATCTTAGGCAAATCCCTTACTGTCCTTGGGCCTGAGGGCATAGACCAGATGACTTCTGAAGTTCTTTCTAGCTCCATATCTGTGAGGATCCTTATGACTTCTTCATTTTATAGGTAGGGAGCTTGCAGCCCAGAGAAAGGTGACGCAATTTATCTGATAACCATTTCCAAATCCATCCTTCAATGGAGCCATGATCTCATCATCATTAAGCACTCCCTGCAGTGGGGCAGATTGTTCCCTATATATACCTTCTCAAGATACATATTTTTATCCAAGCAATTTCATAAACTCTCATTAGAGGATTTACCCAACAGCTACCAAGAAACTTTCTCTGAATCTTTTAACATTCCATAGGAACCAATGCAATATTTGGGCTGTGTATTTCTTATTCCTCACCCTTGGTATGGAACAGCCTCACTGCCATTCCTATTCATTCACTTCTTGTATGATCAAAGAAGCTATTTGACCCCTCCTTCCCTAAGGAAGTGATTAAAGGAAAGGCATTAAAACTGAATATCACCATTTCCTCCCAAAAGTTAAACCAATGTAAAGCAATAACCACAGCAAGGAGGCCAGAAAAACCCACAAATTGCCTCAAGCAGCAAAGACTTGATCTCCTTTCCTTGTGGAAAGACAAGACGACAAACAAGAATAATAGCTTAAAACATAAATTAATTTGCAAAATGTTATTGGGGTGGTGGTTGTAGAAGATTATAAGCAGTATTTCCTCATAAAATAGAGATCAATTGAAGTGAAAAAGACTGCAGAAGAGTTGGTGTGAAATCCAACTAAGACAATACCAACATCAGTTGTAGATGTAGCCAAGAAGACAACAGACGAAAAAATGGGAAAAATCTGCTAGTGTTTTATAGCAATCTGTTTTCATCATCTATGATGGTAGAACCCCCAAATGGCACTTAAGAAAGATGAAGCTAGGAAGAGCAGCTAGACCAGAATAAGTCCATGCAGATGAAATCTATACTGAAAGTAGTAAGTTTGAAAACATTAAAGGATTGATTTTCAAGATAAATTAATGAATGGTGTTACTACCCAAAAAGGCAATCAAGAGAACATCAATAATTATTAATTCATATGCCTACTTTCTCATCTCCATAAAATATAGATAAGAATGGTCTACACATGCATCAAGGGTAACCTTGATATCAATATGAATAGGAAACACATAGGTTTTCACAAACAATTTTCTATAGAAGACCCCCATGTTCACAGTCATACAATCAGTGCAGAGAATACTCAGATCCCACTACATTTATTTTGAATGTTTGCACATATATATGTATTTGTGTATATATAATATACACATTAAATATATGTGTGAATACTTTTATAAATTTTTACATAAGAATGCTTTGCATATTTATATATTTAAAGCACTTGAATAATTATATATGTGTGTATATCTGTATATATTTAAAACATTTGAAATAGTAAAGCAAAATATAACCTTTGAGGTTTTTCTTCAATAAGATATCTTTCACATATATGCTGAAGTCATGTAAGATTCCTTGATAAATGCAATCACGAATAGAATTTCGTTCAACAATACTTTCTTAATATCAAGTGAGGCCTACTTAAAACAGGGAAATGTGTCTATAGGTATCCTATAGAAAGTCCAAACAGAAAAGGAATAAAGGTATTCCTATTAACCTAAGGTTAATTATTAAGGTCACACAGCTAGTAAATGAAATGAATGAATAATTGAAAAAAAATTTAAGAGCATGTGCAAATCACTGTACCAAGTGCTGGAGGTAAAAACAGACAAGCAAGACAGTGCCTAGTCTTAAGAAGCTCACATTCAAATAAGCAGAGACAATACATGGAAGAGGTTTCAGCTGCAGGACTTCTGGAAAGGTCTCATGGCCCTTAGGGTGCAGCCACAAAGCAGACGTTAATGCATCTTCCTCAACATCATTTCTTCTGATAAAAACTGTATCCATTTCTAATGTTAAGCCAAATGCCAAGGACTTTGGTAGGGAGAACATTCTTTTCTGGATCTTCAGTAGCTGTGGTTCCTAAGAAGAAGGTGTGGAGGGAGGCTGAAGCATCTGCAGAAGCTATTGCCAGGTTTCCACAAGGGTGATGTCCTTGCATGATGTCAAATGCTAAAGATGGGTCTTAAACCTAGATGTTTTGAGTTTGAGTACAGCATTCTTTCGACTTACATCACACTACCCTTCCACCAGCTAAATGAGTCCAGAATGTAATGCTGCTAAGAACACCGCCAACATGATGCTGGTCTTAGGCCTGCACTAACCTTGAATAAGTCTCTTCTCCCTCTGGGCTTCAGTTTCTTCCTTTGTTCAATGACTAAGAATGGAGATGGGCTTGGGGTAGAGAATCACTGAGGTACCTTTCCAGCTCTCACATTCCAAGGGTATATGAGCATGCTCTCCAGTGGTTTGGAAAGAATGACACCCTTATCCTCTGCTGTAGTCGGGCCCTGATTAGAGGACCATGTCCAGTTTAGGTCACTACACTTTAAAAAATGCCTGGCAAGAACCTGGAGAAGGTTCAGAGAAGAACAATGCAAATGATTAAAGGGATGGAAAGTAAGTGCTCAGAGGAAAGGTGAAAGGAATTAACATGTTTAGCTGAGAGAAGAGGCCTTGGGGATTCAATTATTGTCACCAGACACACAAAGGGTCTGCAGGAAGATGATGCTAAGCAGTGGTTCATTCTCTCTGCCTAAGGAAGACAGAAAAAAGGAAAGAGATTTACATGAAAGCAGGAGAGATTCCTAATGGATTTTAGGAAGAGCTTCATGACTCTCAGGAGCATGAGGTACCCAAAGGGCCAGCGGAGGGAAACTGTGGCATCTCCCACGATGAGACTTGTCACAAAACCCTACTAGAGTACAAACTCACTGAAGACAGAGATCTTGCTTCTTTCCATTTCTGTATGTACACCATCTTGAACACTACATCGCACAGCACTTAATAAATATTTGTTGAATTTAAGAAATTGGGTAAGTTGCCTCCATCCTGGAAGGCTTTAATGACAGAGTGTTTGTGCAGCCACAACCCTTAGCATTCCAGGATGACTGACTTTGGGTACCAAGAGTCCCTTCATTTGATAAAAACATTTTATGGCATGATTGTGATATGTATTGTGAACAATCCGCATTGTTTAATTACAGATGGTTTTGTGAATGGACAGCTCCTTCACGACAGAGAATTCCCCCAGAGGTCCTAGCATACTGTTGGATGCCTGATAAGTGCTCACTGACTGATTAGAAGAGACGGATTTGGAGCTTCCAAGTAAGACATAATATTAGAAGGTTAGACGTATAATAGCTAGGTGGTGCAGTGGCTAAAATGCTGGACCTGAGTCAAGAAGATATGAGTTCAAATCCTGCTTCAGACACTTCCTAGCTCTGTGACTCTAGGTGCGTTACTTAACCCCTGTCTACCTCAGTTTCCTCATCTGAAAAATGGGGATTAATAACAACTACCTCCCATGGTTGCTGGGAGGATAGAATAAGATAACATTTGCAAAGCGCTTTGCAAACCCCTCTGTCTATCATTGTTATTATTAGTAATAATGAAAAGAAACAACAAGCCGCAAATCTGCAGATAAGTTTTGTGTTCCTTCAAAGACCATATTCGCATGTGATTTTTGACCTCCTTCCTGAATGGTCTGTCCCCTGAATAATTTTCCATGTTGATGAATGTGATATGTTGTTGAGATGCTTGCCAGCTTCCACCCTGGCATCAAGCAGTGAGCCAGATGTTCCAGGCTCTGCATGGTATGAGGACAGGTTAATAGTTTTTGCATTTGCTGATGTTGCAGGCTTCCAAAAAAAATTACATCCTTTAACTGAGTCAGAATAACAAACTTTAGAAGCCCACACTGGATTTGCAAGAAGCTGAGTACATGCAAAGCAGTAAGTGGGACACTGAATGGTGACCTAATTAACCCAGCCCAGTGGCACCAGAGATTTGGACTTATTCATCCTCTTATGTTCTGTTTGAAAGTGAACTCAGTGGGGCAAATGCTTTCTAGCAAACATTTTAAGGGTGAGGTGCTGAGGTGATAGATGGAAGATAGTGACATCCCATCCCATTCAGGGAAAATGCTCCAACTTTGGTCCCTGCTATACCTTTGCAAATCAATGTTAACTGTTTAAATGAAATTGGGGCATTGATTGCTATTGATTACCATAGAGGACATCATACCAGGATGGGGGTTTGTGAGCTTTAGAGCATTGACAAGACACCCTCGACCCCTCGGGGGTAACCTCAGAACACTGAGGTGGGAGATGTAGCCAAGCTCTTAATGTCTGATTCATCAGTCAGAATGGGAAATGAGATGAAGCTTTAAGAGTTACAAATGGAAGACAACTTGGAAAGTCTTAAGAACTCCGGTCAATACAGTGACTGTCCTCAACTCTAAAAGGCTGAGTATGGAGCATGCTGCTCACCTTTTCATAGAGAAGTGATGGACTAAAGGTGTAGATGGAAACAGACATTTTTTAGAAACAACCAGTTATGTATAAATTTACTTTTCTTGGCCATATTTATTTGTTACAAGGAAGAGCTTTTGGGAGGAGAGGAGACGAGGAGGAGAGTTGTGGGAGGACTGCTGGGGAATGATAGAGAAAGAGAATGTTTATTTTTTAAAGGATATCAGTGAAACATTTTAAAAAGAGAAGAGAATATTTAAAAAGAAATTTAGAAGAGGACACAGGGAAATGCTGGTACTTCCATGATCAATTTAATGTATTCTTTTGAAAAAATGGAATCAATAATACATAATAACGCTTCATGATTTCATAAATTAACTGCTTTTTCCCCCTTTGGATATGGAAATGTTTTTCTTTTAAATCGAGTCAAGTTTGTAGTAGAAAAAAAGAAAATATGGGGAAAAATAAGTCCTTTATTGATTGGAAAATTTTACCATCAACCTAGAGAACTTTTAAAGGAGTCAAAAATTTCATCTGTTGTTAATTTTATACAATATAAGCTAATTCAAGGGCTAAAGCTAATATGTAACTACTTCCATCCTACTTTGTTCCTGAAGGGGAAAAGCATGGCAGGACCAGAGGCTCACCTGAAGACAGGGTAGCTAGGTGATCTAGAGCCTAGTGCTGGATTTGAAACCAGGAAGATCTGAGTATGAATTCCACCTCACACGCTTATTAGCTATGGAACCCTGGGCAAATCACTCTTCTTCTCTCTGCACCAGTTTTCTTGTCCATGGAAAGGAGTGATAATAATAGCACAGGATCAGAAGAGGTAACATACGTAAGGGGCCTTGAAAACCTTAAAGAACCATGTAAGTGACCATCATCATCATCATCATCATCATCATCATTATAAGCTACTTTTATTGTTGCTCAGTCATGTCCAATGCTTCATGGCTCCATTTGGGGTTTTCTTGACAGAGATACTGGAGTTGTTTGCCATTTTCTTCTCCAGCTCATTTTGCAGATGAGGAAACTGAGGCAAACAGGGTAAAGTGACGTGCCCAAGGTCACACAGTTAGTATCCAAGGCCAGATTTGAACTCAAGAAGATGAGTCTTCCTAACTCCAGGCCCAGCACTTTATGCACTGTGGCACCTAGCTGGCCCAGAGAACCACATAAGAGATCACTTATTGTTTTTGTTCTTGTTATAAGCGATTTTGATTTCTAGACAACTTTGACCTCACCCTGAGGAAGTGTGTCAGACATCCTCGTCCTGTGGCAAGAGAATTGAACTTTGTATCAGAGGACTTGACCTTGAATCTTTATTCTGTTCTCTGTGTAACCCTAAGGCAGCTTGCTTAACTTCTCTGGTTCTCTCATTTACAAAATGAATGGGCTGGACTTTGAATCTTATCAAGATTCCTTCTGGTTCTAAATTCTATGATCAAATTCCACAATATGTAGTTCAGATTTTAAATGTCAGAGGAGTTTCCAGAGGAGGGAAATCTTCACATAGGGACCAGCTCTACTTAAGGTTATAAGTTGGTCAAGCTTGTTTTTGGTGCTCCCAGGCACCATCATGAATCTTTTTCTCCACTAAGTGACACCCACACCTCCTCCTCATTCATAAATGCCCATCTCCCCAAACTCTCCATGCTACCTTCTATCAAGCCTTTCAGGAAAATATCTAAAAATTTCTTTTACCTTGAGGTATAAATAACCAATAACAACCCAAAATATGACCAACTCTTGTCCCCTCCACTAACCCCCAGGGATTCATTCCATTTTAGCAAGAGAAAATTATGTAAGTCAAGAGAAGTTAAAGCCATAGATGTGGCATTTCAGGGATTGACAGATGGAGGAGCTATTCCTATGAAAAAGCAAGTCTTTCTAGCACCTCAAAAGTCACAACACAGAGAACATCTGATAGACTCAACCTACAATAAAGCCAGTCTCAGCTTCACGGAGAAGGTGAAAACTGACAGACAAGAGGCACTTACAATGGTAAAGAGGAATGGAGAGAACTTTCTAGGTGGAAAGAATAGCATGAGTCAAAATATGGAGGCCAGTCAACAAACATTTATTAAATGTTCCTATGTGCTAGGCACTGTGCTAAGTATCAGTAATACAAAGAAAAGCAGGAAAGTTTCTCTGCCTCTCGAGGAGCCTCCATTCTGATGGGAAAACAACATGCAAATAGCTTATGTACATAAACAGTATAGAGTCTAAGCAGAACATAATCTTGGGTGTACAGAAGAGGCAGTAGGGAAGATCGGAAAGACCTTCTGCATGAGGCAAGATTTGCCTGAGTCTTGGAGGAACTCAGGGAAGCTATAAGTAGGTGGTAAGGAGGGAGCGAATTCCAGGAATAGGGTGGGGAACAGCCATGGAAATTGTATGAAATTGGGGGATGGAGTAGCATGTGTGAAGACCAGCAGGTGGGTCAGTATAGCTGGATCTTATGGTGTTTGTAGGGGAGAATAAAATGAAAAAAAAACTGGAGAAGTAGGAAGGAGTAAAGCTGTAGAGAGCTTTAATTGCCAAACAAAGGATTTGTTTGATCCTGGGGGAAAAGTAAGCAGACTGGTTTAACTAAAGAGAATCATAGGGTTAGAGCTCAGAGAGTTCTTTAGTGGTTATCTGTCTAGTTTAATCTATTTTAACTCACCCATTTTACAGGTGAGGCCACTGAGATCTCAAGAGGCTTAGTGACTTGCATGAGTAGTAACTGGGAGATCCAAGATCTGAAACCAGGTCTTCTGATGTTAAATCCATCAGTCCTGTCCCTCATGCCTTGCTGCCTGCTATGGAAGTAGACCATTTCCTAAGCATGGAAGGATTACTGTAGCAACGTCAGAAGTCTCCATATTGATGAAATCATAATTTTTGAAGGTATAAAGTATGGATTGAAGAAGTAAAGAGCTGAAGGTATACTGAATAAGCATGGGGGATTCCTACCTTGACCTAAGAGATCTCTTTCAACCCAAAAGTTCTATAAGTAGGATATATGGCTAACTAGGTAAAGTAGGACCAGATGGGAAAATCTAAAGTGTCTGCCTGGGGAGTTTGGGCTCTATATGCTTGGTCCCAGGGAGTTATTGTTTATAGATCCTTGAATTTAGGCTTCGTATGCCTGATACTAGGGAGAGATTGTATGTCTTTAAGCATTCAAAAAATATGGAAAAGTTCAGAAATTATTATTAAGGAGATAGCAGTTTCCTGTCTTGTGGGATAGAGCCATCATCAGCAAGTCTTCTATGGTCAAGACTTCTGAGAGATTATAGCAAGAAAGAAAGAGAGAAAGAAAGAAAAAGAAAGAAAGAGAGAGAGAAAGAAAGAGAAAGAAAGAAAGGAAGAAAGAAAGAGAGAGAGGGAGAGAGGGAAGGAGGAGAGAAGGAGGGAGAGAGGAAGGAAGGAACGAAGAAAGAAAGAAAGAAAGAAAGAAAGAAAGAAAGAAAGAAAGAAAGAAAGAAAGAAAGAAAGAAGGAAGGAAAGAAAGGAGAAAGAAAGAGAGAAAGAGAGAGTAAGAAAGAGAGAGAGAAGGAGGGAGGGAGGGAGAGAGGAAGGAAGGAAGGAAGAAAGAAAGAGAGAAAGAGAGGGAGAAAGAAAGAGGAAGAAAGGAAGGAAGGAAGGAAGAAAGAAAGAAAGAGAGAAAGAAAGAAAGAAAGAAAGAAAGAAAGAAAGAAAGAAAGAAAGAAAGAGAAAGAAAGGAAGGAAGAAAGGAAGGAAGGAAGGAAAGAAGGAAGGAAGGAAGGAAAGAAAGAGGGAGGGAGGAAGAGAGAAAGAGAGGGAGAAAGAAAGAGAAAGGAAGAAAAGAAGAAAGGAAGAAAAAAAACAAAGAAACAAAAAATTTATTAAGCATACTAGCCTAGAGACCTAGGTTCTTCTTGCCTTTATGTGTTTCCTACCAGAGTGGGAAAGTAGCACAGTGGAAAGAGCTCTGGGTCTGAAGTCAGGCAGACTCATCGTCCTGAGTTCAAATCTGACCTTAGACACTTACTAGCTGTGTGACCCTGGGCAAGTCACTTAACCTTGTTTGCCTCAGTTTCCTCATCTGTAAAATGAGATGGGGAAGGAAATAACAAACAACTCCAGTATCTTTGCCAAGAAAACCCTAAAACAGATCACGAACAGTCCGACAAGACTGAAATGACTGAACAATAACAAACCAGAGTGGGAGAGAGGAGGTCCTCAGCCAGAGAATTAGCTACAAGTGCTGTTTTCGTAGTTCAATCCCCTGATCCCCTGTCTGTGGTCACCATCATATCCAACCCAATTCATCCAATAAACATTTATTAAGTGCCTATTGTGTGCCTGGCACTTCGCTAAGTGCTGTGGATAGTTTTGTTAATTGTATTTGTATTAAAGAAAGATGGTAGGGGAAAGGGGAAGACAGGACACCAAAGGAGGCAGAAAAGTCATGGGAGGACAGGACAGAGGCAGGGGAGGGAGGCATCTGGCACAGGAGCGTCTTGTTCTGTGGAATCAAAACCAGGTAGAGCAGCAGAAGCAAAGTGGAGTGAGAAGGGTCCAGTTTCTGCCTTCTATAAAGAAAGCAATGGAAGGAGCTCAGCCCTCCAAATAGAAGAGAGAGGAAGCTGAGGGAGGTGGCATCAATCCAGGCTTGAGTTAGCAGCATGGTGGTCAGTTTAGAAGTTATAGGAACAGTTTTAGTGCATTAAGGCTCATGGTACACTTTTCTGCCAGTGATCTTGAGAGAATTGAATTTATTATGAATCACTGATAGTAATAATAATAATTGAATAATAGAGTTATTATGAATGTATTATTAGTCCATATTTATAGATGAGAAAATTGAGGCTGTGAGAAATTAAGTGGCTTAGCTGTGGTGACGTGGGTTGTCTAAGACACCATTAGATCCCAGGCCTCCTGACTCCAATCATGCCATGATGTCTTTCATGCCCCATTAGTGAGAACACTGAGTTTGTGGCTCTATACACTGCCCTTACACTACCCTTGGCTTCACTGGGTGTCTAACCTATGGGGACCTTGAAGGGGCTGACTAACTGAAGATTGGACATAAACGGGATTCTGCCGTTTCATCACTGGCCCTTTCCAGCTCTGGGCTAGAGTTTTCTCTGGGGACAAGAAATTGTTCACATTGAATTACACCCACTAAAGCTGATCTGAGCCAAATGGCAAGAGAGGTGGGCTGAGGAAGGGTAAGCTGAATTATTTAGATGTGAGAAATGTTGGTCATCAACAGGACTAGAGAGAGACTATTGCAAGAAGGGATATATGGGAATTAAATGAGACTGGCAAAATCTGATTTTGTTTTTCCTAATTGGGTGAGTATGGCAGGAATGTTATGTGTGTACAAAGTGTTAAGATTCATTTGGGTTGGAGGTTTTGTGTAGTTTTTCTACTATTCACCCAATCACAGCATCACACTCCAATGCCACCTATCACAGTGACTTGAACAGTCAATATTCAATAAATGATTATTCAGTTGAGTTGCATTAAGCTAGATCTCAAGCCCAGGTCCTCTGATTCCAAGGCTGTACTCCATTGCTTCAGTAGGGCCAAAGACCAGAATCTGGTCCTCACCACAGCAGGGTACCTATCTGCTCCCATGGCCCCCCAAAAGCCAGAATCAGCTGCAGGCTTCGAGAAGTAGAGATGGTCCTCTACAAAGGACTCCCACTCACCCAACTAGACAAAACTACCTCATTGTCTTCTCTCCATCAGCTTCTCCAGACTTAGGTCTCTCCTGTCCTAAAACATCTTCCTTTAGCCCTCTTAAGTGGAAGTTCATTTCCTTCTTTGATTCCATCTTTTCACTAATAGCAATAATAGTTGGCATTTATATCTCACTTTAAGTTTTACAAAGCATTTGACATGTTATCACCTCCTCACAACAACCCTTACAGGTAAGTGTGTTATCTTCCCGAATTTACAGATAAGGAAACTGATGGGTTCAACGCCTTTTCCAAGTTATGCGATTTGAACTCAGGTCTCCCCGATTCCAGGCCCGACGTTCTGTGCACTATGCCACCAACTGCCTCAATGTGAAATGAGGAGACTGGACTAGCTGACCTCTAAA
Organism: Phalanger gymnotis; assembly: GCA_028646595.1. Lineage (NCBI taxonomy): Eukaryota > Metazoa > Chordata > Mammalia > Diprotodontia > Phalangeridae > Phalanger > Phalanger gymnotis. Next base: position 328,735,497 of record CM053624.1, read on the forward strand.
GTATCTTCCAGCTCTAAAACCCCCCAAAATCACCTTCTGGGCTTTGAAGAAGAGCAAGTTCAGTCGTGGCTATTTTGGAATTACTTTGTCTAAGATGGCGCTATGGCTCCAAGGCAATAGATGGGCATTTGGGCATGTCTGAGACACAGGCCAGATTACCCACTAGTCAGGTAGGCTGGACTAGGGTGGGAGTAATGGATAAAGGAAAAAGGGAATACGAGGGTGTGTTTTTTTAAAAAATTCCTCATGTTGAAGAGCCCTTCCCCACTTCCCATATTACTTTGTATTTCCTTTGTATAAATTTTTGGCACTACACAAAAATATAAAGCAGCTAGGTGAGGTAGTAGACAGACCACTATTTGGATTCAGAAAGACCTGAATTTGAATCTAATCTCCAAAACTTACTAGATGTGTGATCTTAAAGGAGTCCCTTAATCTGTCTGCCTCCATTTTTTCATCTCTAAAATGGGAATACAAATAGTGCCTATCTCCCAGGATTGTTCTGAAGATAAAATGAGATAATATTTGTAAAGCTCTGTGTGAACCTTAAAGTATTATGTAAATGCTGGTTATAATTATTATTCTTATTATTACTAATTGATGTACTCCAGTAGAAAGTAAGCTCCTTTCCATTTCCATAATCTAGCACAGGGCTGTCCAAAATATGGCCTGTGGGCAGGCCAGGATGCAGTATGATTTATGCAGCCCACCTACGAGCATAGAAATTTACATAAATGCTTTAGTAAAGGAAGCTGAGCTACTGCAAAGCTCTCACTAAAATGGCAAATCAAAATATGCTGTCTATTGTTTCAATAAAAACCTAAGATTAGACAGCCCTGATCTAGCACATAGGAGGTGCTTAATAAATGGTTTTCCCATGGATGGATGGATGGAGGAAGTATGGTACAGCAAGTGAAAAGATCACTAGCCCTAGAGAAAGAGAACCTAGGTTTCAAAATGCCACCTCTGACATCAGTTGTGTGACCATGGGCAAGTCATTAGCTTCTAGGAGCTTCAATTTGCTTTTGTGGATACAAAATGAGAAAGTTGGGCTATGTGGTGTCTAAGGACCCTTACAGCTCTACATCAAAAATCCAGTGATAGTATGAATGAAAAGTAACATAATGGGAAGTCAGAAGTACATCTGATTTCTGTTTTCCCTGTGTCCCTCAAAACAGGTCTCTAGGGAGTGCTCACCAGTTACAGAAAGTCTCTCTCTCTCTCTCTCTCTCTCTCTCTCTCTCTCTCTCTCTCTCTCTCTCTCTCTCTCTCTCTCTCTCCTTCCATCTCTTCTTTCTCTCCCTGTCTCTCCCTCCTTCAATCATATCCTCTCTTTCTTTTTGTCTCCCTGTGTCTCTGTCTCCCCCTTCCTCTCTCTCCCCTCTCATTGTCTCTGTGCCTCTGTCTCTGTCTTTCCCTCTCTCTGTGTCCATCTCTCCCTCCATCTCTATCCCTTTGTCACTCTTTCTCTGTCACTATCTCTCTCTGTACCTTTGTCTGTCTGTCTCTCTTCCTCTGTCTTTCCCTCCTTCTATCTGTCTCTGTCTCTGTCTTTCTGTCTTGCTCTCTCTCTGTCTCTACGCCTCTGCGTCTCTGTGTGTCTTTCTGTGTGCCTGTCTTTGTCTCTTTCTGTCTCTGTCTCTCTGTCTGTCTCTCTGTGTCTGTGTCTGTCTGTTTCTCTCTTTCTCTCTCTCTCTCTCTCTCTCTCTCTCTCTCTCTCTCTCTCTCTCTCTCTCTCTCTCTCTCTCCCCCTCTCTCCCCCTCACCCCCCCCCACATAAGGGCAGCTCTCATCCAACCTTGGCCAGGCTCAGTCATTGCAAACAGACTGATCAGCAGAGAGGATGAATTCTGTAAAGCATCTGCGCTGTTATCTCCCTCCCTATCTCTCTCTATATATATAATTGTAACAAACACACGCACACACACAAGGTTAGAAAAATAGCCTGTGAGTGATTGACATGCCAATAATTCTCAATCCAGTCTATAATGCTCATGGAACAAGCTCCTGGGAAAATAACATTTTTGCTCCATAATACATTTGGTGAAATGCACAGTTTGTTTTTAATTAGCCTCGTATTCGGCTCTTTAGTCATGCTATGTCGATCAAGTTCGGGAAGAAAGAAACCTGCTCTCTACACAACCTTCATTGTTGCCTTAAACTTTCATCTCTTCCTTGTTGGCTTCCTCCTCAGCATTCCTTGCTGGCAGTTTTGACAGGACCAGGACGTGTCCTTGCTTGTCCTGCTCCTCATCTTCCCAGCATCACCCCAGAAGAGCCCCCGTCTAGGCCCTTTGTGACAGGCAGAGTGAGGAGGGGCTGGCTCAAGCTGTCATCTGGGCTCACTTCATCCAGGCATCTGACAGAGAGGGTGCCTCCATCCACTCTGGCAGCCCCCAGACAAGAAGGGGAATGTTGGCGGATGTCGATAACATTTGCCTCAGAAGATTCCAACCACTAGAAGCTCTAGTATCCATCAAAACACACCTCAGATGCCCCCTCACACATGGGACCTGTCCGGATGCAGCCCAGTTATTAGCACGCCCTCTCTCTCTTGAAATTGCATAACTGCAATCAATTAATCGGCTTTTGCAAATTACATATTTACTTACTTTTCTACATGTTGTATCCTACTGCTCCCTCAACCCAGTAGAATGAAAGTTCCCTGAGGGCAAGTACCGTTTCCTTTCTGTCTCTCTATCCTCCATACCTGGCACAGGATTTTATACATAGTAGGTACTCAATAAATGTTGAATTGAGCTGCTTCTAATTGGTAGAAAAATGGGCCTCGCTTGCTGACTAGAAATGTCTCCTGCAATTGTGTTAAGAAACCTCAACTACAAGGGGAAATTATTTATTAATGGGGAACGAATTACAGGAACAGCATTTGGCTCATCTCCCAAGGTCCTTCTTAAAGAAAAGTGAGAGAGAGTGAGGGAAGGGGAAGAGGTTGGAATGGAGAATTGGAAACAAATGCTGCGAAGGTGGGTTGGGATTTTGGAGGGGCGGGGAAGGGAGTAGATGCGTAAACCCCTGGGAATCAATATTTACTTTTTCATCTCTTTTCCGGAAACAAATTTCATGCTTCATTTTCTAGTGAACTCTATTAATTCAATTGAGGGAACACATAATCGTCCCATAAACTAATAGGTTTCATTTCCACCTCCTGGATTCCTTCAGGTTCCCGAACCAAAAGAGAGCTCATGAGTGTTATCTGACCTCACATAGGGCTGGCCTTTGGGAGAGGTAAAGTAAGCCATGGCCCATCTCTGTGGTGTCATTTAAAGGTCAAGGGAAAGCCCACCAGAACCCACCCCAATCTGAAATATTGCTGCCTTCTTGTATGAAATTTCCACCATTAGAGAACCATTTCTTTGAGGTAAGGTATTCGGTGTCCACAGAGTCCCTGGAGTGGCAAACACATTAAGCCATTATCAGTCCTTAGCAACTTGGAATTCCAGGACCACATTCATAGAATGCCATGGTTGGAAATGATCTCAGTGGTCATCTGGTATAGCTTCTAACCATTGTGTGAATCTGCTCTATGGTTTCCCTACCAGATAAAACCATCCAGGACCTGACTACCTCTGGGAGGAGTGCATTCCATTCTTAGAAAGCTCTAATCATGCTTAGATGAAAGCAATAGCTACCTCTCTGTAACTTCCCACCATTGGTCTTCCAGTAATATTTGGGAACAGAGGGGATGGGACACCAGAAACTGTGCTTTGATGGGGAGACAGAAGGATGGAGGCCACAGTATGAGGAGGACAAGCCCCATTGGGGACCTACAGTAGAGGGGAATGGTCTTAGGCAGGCAGAACGCAATGCGAGAGCATTGACCTAATGCTGTATCTGCTGCCTAGAACATGTTCCCCATTGGTCTCTAACAATGTATATAGAACACTCACCACTTGCTTCCAGATGCATTTCAGAACTTAGTTTACTAATTCAATTTACTGAACATTTATATGCAAAGTATTGGGTGTTGGGGGGGGATATAAAGATAAATAAAACATTGGCCCTGCCTGCAAGAAGCTTAAGTCAGAGGAGAGGGGGCAAGGCAGGGACATATAATTACAAGATATAATGTGAAAAGTGTCATAAGAGCAATTCTGATAATAGCTCACATTCCAATTAGCTTTAAGGGACACAATGACCTTGGGAGGTAGGTACTGAGAGCATCATTATACATATTTTACAGATGAGAAAACAGAGGATCAGAATGAAAGAATTTGTCCACAGTTTTATAACTAATAGGTCACAGAAATTGTGAAATAGACACTCCTCAAGGCTAGTACTGTTTCGTGTTTGTCTTTTACAGTGACTCACGCATAGTCGGTGCTCAATAAATGTCTATTCTGTTGAATCAGACAAGCTAGGACTCAAACTCGGGTCTTCTGATTCCAAGACTGTACCATTCTGCCTCACATTCAACAGGTAGTAAGTTTCCTGTCACTGAGTGTGTTCAAAGTGCTCTGGGAGTTCAGAGAAGAAAAACCACCTCCACCTGGTGGAATCAGAGAAAGCTTCGTGGAGGAGGTATTGTTTGTGCTGGAATTTATGTCGAGAGTAAAATTTCAGTAGAAGAGGCCATCAATGGAAGAAAACAGAGGGCAGATTCAGTGATTAGAGCAATTTAACTGGTGTGTAAAGGTAACAATGACATGTAAAAATGGTGACAGATCTGAGAAAGTCTTTAGGGACAGGCTGGGAAGGCTGGAATTTATTCAGAGCAAGGAGACGTCATGATGACTGTTATAATTTAGAAAAATTTCTCCAGCAACGCGTGTAGGGCAGAGGGAAAGGAGCAGAGACCGAAGGCAGAGAAGGGGGTTAAGAGAGCATCAGAATAGTCCAGGAAAGCAATAACAAAGACTTAAGCTAAGGTGGTGGGAGTGAGAATGGAAAGGAAGGAAAGAACATGAGAGGCATGCAAAGGTAGAACCTGTGTTCTTGGCTATGGGGAGCACCATGAAAACTAGCAGCTATGGTGCCTGGAGACAACACCATGAGGACACATATGAGGCCAGTGGTCTGGATAATACCCTCAGACAAGCTTTGTAAAACAAATTCAGTTGAGGGAAGCCTGCGGGGGGATGCCATAGAAAGACTGCAGACCTCAGGACATAAGAAGCCTCCATGAAAGAAGAGACCACAAGACATTGGGGGGCTTCTGTCTCTGGACCATACTGCTGCTCCTCAGCTGCCTCTTGACTCGGCTCTTGTCAATGGTGAGATCTTCCTGGAACCTCCATTTTGGGCAAGGGCCAGCAGCCATCCCTGAATCTTTGGACTTAGCCACCACATACTCTTTTTGCTCCTCTCTTAAGCATTGTCTTCCCCCCATTAGAATATAAGCTCCTTGAGGAAAAAGATTATCTTTTCCCTTGTATTTGTATCTCCAAGGCTTAGCACAGTACCTGACACAGAATAAGTGCTTAATAAATGCTTGGTGTTATGGTGACAGTGGTTGATCCAAAGGAGGAAGCAGGACCATACTAGGCTAGATAGAGGTACTGACCTGGGAAAAGCAGCATCTTAGTGAATTTTCTTCCCAATCAGGTATAGTGCTACAAATGCACCCTCTAAATTTTGGCACCCTGGGACAAAGCCCTACTTGTCATGCCTTAGTTATGACTCTGATGGGCTGTGAGAGAGGAATCAAAGAGAATCCAAATTGGAACCAAGTGATTAAGAGGATGGTAGCTAACTTCACCCTCATGCATTCTTTCATTCTTATTCCTTCAGCATTTTTATATTCCATAAAAATCCCATGGTTACATAGTATCATGTAGACAGAAATGGTTCTTCTCCAACCTAAAGTAGTTAACTGGTTGAGCACCTTTAAGTAGTACTTGTGAACTTCATAAACTCTTTTTTAATGAAAGTTAGCAGGGTGGTGTTCAATTGGGAGATGGGAGAACCATTCGAAACTGAATTACAAAAGACAAAGAGGGAGGCTGGTTTGTAATTATCATCCATCATAATCCAAAGAGCACAGACTTTTCTTCAGTATGTTTCTTGGGATAAATTGCTTCTTCTACTTTTATGGAATGATCCAGTGTCTACAAATGGGCTATAGGTGTATGTACCTCACAGTGGAAAGAGCTGGCAGTCAGGAGGCCTGCGCTCTACTCCCAGCTCAGCCATTAAAATGGCCAATCTGACCTTGGACTAGGCATTTTACTTTTCTAGGTATCAGATTCTTCATCTGGAAAACATGGGGTTAAGCCAGATAATCTCTTAGCTCCTTTCCAGCTCTGCAATGTCACGGTAAAGTAATTTTGTAGTCTGTTCTACATCTTCTGCCTTTGTAAGCATATGTGTACTACTAGACCATAAATTCCTTGAGAGCAGGGAATTTGTTTTATTCTCCTTTCTATCCACAGCAGAGCTTTGCATATGGTGGTCAACAAATATTTATCAAATTGGGTACATTTGGTCTGTCCACATAGACTGTGAGCTCCTTGAAGGCAGAGCCTGGAGCTTTGCACCCAAGTATACCTCAGTGCCTAGCCCAGACCTGGACATACGGTCAGTGTTCATTCAATGGTCTCTAATTCACCAAGCCGACCTTTCCTTGACAGCCACTGCCCTGCCACCATCGATGACCACTTGAGGCTGGCCACAGATGGATCAAGCCAGACCAAACTCAGACATCCCTTTGATTTCATTCTGTTTCTGAATCAGGTTCAAAGGTTAAAGCCATTTGCCACTAGCCAGGAGTACTGCAATGGGCTCTCTGGGAGGTCCAGCTGGAACAGCCCCTTGAATTACACTGGGAGCTTTGAGGGCTTTGGGTATGGATGTCTGGAACCATCATACTGCAACCCAATATGGTTTTCTATTTGCATTTTTGCAAAACCTAACAAAGCCCATTAATTCCAGAACCAGGTAGAGGCTGATGTCCACTGACATCACTGGAAATTGGGAGCCCTCAGGATATTTGCAGCTCTGGGTTGGAGTACTGACTGCCATCCAACTGGAGAAACACAAACAGCTTCAGACTTAGCAAGGGGGATGGAAGCCAAAGGCAGGCTGGACTTCAAACATCTTTTATTTTTCCATAAATGGAGTAAAAAATTGGTTTCTTGTGTTGTTCCACACTTTCCAACTTGTAATTTCACCATCTATGAGATCACCCTTGCTGTCAGGCCCCAGTGGGGAGTAGGAGAGGGGGGCTCTAAGGTGGGGAGGTAGCCCTACAAGGAGGCTAAGCAATCACCTGTGGAGGGGTGGCAGAGAGATGGCCTGGCATTCACATGACTGATTAAGTACTGTCAACTGGAAAGCTGGCTGGGAACTAGGCTAGGCACTGGGAATACCGAGATAAAAATTCTGAATTTGGCATTCTGCCTTTAAGAAGCTTCCACTCTCTTGGGTAGGTGGGGGCACAGAATACACGGAAAATTGAAGAGGGGGCAGAGCAGTAACAAGTGGAGGATCAGAGGAGGCTTCATGAAGCACGTAGTGCATGAATTGAGGCTTAAAGGAAAGCAAGGAATCCAAGAGGCAGGAAAGATACCTAGGAATAGGTGCTCCTTGGGTGAGCCCATGGAGGTGGGAAATGACAGATCGAGCTCAGGTGGCAGTTAAGAGATCAGTCTGACAACATAGAGTTTGGAAAGTAAAGTGGTGTGACTCAAGACTGGAAAGGTAGGTGGGAGCCAAATTGTGGAGGGTCTATCTTAAAAGCCAAGCTGAGGAATTTATGTTGTGTTCCAGAGGCAAAGAGTAGCCATTGATAGTTTTTTGTTTGTTTCTACAGACAGTACAATGGATAGAGCTCCAGGCTCTATATAGCTTCAAATACTCACTAGGTTTGTGACCCTGGACAAGTCACTTAAGCCTGTTTGCCTCAGTTTCTTCATCTGTAAGGTGAGATGGCAAAGGAAATGGCAAACCATTCCAATATATGGTGACTAGAGACAAAGTGGATAGAGGACTGGGCCTGAAGTCAAGAAGAATCATCTTTGTGAGTGCAAATCAGGCCTCAGATACTTAATAGCTGTGTGACCCTGGGCAAGTCACTTAACCCTGTTTACCTCAGTTTTCTCAACTGCAAAATGAGCTGGAGAAGAAAATGGTAAACCATTCTAGTATCTCTGCTAAGAAAACCCCAAATGAGGTCATGAAGAATCAGTTACAACCTGAACAGCAACAAATGTCTAGGTAAATCATAAGTAACCAGAGCTAATCCAGGTGAAAATGGGAGTCCCTGCAATTATAGTTCTTGACAGGGAACAGTGCAAGACTGTCTCTTTTTTCAGAGAACAGATATTCTTAATTATGAGGAGTAATTTCCATCAAATGTCTTAAGGAATTAACTCAACAAAGATTTCTTAAGCATTTCCAATGCATAATTCATTGTACTACACATCAGAGAAGAGAGAAATATAAAGTACACATGCTCCCTGCCCTTAATTTAGTAGAGACAATAAGGGATGCACAAATAGCATTAATACAAATTAGAATTTATAGATGTTCAATATGTAATGAAGGATTATAAAATACTAGGAGTTCAAAGAAGTGAGAAATCATTATTGGTGTGGTGGTTTTGAAAAGGTTTGGGGGAGGTGGCATTTGACATTTTAGAGAATAGTTAGGATTTCAACAGGCCAAGATTGTGGGAAAGGCACTTCATGAAGAGAGAACAGCATGAGCAAAGGTACAGAGATGGGAACACACTGAACATGTGCAGAGTGTGGCAAGAAATCCAGTTTGACGTAGCATGAGGTAAGTCTGGAAATATATGTCAGATCCAGATTGTTTAGGGTCCTGAAAACCAAGATCAGAAATCTGGGCTTTTAACTAGTGGATTGCAGGATGATATATTGAGGATTAAAAGAGAGACTGCTGCTCATGCAGGCCCGCTTTTGTAGATAAGCGGCCCAGCAAGACTAAAAGACTTGCCCAAGGGCTTCTCAAAGACAGCAGATGCCTCAATGGTAACTAATCCAATCCATACTTTAAAAAGCTATCTTCTACAACACATCCAATAAGTGGTCATCCAGCCTTTGTCTAAAGATCTCAAATGAGAGAGAACCGATAATCTCCTCAGATAGCCTATTCTATTTTGGATACAAAGACAGCTAGGTGGGGCTGATTTAACGTCAAGAAGATCTGAGTTCAAATCCTACCTCCGGCACTTAGGTAACTTACATAGCTGTATGACCCTGGTCAAGTCACTTAAACTCTGCCTGTTTCAGTTTTCTTATCTCTAAAATGGGGATAAAAATAGCACCTACCAGCTAAGGTTGTTTTGATTATAAAATGAGGTGATATTTATAAAGAGCTTTGTAAATCTTAATGCACTCTATAAATGCCAGCTATTATTAGCTCTTATTGCTCAAATTTTGGGGAAATTTCTTTACATCAAGTCAAAATTTGCTTCCTTAGAACTTCAACCCAGTGCTTGTATCTGCCCTTGGAGCCAAGACAATCAAGTGTCTTCCTTCTTTCACATGACAACTCTTTAAATTTTTGATGACAGCTCTCAATTTCCTCCTCATAGAGCATCAGCTTGAAGCCTTTCTCCATTCCAAAGGCTCTCCAGAGGAGCAATGCCTATTTGAAGATTTCGTGCCTAGCACTGAACACAATACTTCAAATGTAGCCTGACCAAAGCAGAGTGAGGTGAATCTATCACCTCCATGTTCCTTAATGCCCACCCAAGCCCCAAGATTGCCCTAGCTTTCTTAGCTGACAAATCATACTATTCATAAAAAAGTTCCACAGGTACAGTCCCAAGCACAGCTCCCAGGTAGTAAGTGGCTGAGCCAGGATTTGAACCACTTACAAGAGCCAATCGTTAAATTTTCAGCATGAGCACTTATACCTATAAAAATCAGCCAATTCTACAAATCAGGGCTTGATTTGTTGTTCTGTTGATCGTTTAAGCTTAAGAAACTGATGAAGAAAATATTAATAATGCAGATTAAACGTGCATATACATCCTGCACACATTTTTTTTTCCTCCAGAGAACTGACTGCCAAACATTTACCAGCATAACCCTGATTTGAACCCAGATCCTTCGACTCCATATCCGGCATTCTTTTCATTATGCCAGCCATGGAAAATTTTTGAGTAGTGGGGTGATGAGATCAGGGCTGTGTCTTAAGAAGATTAATCTGGCATCAGTGTGGAGAACCAGAGGGGCTCATTATGCTTCTGGGATCCTTGTGTAATACATGTATAAAGTGAAATATTGAAGCACTAGGAAGTTTAAATAAATCTGTGGGGGTCGAGTGGTTTTCAGGAGCCCTTGGGCTCAGGAAGTAAAATTTCATAAAGCTTTTGTATGAATGAGAAGGTAGGGATTTTTCCTTTGGCTACGGATGGGGAAGAAGATCCCGGTAACCATAATCTCCAAGGCAGGAGTCCAATAGTGCTTTATGAATAATAATGATGATGATGTCTAGCATTTGCATAGTGCTTGAAGATTTGTAAAACACTTGATGTATGTTATATCATTTATCAGCCACCCTGTGAGATAAGTGTTCTTATCCCCATTTTATAGAATTGGAAACTAAGGCTGAAAGAGGCTATGTAATTTGCCCAGGGTCACACAGTTAATAAGTATCTGAAGCAGGATTTTAACTCAGTTTTATCCAAATCCAAGTCCAGCACCTATCTGCTGTGTCACCTCAATAAATCCCGCAATAATAATAAACAAAACTGGGTGTCAATAATGATAAGCAACCAGAACTAAAATTTTTAATGCAAGGAGGTAAATGCAAGCTGAGATATGAGATGTATTTCATGATAGAAATTTAGTTATGATGTGGGAATGGGGGGATTTGCCCAGAGGGAAATATATTAAATTAAAGATATAGAGGAGTATCATTATGTATCGGGATGATAGACGTTTTCCATGAAAAGGAAGGAGATGCATGGTAGTAAGCATTTAGAGGAGGATGAACAGAGGAAGGAACAAATTATTTTGTGGTGGTTTGCGTGATGGATCACATAACCATAAAAGGAAATCAAATGACAGAAGCATAACACAGCAGTGATGGGGAACTTCAACTATCTAGTCATCTGCAGAAACTCAAAGAAGAAGAAGAAGGAAGAAGAGGAGGAGGAGGACTGATTAATTCTTTTTTTTTTTGCCTTAATCACAATTTCATTCTTTAAAAGATTGAGGAAGTGATGAAGGCAAATGCTATTTTTGGACCTGGTCCTGAACAAAAGGAGAAAGCACTGCATAATACAGTGCCTTGAACCTAATAGGCACTTAACAAATGTGGTTTACATTTATATTTGAACTGGTTGCCAAATTCAAATGATGGAAACCTTGGAAGGAATTACCCATGCTTTCATAGAGTCCATAATTGCTAAATAGGGGAGAGGCATTCATTTCCATCCAATTCAACAAGCATTTATTAGTTACCTACTGAGTGCCAAGACCCTGCCTTAGACCAGACAATAGGGATACAAAAACCAAAAATGAGATGGACTCTGACCCCAAGGAGCTTATGTTCCACGGAGGAATGACTAGACAGCAGTTCATCTGGAAAACACCATGAATTATAATGAACTACATTATAATTTGACTACAAGCTCAATTGGAATCAATAGGATGATATGGCAGCCAAAAAAACTAATGCAATAGGGGAGCATACTATCCAGGAATAAGGAGATGAGAGTCCCACTGTAATCTCTTATGGTTAGGAGGAGGCATTATATTAAGGTTTGGATGCCACATTTTAAGAAAGATATTGAGAATCTGGAAGAAATACAGAAGGCATTGTTTTCTTGTTATATGAAGATTGCTCTTTCTATATGACTAGCCCACTTCTTTTTCTGGTTCTGTCTTTCTCTCTCAGATGACATCCCTTACCCTACTTTTCTTGCACAATCCCTTAGTAATAGATTGCAATTTATTCATGCCTAGCATGCACCTCCATGTTGCCCTTTGGGTGACCCGCAATTTTAAATGTTCAGAGACTGCAGTATTGCATAAGTATATTGATGTTAAACATATGGGTCTTTGTTTTGGGAGAAATTTGGGGTTGTTAAAAGAATTTCACAATTTTCCTGAGACAATACACTCTGCTTTCTTCTGATTCAAGTCTATATGCAGTTCTTTATCTCACTGTCTGTCTATGGTACTGATTGGACAATCTCTATAAGCTGTCCTTTCAGCAATGTTTCCCACTCAGAACAATAGCTATTCTTTAGAAAAGCAAGCTGGTTTTAAAAGAGGCATAGGAATTAGAGACCAAATTGCCAACATTCGCTGGATTATGGAGAAAGCAAGGGAATTGCTGAAAAATATTCACTTCTGTTTCATTGACTACAGTAAAGCCTTTGACTATTTGGATCACAACAAAATGTTGCAAATCATCAAAGAGATGGGAGAACCAGATTGTTTTACATGTCTCCTGAGGAACCTGTGCGAAGGCCAGGAAGCAACGGTTAGAACCAAATATGGAACAACCAATTGCTTTAAGATTGGAAAAGTACAACAGGGCTGAATATTGTTCCTTATTTATTTAACTTATATGCAGAGTATATCATATGCAATGCCAAGCTGTATGAATCAAAAGCAAGAAATAAAATTACTGGGAGAAGTATCAATCATCTTGGATATACAGATGATACCACTCTGATTGCAGAAAGTGAAGAAGTAAGAAGCCTCCTGAGGGTGAAAGAGGAGAGTGTAAAAACTAGTTTGAAGCTTAACATAAAAAACCTAAGATCTTGTCAACTGGTCCCATCATTTCCTGGCAAATAGAAGCAGTGTCAAATTTGATATTCTTGGGCTCAAAAATCACTGCTGATGGTGACTACAGCCATGAAATGAAAAGACACTTGCTCCTGGAAAGGAAAGCTGTGGCAAATCTGGACAGCATTCTAAAAAGCAGAGACAATACCTTGCCAACAAAGATCCATATAGTCAAAGCTATGGCAGCTAAATGCCATAGTGAGTAGAGTGCCAGGCCTTGAGTCAGGAAGACTCATCTTCCTGAGTTCAAACCCAGCCTCATATACTTACTAGCTGTGTGACTCTGGGCAAGTCACTTAATCCTGTTTGCTTCAGTTCCTCATTTATAAAATGAGCTAGAAAAGGAAATGGCAAACCACTGCAATATCTTTGCCATGAAAACCCCAAATGTGGTCATGAAGAGTTGGACACGATTAAAATTGACTGAATAACAAATGGTTTTTCCAGTAGCAATGAGCAGCTGTGAGGGTTGGACTATAAAGGAAGCTGAGAGCTACAGACTCTATGCTTTCAAATTGTGGCGCTGGAGAAGACTTTTGAGAGTCCCCTGGACAGCAAGGAGATCAAATCAGTCAATACTTAAAGAAATTAACTCATCTTATTCACTGGAATGTCAAATACTGAAGCTGAAGCTTAAATACATTGGCCACATAATGAGAAGACAGGACTCATTGGAAAAGACCGTGATGTTGGGAAAGATTGAAGGGAAAAGAGTATGGAAGAGTCTGAAAAGGAAAGACAATGTCATGAAAGCAATGAACGTGAGCTTGGACAATGGAGGGTAGAAGGGCCTGGAGTGCTATGGTTCATGGAGTCACAAAGAGTTTTATTCAACTGAACCACTGAACAACAAGAAGTCTTTTGGATTTTCCTGTGTGGATAGTTACATCAAACTCTTTGGAGTGATTATAAATCCAATTTAGGAGGCTCTGCAACATCCCAGGGCTCAATGCAATCAATACAATGTCATCTTCAAAGAGGAACATCTATAGGAAATTCTTCTTCAATTTGGACTCCGCCATGATTATGCTTCATAACAATGGGAAATACTTGGGCTAGCATTCATTTCTCTATTTTTTGCCTCGTTGGATATTAAGAATCAGAGGGTCACTGAATGTGTAGTGAAGGGAAAAGATCACTGACATTGGAGTCAGAGGACCTGGATTCGAATCCTGACTGCACTGCCTTGATAATCTAGGCAAGTCACATAACCTCTGTAAAATGAAAAGGTTGAATTAGATGACCTCTAAAGCCTCTCTTGGCTCAAAATCTATTACTCTAAGATCTGAATTGAGAGATATTGTTGCATTTTCAAGTAATTTTGCTTGACTTTGGAGAGCTTTATGTTGGCATTTTGCTCTACCAAATCAAATCCTTTTTTTTGTAACCAACAAACAGGAGCAGCTAGATGGTGCCGAGGATAGAGTATTGGGTCTGGAGCCAGGAAGACCCGAGTTCAAATCCAGACTTAACTAGCTGTGTTTGCCTCAGTTTCTTCATCTGTAAAATGAGCCAGTGAAGGAAATGACAAACAACTCCAGTATCTTTGCCAAGAAAATTCCAAATGGGGCCACAAAGAATCAGACATAACTGAACAACATCACTACAAACAAGAAGTATAGCGGAATCTGACACTTTCTACAACTTTCAGTCAATTATATAATGATAACTATGGGGTATATTATGGAATACTGATTGCAAAAACCTGCCTATTCCTTTCTCATAATTGCATGAAAGCTGTTCTTAATGTGTGTATACATTGTTCTTACAAACTTTTTATAAAATTAGGCACATGGTTGGTAGTCGCCTTTGGGGGCATAATAAAGTCTTAATTTTTTCTAAACCTTTGGTATCTTGAGAATCTCAACTCTCTCAATGCCCTCAAAATTATATTGCTTCCAGAATGGACCTCTTCCGTGTATACTTGTTCCGATCTAGATGGTCTTTCTATCTTTGTTTCTTTGAGAGCCTTTGTATGTCCTCACAAACAAGTTATATGAGTAAATTGGAGATAATTGACAGAGAGAAAGCACTGGAAGTGAGTGGCAATGGGAAAGGTTTCTGGAAGAAGGTATTTTAGAGGGGATCTGAAAGAAGCCAGGAAGCAGAGATGAAGATGGAGAAAATACCGGGCATGAGAGAGTGCCAATGAGAATGCCCAGAGTCAGAAGGTAGAGTGTCTTGTGAAAAGGAACAACACAAAGACCAGTGTCATTAGAATATAGAGTATATAGGGGTGAATAAGGTGGTAAGGAGGAGCAAGTTATGAAGGGCTTTGAATACCTAAAGGAGGATTTTATATTTTAAATTGGAAGTGATAGAGAACCCCTGGAGTTTGTTGAATAGGGAGGAGGAGGGCAGTGAGATTGTCAGACTTGTGCTTTAGGAAGATTAATTTTATAGCTCACTGGAGGATGAGCTAGAGTGGGCAAAGACTTGAGGCAAGGAGACCAATTAGTAGGCTATTGCAGTAGTCCAGGAATGCGGACCTACACCAGGACAGTGACAGTATCAGAGAAGAAAAGAGGTCATATGTGAAAGTTGTTATGAAAATAAAATCAGCAGGCCTTGGCAGCAGATGGGATATGAAGGATGAGGTGGGGAGGAGCAAAGAATGACACCTAGATTGTGAGCCTTGATGACTCAGAAGACAGAAGATGGTAGTGCCCTCAAGAGCAATATGAAAGTTTGAGAGAGGCAAGGATTTTGGCAGAAAGATCATGAGTTTAGTTTCAGCGGCGTTGAGTTTAAGGTGTCCTCAAATCATCCAGGTTAAGATGTCCCATTGGAGATGTGATGGCAGCTGGAGAGATGACTGGAGATCAGGAGAAAAGTTAGGGCTGGTCTGAGAATAATCATCATAGAGACAATAATTGAGTGATAATGAATAATAAGTCCAGAGACTTTCCATAACTTTCTTATCTTCCCTTCCCAGTACCTAGCACAGGACCTGGTACATAGTAGGACCTCAATAAATGCTTATTGATAGGTTGATACCTTGAGAGTCAAATGCTTGACATCTACAAAATTGTTGCTTCTAGCACAGACCTCCTCAGCATATTCATGGTCTAATCCAACTGCTTTTCCCATTTTTGTTTTATTCCATAGCATTTTCATTTCCTCATGGAACACACTTGGGGCTGTGATGCTAGTGTCCAAGTGCAGTGGCCCCACTCTCTTTAGATGACGAAAAGGGTTAGTTATAAAAATCTTTATAGATCTTTCCATATTTTGTCTGTTTGTTGTCTTTCTTCCATATTCACTCCTAAGTGGCCTCAGGATAACTTTGCTTAGCTGTGTCTCCCATCATACTTTCTTTATGCTTATGTTTCCATCCACTGCTGCTTGCTCTTCTATGAGATCATATTCTTCCACTATCCTTCTCCATAAGATTCTATAAATGAGTTTATATTCTAACCTGGTATTGCCCTTGGCTGTCATGTGTCTCTGATCGACTAGAAGATTAAATGTTTGCTGACTAGCTTCAGACTTTTTAGTCTCCTTCACAGTAATTTATTTACATCAGTTAAATTTCCAAATAAAATTTTAATAATCTATTTTGATGTCCATTTCTCCATACATTCGCTGTCAGGTTGCTGTTGTTGTTAATTGCATGTGTTGGGGTACACTCAGAGGACCCAGGTACAGATTAGAATTTTGCCCATTCTGACTTTTGTCCTTCACAACCTAGCCCATTCCTAACTTTCTAGCCTTCTTACTCTTTATTGTGATCCCCTCCCTTCAGCTGCTCTTCTGAGCCCCTTCCCCTGAAATTACCTTTTGTTTACTTTGTATATGTGTAGCATTGGTGGGGTAGGGTGGTAAGCAAGGTTATTTAACAATTCCTATGTGCTATGCCACCCCTTACTACTGACTCATTGCCTATGTGGGTTTCCTAGTATAAATACTCTTTCCAGCTAGAAATAGCACTCTGGCTAAACACATCAGTGGCATCTTCTCTGGAGATGCTCCCCACCCAACCGTTTCCTCTCAATTGCATTTCCAATTAATATACCCAGATTAGCAAAATCTTGTGCTTACTGTCATTCATAAAGACAAAATTTTCATATAAAACAACAGCAAAAACTAAGTATTCAGACATTCCTCATGTCCAGAGGAAAAGCTTCAGCCTTCTATGGAGGAACCTGATGGGATAAAGGAGATGCAGAATTGTCACCTTGGGCTCCACAGTACAGGGAGTTTTAGCAACATTGCTTCTATCTTAATACTGCTCTGCCCAAAGAGATCCTGCTGCTTTTGCCAATTAATTGCCCATATTTCCATGTTCCCAGCTCCATTCACACTGCTTTTCAAAGCCTCTCCTTTTCTAGCTCTGTGTGTTTTTCATATGTCTTTCCATGATCTCCCTCTTGTCCCTAATGTTGCTTTTAAAAAAAGCTCCCCTTTCGTTGACTTTATCATTCACCATTGATCTTTGATCATTCTCAGCTTTCAGTGACGAACCTCTTTGGATTTAGCCTTTAGCTTGGACAGTAGATTAACCAACCAAAGACAGGTAACTAGGGATGAATATAAAGGAACGGCAAGCTCTTATAATAATAGCGACAATAGCCCTGAAGTTGAGAAGGGTCAAAGAACAGTGGTGAACAGCCAACAAAAAAGAACACTTTAAAAAAAGCTGTATTGGAGGGAAAGAGGGAATTCATGGAAGGATAGGGCAGGTAGGAAAATGAAAACAAAGGTAGAACTATTCAACTCCTGTTTCTGTGTTCTCTACCTAGAAGGGAAATCTTTAGACACCAAAGATAAAACAAAATTGGCCAACAGTGAGTTAAAATCCAGGATAAACAAGATGTTAAAATACTAACTAGCTATACTTAGTGAGTTTAATTCATCAGATACTGGACTATGATCTTGAGTATTGAATTCTGTTTGGGGTGCCATAGTTTAGGGAGGGTTTTTAACAAATTGGAGTCAGTCCATAGGAGAGAGACAAGTATGACGACATAGCTAAGAATCATGCCATTAAGACACTAGGAGAAAGAACATAGAATGTCTGGCCTAGAGAACAGAAATCTTGGGGAAGGGGGGACAAGATAGTTATCTCCAGGAATGTAAAGAACTGTCATGTGCAATGGGTTGAACTCACTCTTCCTGGCCTCAGAAGACAGAAGGGAAGGTGAAGAGACTCAAATTTCAGCTTGACATAAGGAAAAACTGACTAATTAGGGCCATTCAGAAGTGGACCTGGATGTATTGGAAGGCAATATGTGAATTCCTCAATACTGAAGAAATTCTAGCTGAATAAAAATAGTTAGCATTCATTTGCACTTTGTAGATATTATTTCAGTTGATCTTTATAACAACCTGGGGAGCTAGGTGCTTTTATTCCCCTCATTTTATAGATGAGGAAACAGGTAAAGTGGTTCGCCCAGGGTCATCCAGCTACTAAGTGTCTGAGACTGGATTTGAACTCTGGTCTTCCTGACTCCACGTCTAGCACTTTACTGTACCACCTAGCTGCCTCTAACAGAAGTTGGATTACCATTCACTGGAAAATTTGTAGAGGAGATTCTTGTTCATATAGAGTTTAGACTAGGTGGCTTCTGAGATCCATTCCAACTGAAAATCTGTGTGATTCTGTCACGGTGCCTTGCATATAGTAGCTATTCAATAACTATTGTTGATTATATCACATGCTGCCATTAAATGGCAGAAATTCAAATTTTAAGAGCCTTCCACATGCCTGGATCAGATCTTAGGAATGAGTAAGGCTCATTCCTGTACTATGGTAATTGAGAGGAAAAGGGACAGGAGGGAGGGCCCCAGAAATCAAGCACACAAGCAAAGACACTAGCAAAGAAGGCTAGTAACAAAATAGTTATCAAGAATGGAGGTTAAATCCAAGGGTAGAGAAGAACAGCCAAGAATGCAAACAAAATAACAAGGGAGGCATTGTGCTGTAACAAAAAGGAGCATTAAGTTTGGAGTCAGAGGTCCTGGGTCTAAGTTTGGGTTCTACTACTTGCCCTCCCCGTGTGACCTTGGGCAAGTCACTTGGCCTCTCAAGGGCCCTGTTTCCTCTCTTCATTCCTATAGAATTGGATTAAATGATTCTCAAAATGTATTCCAGCTCTCCAAATCTGTAATCTTCTGTAGAACCAAGAGAAGCCCAAAATCAGGCACCGGGATTATATGGAGAATGTTCATGTGGCTCAAGAGAATATAGCACTACGAAATGAACCACTTTTCCAACTGATTCCAGTCTCTTAACCATTGAAATGACCAAGAAACCAAAAATGCATTGGTTACCAAATAGTAGAACAGCTGCAGTCATTGATACTTGAGTTCCTTTTTAAAATTTTGTTATTAATTTTTAAAAATTATTAAGCATTCTTTTTTCTCCCTCACCTCCCCCATCCACATGAAATAAAGATTGGTTGGTTGGTTGGTTGGTTGGTTGGTTGGTTGGTTGCTGTCCTTTGTGCTTGAAGAGGACCAAAATAAGATCACTGTGATGGATTTGAGGTACAGTGTGTCTGACTGTGGCTGATCAGCCCAATACAAGCTCGAAAGGCTCTGCCACAGATTGGGCACCAGTAGTCCATATGACCATTTGGAGTTGAGATGTCTCTGCATTTGCACATCTCACGTTTCTTTGGAGCTACTTCAATTCTACTTTGCTCAGAGAGCACGGCGCCTTTTTTGATGTAGGCATGCCACGGTGGGTGATTCTTTGCCAGTGTCTCCCACATCAGGCGATCAACTATAAAGTTCTTCAGAAAGACCTTGAAAATGTCCTTGTATTGCTTCTTCTGACCTCCATGTGAACACTTGCCTTGTGGGAATTATCTGTAAAATAGTCTTTTGGGCAAAAATACGTTTGCCATTCGAACAGCATGACCAGCCATCAGAGCTGCCTGTCTGCAGTACAGTTTGAACGCTTGGCGGTTCCGCTCAAGAAAGGGCCTCAGTGTCCAGTACCTTATCTCGCCAGATGATCTTCAGAATCTTCCTAAGACACTTCAGATGGAAGCTATTCATTTACCTAGCATGTTGCTGGGAGACTGTCCAGGTTCCACAAGCATACAACAATGAGGTCAGCACAATGTCTCTGTAGACCTTCTGTTTGGTAGGCACCTTAATAACTCTTTTCTTCCACACTTTCCTTTGGAGCCACCCAAAACCTGAGCTAGTTCTGGCAATGAGTGCATCAACCTCACCATCTGTATGTATATCCCTGGAAAGTAACACTGCCAAGGTAAGTGAATTTATTCATAGCATTCAGAATTTCTTCATTTGCTATAACCTATGGTTCCATGTATGAATGGCGTACTATTGGCTGGTGGAGAACCTCTGTTTTCTTGGTGTTAATTGTTAGGCCAAAATTAGCATAAGCAGCAGACAATTGCTCCATACTTTGTTGCATCTCAGCCTCACAGGCTGCATTGAATGCACAATCATCTGCAAACAGAAAGTTGCATATCAACTCTCCCTCCACTTTAGTCTTGGCTTGTAGCCTTTTCAAGATAAATAATTTACCTTCAGTGTGGTAGCTAATCTTGATGCCATTTTCATCCTCATTGAAGGTATCTGAAAACTTTGCTGAAAACACCATACTAAAAAGTATGGGAGAAATCACACCGCCCTGCTTCGCTCCATTGGTGACTGGGAAAGCACAAGAGCATCATCTGTTTTCCAGAATTTGAGCAAGCATGCTGTCATGAAACTGATCTGCAGGACTGATGACCTTCTTCAAGGAAACCAAATTTTGCCATAATTTTCCATAATCCCTTGGACCGACAATGTCAAAGGCATTTGTTAAATTGACAAACACTGTACAGACCTCTATTCTGCTGCTGGCATTTCTCCCGAAGTTATTAAGCAGCAAACACCATATCTCATGGATAGATAATCATCTTACAGGTGAAGGATCAACCTATTAAGGCAGACTCTGGCAAGAATCTGGTTGACAATGACTAAGAGATATTATCACTGGGAAACCTATTTCCCTTTCCTTTATAGAGATGAACTATGGCAGCATCCTCAGACTCCGGAGAGATAATCTCCTCTTGCCATATAACCTGGAACATTTCTGTCAGCTTTCAAATGAGCAGTGAGTGGCCTTGTAAATCTCAACTGGCATAGTATCATAAGAGCCAACCTCTTCATGTAAAGGATCAACCGTGATTCCAGAAGATTGGCAAAGAACAGTAATACCCACTTCATTGTAGAGAGATGATGGCCTAATATTCTACAGAATAAGCAACGCACTTTTCAATCCATGTGGGAATGTTTTGCTATACTGTTCTTAAGTAACCTTTCCTCCTTCCTTTTCTTTCTTTTCTTCTTTGTGGTTGACCATTTAGATGATCAGAATTCTCAAGTCTTTCAAAATTGTTCACTTTTATAATATCAGTGTTACAGTATAAATCATTCTTCTAGTTCTGATCCCTTCATTCTGCATCAATGTGTACACATCTTTCCATATCTCTTTGAAACTAATCTTTTCTCTTATTTCTTATAAGATGATCACTGCATTCCATTACATTCATATACCACAATTTATTTAGCCAAAATCCAATTGATAGGCATCCCCTTAGTTTCCAGTTTTTGCCAACATAAAAAGAGTTGTTATAAATGTTTAATGCAGCTAAATAGTGCCACCAAAATGAACGAGGCTCCCTTCAGATATTTCCAGCCAATGTTGAAAGATGAGATCCAAAAAATCAACTGGTCAACCAACCGTTCAACCAAACAAGCAACCCATCAACCAAGAAACCAACCAAGACTAGTTAAAAAGCTAATAAAGCAAACCACTGGTTAATTAATTCATAATATATATAACCACTGTAATTGCCATTGCCCTTTATTCAGTACCTAACTAGATATATTCTGGTTATTTGATTGTCCAAGGATGGGGAACCTGTGGCCTCGAGGTCAGGTTTGGCCCTCCAGGTTCTCAAGTAAAGCTTTTTGACTGAATCCAAACTTCACAGAACAAATCCCCTTAATAAAAGAGGATTTATATAAATAAAAAAGTTTAATAAAATAATTATTTACTTTTTATTATAAAATATATGATATAAATATGTTAATATTGATAATAATGATTTATTTAATAATATTAATTAATAATAAAGTTTAATAAAAAATCATTTTATTAAGGGAATCTGTTCTGTGAAATTTGGACTCAGTCAAAGGGCAGCATTTGAGGACCTAGACGGCCACATGTGGCCTCAAGGCCACAGGTTCCCCACCCTTGGAAGACCATTCTGATAGCAAACATAACCCTTAAATAAACTATCCTGAAAACTACTCACTCAGTGACAAAGTATCACTCTAGCCTTCCACTAAACCCAGAATTTCCCCTTCTATTCGTGACTGATGTTGCACTTGTACAACAGCCTGGCTACCCCTGCTTTGAAAAAAAAACACCCACCAGAATTCTATTTTCGGCTGTCAGAAAGAGGCTGAATCAGGTCTGACAGAATTACACTCCTCAATCTATAGCCTGAATGCATATACCTCTGTCCCCTCCACCCCCTCTGCAGTCAGTAACTAAGACTACTGGCTCAATCAATCCCCGCCAGGATCTACAAGCCTAAGAGCATAGAAAGGATTTAAGTGTGATTACTAATGTTCAGCTATTATTAATTTTTGTGGAGAGCTCTCCTCTTCCTATTCACAGCAGAAAAGGGTTTGGTAATGGTCGACTTAAAGAACTGTCAAGACGGCATCACTCAAATATAATCCTGGCATATTGTCTAGCTGCCACACTTGACTTTGTGTCTGTAATGTTGCTCAGCACAAGGGGATGGTGTCACTAGAATGGAATCTGGAGGATTCACTCCTAATGCAGCCCAACTCCATGGAGATTACTACATGGCACATCACACGCCCACCCCAAAAGGCGGCAAGTCAGAAAGCTACATGAGAACCAAGACTTTCGGTCTATCAAATGAGGGTTATTGGTTATTCTGAACGTGGAATTCTCTTCTCGTTGCTCCTTGGGAAAGACACTGTCTTGCCTTGATGATCTGACTTCAAATCTTCAGCGTGTATAAGTCATCCTTCGACTCTGCTATTCTCCCAACAAAGGTAATTGACACGAAGCTCAAGTCATACAGAGACATTATGATAGAATAATGACAACAATCTTAAGAAGATTTTAAAAAACTGACATAATGGAAAGATCACTAGATTGAGAGTCAAAAGGTTTAATTTCCAATATTTGCTCTCCACTTACAGGCTATGCTACCTTAGGCAAATCATTTAATTTCTCTGGGACTTTGTTTCTTCTTCTATAAAATGAGATTAGATTAAATGACCCCTTAAAGCTCTAGATAGCTGATTCTATGTGTTTATTACTCCCAAATCCAGTGTTCTTTCTCTGTACCACAGTCTCAGGATAAAGTGCTGGCCTTAGAGTCTGATTTTACTGATTTATTGATTTTAAATCCTACTTTAGACACTTGCTAATGTGTCTCTGAGGAAGTCACTTAACCTTTTTTTTTTTAGCCTGAGTTTCCTCACCTGCAGCATGGTGGATGGGGCCTGGAGTCAAGAATCTTTCTGAATTCGAATCTGGCTTTTAATATTCACTATCTGTGTGACCCCAGATAAGTCATTGAACCCTGTCTGCCTCCATTTCCTTAATGAGCTGGAGAAGGAAATGGCAAACCATTCCAATATCTTTGCCAAAAAAAAAATCCCAAAGGGGTCATGAAGGATTGTATATGACTGAAAAATGTCTGAACAACCGCAGAGCTTTCCTCACCCTGTTGTGAGGATAACATGAAATAATATATCTAAAGTGCTACATAAATGTTAGCTATTATTATTATTACATATGGCAAGTGTTTCATTAAGCTTAAAATGGCACATGAAATTTTACCTATTATAATTATCATTATTATCACTATGCTATGCTATACCCAGAGTATGAGGGCTAATTGGATGTTTCTCCTAGCATCCATAAATACATGCAAACACCACTTAACATCACTGATTATGTGAAAGAACCAAATTTTACTCTGAATTTTGAGCTAAAATGTGACCAAAATTTTTATTGATTATCAATTTTATTGATATTGTAAACAATTATAAGGAGTATCATTAGTTGAATTTCCTGTTAGCCAAGGAATTCTGCTTAGAGCAATTTCAACAAACTATTGTAGTAACAGTATATATAGCTAAGGAAATTCAATCCAAGAAAAAAAGACAAAGCAAGGAGTGTTAACTGATGGTTTGACAATACTCAAGACAAAGAAAGAAACAATAATGTGGATGAACCCATGCAAAGATCTGGTCCATGGTTCTGAGCTCTTGGAACACCCAAGACATTTCCTAATCCTCTCTTTCTTACAAAACTGCGTAACTCTTACAATACAATGGGGAAAATGTAATTGTTCCACAAAAAATATCATTTTGGTCACGTTGTGAGGGCAGCTTACTTCATGGGGTGATTAAGTGTTTTGTAAATCTTTTTTTTTTAATAAATTTTATTTAATATATTTACTTTTCAGCATTGATTTTCACAGGAGTTTGAATTACAAATTTTCTCCCCATTTCTACCCTCCCCCCCTCCAAGATGGTGTGTATTCTGGTTGCCCCGTTCCTTATTCTGCCCTCCCATCTGTCACCCCACTACCCTCCCATCCCCTTTTCCCTTCTTTTCTTGTAGGGCAAGATAAATTTCTATGCCCCATTGCCTGTGTATCTTATTTTCTAGTTGCCTGCAAAAACTTTTTTGTTTTTGTTTTTGAACATCTATTTTTTAAAACTTTGAGGTCCAAATTCTCTTGCCTCTTCCCTTCCCATCCACCCTCCCTAAGAACTCCAGCAATTCAACATGGGCCACATGCGTATCATTATGTATAACCCTTCCACAATACTCATGTTGTGAAAGACTAACTATATTTTGCTTCTTCCTAACCTATCCCCCTTTATTGAATTTTCTCCCTTCACTGTCTCTTTTCAAAAGTGTTTGTTTTT
>CM053624.1:328760685-328780235 GCA_028646595.1 Phalanger gymnotis
CTATGTTCTATGTTCCACACTTGGGGGCTGCTCCAGCTCTGCCTCACCAGCACTCCTCCTTCCCCAAGAACCCCCAACCTGGACTGGACTTAGATCTTCAGCAGGCTCTTCATTCCTGCTCTAATCTGCCACTTAATTCCTCCCATCAGGTGGGCCTGGGGCCAGAAGCAACTGCAGCTGTAGTTCTGTAGCTGCCCCACCTCTGCTGCCCCCGGGGCAGTGGCCCAACCGCAAACTCCCTGTCCCCAGCAGCTTTTCCCACTAACCTCGTCTGTTGTCTTTGGTGTTTGTGGGTTGAGAAGTCTGGTAACTGCTGCAGCTCACTGATTCAGGGTGCTAGGGCACGTTCCACCCAGCTCCTGGTCTGATTGGTCCGTGCTGCCCACGCTGGGCTCTGCTCTGCTCAGCTCCGCTCCCCTCTGCTCCCAGCTCTGTGTGGGATGGACCTTAGCCAGAGACTATCCAAGCTGTCCTCAGCTAGAGCCCTGCTTCCCTCTGCTACCCTGTGGGTTCTGCAGTTCTAGAATTGCTTCAAAGCCATTTTTATAGGTTTTTCATGTTTTGTAAATCTTAAAAACTAATAAATCTGCTTTGGACATGAAGGCAAAGCCTAGAAAACTCACCTGAAATTATAGGATGGGTCTTATTGCTATATTACTGTTGTAACTGTTATTTTCACTGTTTTATCATTCTCATCTTTTCTGATAAAGTTCAGAGAGAAATAGCTTGAAGACAATCATTCTAATGCTATTATTCTTATATATCTAAAAGGCTGCAAACTGTCATGCAAGTAGATAAAATTCTTGTCTCCTTAGCTGAAGAAGAACGGTGGAATGTAAACTCATCTTCTCTAGATTCACTGAAAATATCTTTGAGACAACTGCAATAGCTGAAAGAATGACACAGATGATAGGTACCATTCCTATGTGGTTTGAATTTCTTGCCCTAGGTCTTTATGTTCTGAAAGCTTTTCATTCCATGTCATTTGGAGATTTTGAATACTTGATATGGTGATGTCAATTAAGATTTGTATTCTTAAATCTTTATGTATCAGAATTCTCAGATGTTGGCACAGCAGATAGAGCACTGGGATTGGAATCAGGAAGACTCATCTTCCTCAGGTCAAATCTGGCCTCAGACACTTACTAGCTATGTGACTCCAGGCAAGCCACTTAACCCTTGTTTGCCTCAGTTTCCTCTTCTATAAAATGAGCTAGAGAAAGGAATGGCAAAGCAGTATCTCTGCCAAGAAAAAACTCAAATGGGGTCATGAAGAGTTGGAAATGGCTGAACAACAACAAATTCATAATATGAAAATTTGTCATCTGGTAATTTACGAAGAATAGGGAGCCTTTGGTGGTTAATTCTAGCCATCTGATCAAGGCTTTCTAGGCATCTAATAGATTTTTGCAAATTTTTTTGCAACTTACAAGGATAATGTACAATTTCCACCCCTTCGTTGCATAATCTGCATTGACCAAAAAGTCTGGGCTCCTTAAAGATGATCTGTCTGTAATTTCTAGTGGCAGTAATATGATCCTAAATAACTACTCTAAACCTCTCCACTTCTCTAAACAAATCTACGTTTCATTTGTTCAATGCTTCTGTCAACAACATATTGTTGATTGAATTTATGTGGTTATTTCTCATGTAGCACTTTTTAATTTTTAATTGGATGTTAACCATTTCATTGGCTTTATCCAGAGATAAACCACTTTTGGCTATGATCGACAAATCCAATAGTGTATTCCGGTCATTATCCTCTACTATGGTTTTATGAAGTGAGATGTGTGTATTCCAAAAATTTTTCTGTACATCTTTAACCTATTTATCACATACTCCAATAACATCTACCAATCCTCTTCTTCCTTTTTGATAAGCAAGTATTAATCTTTCTATAGTTATTGAGGGCTTATGAGGGCAGCTAGGTGGCACAGTGGATAGAGTGGCCTGGAGTCAAGAAGACTCATCTTGGTGGGTTCAAATCTGGCTTCAGATCAATGTGACCCTAGGCATTTACCCCTGTTTTCCTCAATTCCTCATCTGTAAAATAAGCTGGAGACATAAATGGCAAACCACTTCAGTATCTTTACCAAAAAAGCCCCACAAAGGGCCACAAAGAGTCAAACACTACTGAGAAGACTGAACAACAGGGCTCGTGAGCTTTATATTTTGTTAATAATGCATGGCTTTTGTTTGGACCTTTCTAGACCCATTGTCATCCATTTTTACCAAGTCAAAAGATGGGGATTACATAGGTTCAAATTGCTCCGTGTCTTCCCATTAAACCTTAATTTCAAGATGTCAGTCTAATAATACACTCAGTCTCAACTTTCCCCTTGATAACCTTGTGTTCAATATCTTTTACCTAGAGAAGATAAAGGTATTGTTAAGCATTGCTTTCACTGAGTGTTTCAATTGACCTCCCAATTCAAGCCCAAAATCTTCGCAAAGGCCTTATTTTTCCTTGGTACACATTAAGAAGTTTGTACTTATCAAGTCCAAATGGAATTTTGATATCACTGGATTAAATGTCCACAAACTAAACTAAGTCTTTGTGCTTATTTGTGGAGTCAAATAACTTGAAGCTTGAAAAATTTTTAATATGCCCCTTTGATGTGAAAACGATGTTTGGCTCTGTTCAGGAGTAATCATAACAGAACTTAAATTGTCTCTTTTTATATCAATTGTTATTGACCTTATTATGTTAGCTATATGTTGCTTTCCAAATGTTACTATATTATCTATTTCATTCTATTTCATATATTTGCAATATGATTAAGTTGTGAGTGTAGAACTGAGTCAAAGGCTTTCCAATAATCAGTAGAGAGGCAATATATTATTTTCTTTTAAATATTTATGGATTTTAGTGTCATAAGCTATGGATACTTGATATAAAGTACATAAATATATAACTGGCCCATATTTGGAGGGATCACTGGCATTTGCTTCTTTTGCTAATAATCATATGATTCTCTCTGTTAAAAAAAAGATTGAATCAAGCTTCAATCAGAGAAGAAGCTCAGTAAAATCCTTTTCTGGAATTCATATACCATTGTGAAGCACTGGTTACAGATCTTATCTGCATGCATGGTTTTCTAGTTTGGCAGAAAAACTAATGGCAGCTACTTTCCTTGATGTAACTATTTGGTGATACCCTATGTTAACAATCCACAAGCTTTCTCATTTGAACTTGATTCAACCTGTGTTTTTTTCTATTATGTTGGCCTTCTTATTTCTATGTCTTTTTTCCTCAAAGGTTCTCTTTCCTCTAATTTCTTTGTTTCTCAAATGTCCATAGTATGATTTAAAATGCTGTTTGTCTATGTTGTTCTTTTCTCTACTTTGAGTCCTTATATCACCTCAGAATCTCAGTTGAAAGGGACCACAGGCAGAGATTTAGTCCAACCTAAACGGGAGTCCTTTCTGCTCAAAAAGTCAACTTTTGCTTCTCGGCTACTTTTATGTCAACAAGTGGGGAGCATGTGGGGACCATCTTTGTCCTTTGGAATCCCAGTTTGTCATTATAGTGTAAATTGTTTTCCTGGTTTTGTTTACTTCACTGCATCAGTTCATATGGCTTCTCAGGTTTTCTCTGAAATCATTCCTTTCATCATATCTTATAGCACATTGCATTTATATACCATAATTTGTTTATCCATTCTACAATTGAAGGACACCCTTTTAGTTTCCAGTTGTTTGCCAATGCAAAAACAGTTGCTATACTTTTATACATAGGAGTCCTTTTCCTTTTCTCTAAGTCACCCTATTTGAAGTTCTTACCTCTCGTAGTTGGTCCTTACTAAAATCAGGGAGGAAGAGAAATTGAACTAAGGAAGCAAGAAGACAGGGGTCTGATGCCAGTAGCCCCCCAAAGTCATTAGCTATTTCCACACTTTGAAGAAGCATACAAAAACATAGTGAAGGTTTCTGGGTTGGTATTCCCTAAACCAGCCTTTACACTGTGAGTGTAGAGCTGATTATGTTGGAAGGGGGCAAAGCAAGAAAACAATCAAAAGAATGTTGACACTAGAGTCGGAAGACCTGGGCTCTGGAAAGACTTACACAAACTGATGCAGAGTGAAGTGAGCAGAACTAGAAGAACATTGTACACCATAACAGCAATACTGCATGATGATTAATTGTGAATGACTTAACTATTCTCAGCAAGACAATGCTCCAAGACAATCCCAAAGGACTCATGATGAAAAATGCCATCCACTTCCAGAGAAAGAACCAATGCTGTCTGAATACAGACTGAAGCATGTTATTTTTCACTTCCTTTCTTTTTTGTTTGAGTCTTCTTAAACAAAATGACTGATATGGAAATATTTTCCATGGTTGCACATGTATGATCTATATCAAATTGCTTACCCTCTCAGGAAGAGGCCAGGGGAGGTATGGATGGAGAGATAAAATTTGGAACTCAAAACTTTAAAAAAAATGAATGTTGAAAATTGTTTTTACATGTAATTGGGGCGGGGAGAATAAAATTATTTTAAAATAAGACCTGGGTTCAAATTTCACTTTTAATTCTTACTGCTTTGGTGACTTTGGCAAGTAATTTAAACTCCCTGGGTCTCAGTCTTTTTGTGATAAGATCACTGAGCTAGGTGGCTCCGGGGGTCCCTTCTTGCACAAGATTTATGATGATCCTATGACTTTTTAGTGACATGGGAGTTTACTGTGAGGCATTTGATTAACTAGATGAATTTTCCTGTGTATTTGTGTTTTCCTGCTCCGAGAGTCCCTATGAAACTTTTGCGCACTGGAATGTGCTGCAAGTTGCCTGAGGTCTTAGGCATAGAGTCCACCAAAAATGCTGAGTGATGAAAGCCTCCCAAATGTTTTTATGTTGGATATTGAGGGATTCTGGCAGGTAGCTATAGCAGAACCCACATAGTTCCAACAAAAACTCAGCCCTAGAGCTCTGGAAGAATTACTAATTGGACCAATACAGCTGATTCCTAAATCACTTCTGTTCCCACTTTCACTTCTGACCTAGGTGTCAGCAAACCCTTCTTCCTTTAGTTCAGCCAAGACAAATTTGCATTATTGTTTTTTAAAGACTCTACTAAGCAACTAAGAAGAAAAGAAAGCAAAACAAAATATAAAAATGAGCTCTGACAAGTTTACAGAACACAGAAATCTTATCCTAAGGTAACTCTGTTCTTGCTCCAGGTTGTCTTGATTGGCACAGTTTAAAGGAGGTGCCCAGCCCCATCCTTAATCCTTGCTTCAATCTTTTCTAACATTAATAATCCCTTAGCACTTTGTTGTTTACAAAGCACTTTCCTATTCATTACTTCCTTTGATCCTTCCAACAGCTCTGTGTGGGAAAGCAAGGAAGTTGTTATATACCCCATTTTACAGATTAGTAAACAGACTCAAAAAAGTTAGGCAACTTGCCCCCAGATTAACGTACACTTGCAGCCAGTATGATAGGTGATATTGATATAACACTTTTAAGATTGCAAAGCTTCTATGGACAGTCCATTTTCAAAGGGTGCCATGAAGCGGGAATGGCAGAGTAGCCCTAGAAGTCATTTCTTTGTTGATTGTTCTTTCCACTAGAAAACATTGCCCTCTGGGGAAGCTCCATTCCTTCGTCGGTTGTTGTTGGCTAGACTCATTTCTCTCTCTGCGGCTCTTAGTGACCAACACCCTTATTCCCTTGAGCCTCCCTCACACGTGACCACCTTCACCAGGGTTAAGGACAGACTTGGCTTTCTCTGCCTACTTCATAGGCTCAGCCCAAATGGGAAGTCTTCCTCATTTCCTGAAAGGAGATTATAGTTGTCTGTTCTTCTACAGAGTCGAGGTCCTCAAACCCATAACCTTTCCTAGTCCAGGTTTTCAGTGTCAATTACTTCACAGGTTAGTTTCTGGTGACTCATCTTCCAATGCCCACAGCCGACTCCCAACCCAGAGTTTTACAATATCAAATTGCTTTGGGTAATTCTCAATTCAACAAGAACTTAGTAAGCCCATACTATATACCTGGCAGAAAAGCAACTTTTTGTAGTGAAGAGGGAGAGAGCTGTGGGGATTAAGCCCCACCTCCAAAAATTCAAGCTGTGAGACACTGAGCAAATCACTCCCTCAATGATTCAAGCAAGTCTCTAAGGTTATGAGCTGTAGGGAAGTGGATAATCAGTATTTATAGAAAGAGGTTCCTCATGGAGGGGAAGGGTCCCTATACTAATGATATTAAAGATCTGGTGCATAAAAAATGTGCTAGGCACTCTTCTAGGCCATATGTCTCTCAATATCTTTATCTCTGCCTCTGATTCTTTCTCTGTCTCTGTCTGTCTCTCTGTCTTTCTCTGTGTCTCTTTCTCTCTAGCTCTCTTTGTCTGTCTCTGTATGTCTCTCTCTTTCTATCTCTGTAGTTTCTCTCTCTCTGTTTTTATCTCTCTCTCTGACTCTCTCTGTCTCTCTCTTTGTTTCTATCTGTGTGTCTCTATCTGTGTCTCTCTGTTTCTGTCTCTCTGTGTCTATCTCTCTGTCTCTCTGTCTCTGTATGTCTCTGTCTCTCTCTGTCTCTGTGTGAGTGGGTGTGTCCCTGTCTCTCTCTGCGTTTCTCTTTGTCTGTCTGTCTCTCTATCTCTGTCTCTGTCTCTATGTGGGTGTGGGTGTGTGTCTCTGTCTCTCTGTGTCTCTATGTCTGTCTCTGTCTCTCTGTATCTCTCTCTCTGTCTCTGTCTCTCTCTCTGTCTGTCTGTCTTTGTCTCTGCCTCTGTCTGTCTGTCTGTCTCTCTCTCTCTCTCTCTCTTTCAGCATAAACTGAGTTTATGCAGTGAGAGCCCAGAGTCTGTCAACTCCACTCAAGTAAGGTTAAGTCTCTCATAGACTAAGTGTCCTCAACCTAGGGTTGCTTTATTTCCCTCTTAGCCTCCTTCTCTTCATTCCAAGAGCCTTTGACAGCATATGTTCACACACGCACACACACACACACACACACACACACACACACACACACACACTCCTCCTTTCTACTCCTCTCTGACAATAACGCAGCCCTTCTCCTTACCGAGGCCAAGCCCTCAATTCAATACCTTCCCATTTTTTTTCCAGTAGATTACAACCTCAATCACCATCTCCTTTCTTTCTAATCTTTAATCTATCCCTGTCTCCAAGGTCTACATCCAGCTCTGATTCCTCTCCTGAGTCCCTAATCACCAATTGCCTCCTGGACATTTCAAACTAGATGCCCCAGAGACATGTCAAACTTAGCATATTCAAAACGGACCTCATAATCTTTCCTACAAACCCATCCTCCTTGAGAATTTCCTTATTTTCATCAAAGACACCACCATTCCCCAGTCTTGCAGGTTTTGTCAACCGGGCGGAACCGGCCTCTAACCTGTGGGTGGCTGGAGCCAAACAGAGCAGGCTGGAGACAGGAGAGTCAGGAATCAAACAGATATTTAATTTCAAAGCGAGGAAAACGACTAGCAAGCAAGTACACATGTGCTGGGGCCCTGCTCCCCGAAGCAGTGTGGGGAGATCTCAACACTTCTACCAATGGCGTCGCAGTGAGCTGTAGCCCTGGCGATGAGGGGCAGCAGCGACAATGAAAAAGTTTGATTCATAACAGGGCTTCATGGGCAGAACATAGACACAGCAGGTACTTGTCCAAGCTCAGAGAACATCTGGTGCTGGTCAAAGTGATACAATGTTTAGATGAAACAATTCTGGTATTTTGCTGTGGCTGAAATCATCCAGAGGGCATGTGTAAAGGATTGTTGTTATGCCGAGTTCAGGGTACAGCTTGCTTGCTGGGCCTTAACTCTGGAAAACAGGGTGTCTCCTAATATCTTGACAATTGGTAATTTCGGCATTAAACTCAATTCCTCACTCTCCATCATCCCAACATAGGCAACCAGTTTCCAAATCTTACCATCTCTGCCTCCACAGTCTCTCACATCTGACTTCTTGTCTCTACTCACACAGCTACCCCCTTATTTCAAGCCTTCATCATTTCTAAACTAGATTATTACAATGACTTTCTAATTACTTTCTTTGCCTCAAATTTCTTCCCAACTAAGTCCACCCTTCACACTGTTGCCAAAATGATTTTTCTTAAGCATAGATCACTCCCCTACTCAATAAATACCAGTGGCCTTCTATTGCCTCATTTATTTCGTTTATATCTCCAGTGCCCAGCATATTGCCTACCACAGAGTAAGCACCTAATAAATACTGACTGACTAACTGACTGATTGATTGGACCTTGGTCCCAGAAACAGGGTTCCTACAAAGCTGGCTGCCTGGGAAATTTTATTCTATGGCCTTTGGCACAGGGCAGGTATCCACTAATTCTTCATTCTCCACTCTCATAGCTGCTAGCCTTGGCCAGATCATAGCATCCTAGTTCATCTTTCTGCCTGCCTCCAGTCCTTCCCAAATCATCATCACGGTATTGACCCAGTTAATCTACCTAATACCATATCATCATACCTTTCCTCTACTCAAATATTTTAGTCTCAACGCTCTTTCTATGCCAACAAAATAAAATAAAAATTCCGAATACTGACATTCAAGGCTTTCCACAATCTTATTCTGCTCTACCTGTACAGCCTTATCTAATATATACTGCTTCTCTTAACATAATTATTACATTAGATTGTAAACTCTTGAGAGCAAGGACTGTCTTTTGTCTCATTTTGTATCCCCAGAACTTAACACAGTGCCTGAGGGCACGTAGATGCTTAATAATGTTTATTGAATGAATGAATGAAAAATAGTAATTCCTCATCTCTCATTCTTTACCTGTCCTCTCATCCTCCGATCCTTTGCTCACATCATCTCCAAAGCCTAGGATGCACTTTGCTCACACCCCTATCACTATCTGTTAAAATTGCTAACCTTTCATTAAGATTTAAATCCTCTTTCGTGAAGTCTTCCATGATTTTTACCACCACCAATCTACCCTCACCCCACCATCTCCAAAGATGCAAGGTGTTTCTCAGTCTTCAAATACTTCATGGAACTCTCTCAGGACCAATCTTTTCCTCTGTTTGGTGTCACAGTTATTTGTATCCTTGTTCATTCCCCCAATAGAATGGAAGTTCATTGGAAGGCGGGTCTGTATTGTATCCTATATTCCAGACACAGGAAACACATAAGTGAAAGTATACAAATAGGAAAGAGCAGAACATAGAAGACTGAAGATAGTCCAATTTGGCTAGAGTATACAGTATATGGAGAGGAGTAATCTGAGCAGACTGGACATGTAGGGTGACTCCAGATTGTGGAGGGCTTTGAATGCTTCCCCTAAAGAAATTGCAACTGTAATGAGTAAGCCATGGGGATCTCTGAAGATTTTGGAGTAAAGGAATGATGTGACCTCATCGGTACATAAGAAAGGTTATTCGAACAACTATCTGAAAGACAAATGAGGGAGGGGAGGAGGAGAGAGACAGAAGACTTCAAGAAGTATAAACACAAAAGAATTTTAGACACTAACTTCCCCAGAAATTAGAAGTGAGGAGAGTTATTGATAGAGAGTATTTTTAACTAACGTATGGGATCAAAATGGAATGAAATACCTAAGTCTAAGACTTTGCAGTGAAGAGAATCCTTTAGGAAATTTCTGTTAGACAGTGTAAAAATAATCTGCTTTTCCATAACTCTTTAAAACTTACAAAGCACTTTAAATACATTCATTTAATCCTTGCAGTGATACTATAAGGTAGATATTGCAGATATAATTCTCCTAATTTTACAAGTGAGGATGGTGTAGTGACTTGCCTAAAGCCATGTGACTAGTAATGGCTAAATTTCCAAGCCCTGAGCTCATATCACCAAATCATACTAGAGCAGAAGGGTCCCATAAGGAAGCTGTGGGAAATAAGGTTGGAGGAGGCTGGGGCCAAACTATGGAAGACCTTAAATGTCAAGCTGAAGTGTTCGGTCTTATTTCCATGTAAATGGGGAGTCATTGAAGGTTTCTGAGCAAAGGAGTGACATGGGGAATATTTTCACAAATATAGTCATAATTTAGGTACTCCTTGTGGTGACCTGAGGTAATGGTTAGCCAGTTTCCATGAACTAAAATTATTTTATATCTACTCTGGCTCTTTTTCATCATAACTAAGCATTTCTATTATAATAGATTCAAATTATACTTTGTTCTCTTGTAAAAAAGAAAAATTCTTTTTAAACCCAAGAGGAGCTGGATAGTAAGGAAAAATGTTTAAAGTTTGCAGGTACATACTGTTTGAAAGTTTAAAGAGCACAATATGTAACATTTCATTTGACCCTCACAACAGTACCTTGGAGGTAGATATTGCTGGTAGTATTAGGACCAGAACCTCTGGTGGGAGGGCTTGCCAAGCCCTTTTCAGGGCTGTTTATCCATCTTTGATGTCTGCCTGGCACTCAACTCTTACTTGTGGCTCCAAGAAACTGTAGCATGCTCAGTGGCCACACCCCAGTAAACCATTTCAACAGATGGACTAAACCAGGTTGAGGGTAACCAATGGGTCATGGGTGAGTTAGTGGATTTTCTACCCCAACTATATGAAGACTTGCCCCAGTAGAAAGGGCAGGTGAGAACAATTTGTTCCAACAGCCATGGAGGTGGCTAAACTAGGCACTGTGAAGTGCTTAGAGTGTGGTCAGACACTGAGGATGCCAAGGTCATCCACTGTATTCACCATTGCCTGTCATGTTGCGTTTGGTCTTGCCACTGGACTTTGATGACTCTGGAAGACTGAGTGAAGCTGATGACTTTGTGTGACTCTGCCTCACTTAAATCCAATTCACATGCGAGTTAAGACATCATCGCAAGATGTCACTGGTCTTCTTGGGGGATAAAGGACTAACAGCAACATAGATAGGAGAACTAAAGCTCAGAGTGGTTACATAATTTGCCCCCGTTCATACAGCTAGTAAATGTGGGAGACAGAACACCAGGAGAAATACCCTTCCAACATCTCAAGGGAACGGCATTTAGATGTGAGGATTGCCAACTCTTACAGAATGAGATTCTGAACTTAAAATACAGGGATCATCCCAGCAAGAGGACAGTACTATGAAGTAAGGGAATAGCTCAATCTTCTTCACCCGCCTCCAGCCCAGAGATCTTGTTGAGGGAATACTATTTGGGGATGAACACTAACCTAGTAATTTGGATGTGGGGGGACTACAATAGACCCAGTGTGCTGTTTAGCCCAGCCCCAGTGAGGAAAAAATGACTGTCCAATTTACTTTCTGCTTAATTGGAAGAGTCAGTGACGGCAGGGTGGGGAATCAAACCCCACAGCTATATGGCCTTCATTCTAGAATGATACATTTAATGACTCCACAGACCAGTGCCATAAACCCAGCTCCATTCTAGTAATGCAAATGATTAATGTCAGCTCTACAGCTTACCCAGGGTCTCCAGGAAATTGGAGTAGATGAATTTAAGAGAGAAACTTCTTGTTTAAACAGAACTACTTTAGAAAATAAACACTCCAGAACTCGATGGTAAATACAGATATTTATGTTGAATGAAAGTGGAAATATGAATTTAATAACATGGAAGGCAGACTTTTTCCCCCTTTACCTTTAGGAGCTCATGTTATTCAGAGAGCTTCAGAATGAACTGCCTCACCTGTCCTTAGGTGGCTGATGAATCTGAGTCCTACTGAAACAGACAAGGTCAAGTTGGATGGGAGCTAAACATACGATACATATATCTACATTGAAGACTTTGAGGGTGTCCTTGAAAGCTTCTGGAGACAGTAAGGTACTGCTTCTAGTTTGTGATCAGTTGCCTTAAACCTTCACTTTTGTCATGTCCCTTTTATTAACTCCCAGGGGTGTACACAGATCCAAAGCTCATTTAATATTTTTCTTCGCTTTGTAGATCACCAGGATTTAAACACATCTGTAGACTTCAAAATACAGTGGTCTTTCCATTATGCCATGGTACTACTGCTCTGACTATAGATTTTGCTTTGATTTGCTTCAATGAATAAATAATATCATTAGTGTGAATACTCTCTACATGAGCCCAGGACACAACCCATCCATGCCTTCTCATTCTCATCCATATTTTTCTGAAATATTCAGAAGGAATTCTGCTAGTAAATCTTCCTTTGATTCTCTTGATTTTCATGAACGTCAGTAAAGCACCCCTGCCCCACTTTAACCACAAGGCTATCCCACCTTTTCTAGTCATACACATCTTCAATTATGCCCTTTATACTACTCCTATTATGGTTCACAAGTCATGGTTGATAACATGTTGCAGTCTATTTATACTTACTACATTTCTTTCCATTCTGTTTTGATTTGATCACAGTGTTCCTTTACTGGGATAATATTGGCTTTTGGGGTAGTGAGCCACCAGGATTATTAAAAGTGCTTCATAGTTTTCCAAATGCAATCTAGGCCACCTTCTTCC
The DNA here is from genome assembly GCA_028646595.1 of Phalanger gymnotis. Classification (NCBI taxonomy): domain Eukaryota; kingdom Metazoa; phylum Chordata; class Mammalia; order Diprotodontia; family Phalangeridae; genus Phalanger; species Phalanger gymnotis. The sequence goes on from CM053624.1 coordinate 328,773,086, forward strand.
ATCTACTAAATCGTGGCCCAGTTCAACGAACATTTGTAGCATTTTTTTCAAGATATATATACCTTGAAGAATTAAAACAATACATTGCCATAAGACTGCATTCTATAATCTGGAAAACATGTGTTCTTCATCCACTTTGTTATCTAGTATAGATGATGAGGCTAATCTCTTCTAAATGCGTTTCATTGAAGAGATATAACTTACGACCAGCACAATGTATTCTATGAATAGAGCATTGGATAATCTAAGATTAATAAATGTTGGCTACTCCCATTATCATTCTTATTATCACTACACTCTTTGATTAATCTAGTCTAGATAGACCAACTGGAATGGAGGATCTACAATGGAAAAATATTGACAGAGCATCAGAGATGGAGGATGTGAGCAGCTGAGAGAGGGCTTTGAATAACAGATTAAGAAATGTAGACATGACTTTATCAAATAGGGAGCCAATGAAAATTTTAATCATTTTAAGATGTGTATGGCCAGAAAAGGTGGGATGACCATGTGTTTAGAGTGGGACATCACAGTACAAGTACAAGAGTTTTACTGGTGTCCACAAAAATTGAAAGAATCAAAGAAAAATTTATAACACATGGTAGGTTTTGAATATTTCAGAAAAACATGAATAAAAATGAGAAGGCATGGATGGTTTGTGGCCTGAACTGATGGAGAGAGTACTCATGTTAATGATATTATTTACACATTGATGCAAATAAAAGCAAAGCTTATTAGCTATTACTAGGTAGTAGAATATAACGGTTGAAAGATCACTGTATTTGGGGTGTGAAGTTGTATGTTTTAATCCTGGCAACCCATAAAGCAAAGAAAAATATGAAATGACCTTCATCTCTATGTGCACTTCTGGGGAAAAACAGAAACCATAATCATTTTGCAACATTTTGATGGACTAAGCCCCCAAGCTAATTAATGACCTAATAGTAGAATGCCCCAACCTGTAGAGAAGAAGAAATAAAACATAAACTATAGAAGGACTTAGTAAAGTGGATGCTCTCACCCAGTGTTTAACAACTATTTGTTATCCTTGGATGAAAGACGCTGAAGTTTTGTCCAAAAGGATTTCTTTCACAAATGTGAAAATATTTGATCACTTCCCCTTGTGTTCTATTCTTAAACACAGAATGTTTTCTTATTCGGATAGTTGAATTCCAAATACTCCTCCTTTTTCTTCATTGATCCCACTTTTTCTCTTCTCTTTCCTTTTCCTGAAATGTTTTATTTATCTTTTGTAAGTGGCCATGGTCAATGGACCACGAATGTTTCTAAAAACCAAATCTGTATCCGAAGTATCTGGAGCTACCATCAACAAGAAACCAGTCTTCCTTAACATGCTAACAAATTTCTTTGCTGTTATTTTGGCCTCCTATCTTTGACCCACAATTATTGGATCTTTGCTAACAAGTATGCCTTTCCCAGGAGGTCCCATACCTCTCAGTTGAGAGAAATTCCAAATAAAATAGAAATCCTTTTCTACTTCTTTAGTAATGATGGCTGCCATAAACAGCTTTCAATTTGCCTGATTGACTTAGGAGGCTCTGTATTGTTCCACAGCTTGATTCAACCAGGACAACCATGTGTGTCCAGGGCAATAATAAATGCCTAAGATAATCTATTGGGGGTGTGCCAAGAAGGTGGTGAAATTCGGAACGTCCCTCCACTATGCCAGTCCTCTTCTCTCATTGCTACGTTCCTTCTGGGACCTCTGTTTTAGGTATGGGCCCAGGCCAGCTGTGCTTCATTCCTTCTCCAGCTATGCTTCTGACTCTCCATCATGCACCTCTCTAGGGTACCTGCTCTCCACCCCCACTCATTCTCTACCCACTCTTTAGCTCCCTTTTATTTACTGTCTTCCCCTACTAGAATGTAAACTCCTTGAGGATAGGGACTGCTTTTTTGCTTATATTGTATCCTCAGCACTTAGCATAGCACCTGATATATAGTAAGCATTTAATAAATGCTTATTGGATACCTTTCAGAATCACTCAGTTTTTAGCAACATCTGTGGAGTAACAGAAAATGGAGCACAGAATAAGAATCCATTTTTTGAGAGGACACTGGATCTCCCTATCTATCTATTTCTGGAGGTGCTACTCACAGACCTAATCCCATCACAACATGAGAGCTTTGACATCCTCCATTTCTGACTTGGGCTGGTTTATCCCTCCTTGGACAACATGGCTGCCCACCCCACCCCCATCCTAAGGGATCATCATATTGATGCCAGTCAATACAGACACTTGATCACCTTAGAACACTGAAACTCAGATCTCCTGAGCAGTAGCCTCAGCCTCCCTGGGAGCTGGGATTATAGGCAAGTACCACTATGCCCAGCTAGGATCCAGTTTTTTTTTTTACCATTTTGTGGTAGATAGGGCAATGGACTTGGAGCCAGGGAAACCTGGCTTCTAATCTTACCTTATGTGACTGTATCATGCTGGGCAAGTCCCTTAACTTAAAGAAAACATAGGTATATATGCCTCAGTTTCCTCATGTATAAAAAGATGGTTAGACTCAACAATTTCTCAAATATCTTCTAGCTCTAAATTTATGATCTTCTGATTAATTTAAGCCATTAGTTTTCTAAATGAGATCCTCATTCAAGGATCAATGAGTTGATATAAGATAATAGATTAGAGCCCAGGGCCATATAGTTAGTAAATGTAAAAGGTGATATTTGAACTATAGTCAGGTTTTCCTGACTCAGGCTAGAACTTTATATATCATACCATCTAGCTGTCTCATACTATTGGAAGAACTGAATGCCATATTGGCATTCTTGTGACAAACAAATCCAGAAGTCTGGAGAAAATTGCAATCGAATAGAAGAATGCTCATAGATTCTCCTCAGATGGGCAAACAAAAGAGTTGGCAGGCATGATTTCATTATGTGCCCAAAGTCAATATGAACCATGAGAGACTTGGTTGTCTCATCGTGCAAGATGAGCATAAACAAGAAGGTCAACAGGAGGCTAATTGCAGCTTACATAACAAACACCTGTAAGAACAAAAGGTAGAGAAATCATAGGAGCAACTCGACAAGATCCTCCAAACCAAATCAACACAATTCTTTGATCCTCAATGGCTTCAGTGCAAACTTAGGCACAGAGATTAATGGCAAAAAGTATGCTGTAAAATATGATTCATTCTGAAGGAATGAAAGAAGTTGAAAGCTTATAAACTGCTTAGGAACCTTACCTCAATGCAGATTGAGTCCTTTTTTTAATTAATGTTTTATTAATTCTTTAAAAAAAAGTTGTCACTACCCAGTAGCCCCCACCTCTAATAGAACTCTCCCTTTTAACCAAGAACTAGAGTTAAGCCAAACCAACCATGTAAATTGGCCATTCTCATTGGATAATATGTGCCTCATACCACACCTAAAGCCACCATTAGTCTACCATTAGTCTCTGCCGCTGAGGTTGATCAGTGCATTGATCAGAGTTTCTTCTCTTTCTGCATCATCCCAATTATTGTGGTCATTGGCTAAATTGTTCTCTTGTTTCTTTGTACTTCACTTGTACCAGTTCATGTATACAACAAGTAGATGTTATCCTGTACTGGTCCATGTGCTAGACAAACACACACACACACACACACACACACACACACACACACACACACACACACACAAATCCCAGCCCCCAAGAGGCTTATAATCTACTGAAGGGAAACAACATGGACATAGATAAGTACATACAAAGTAAATACAGATGAATGCAGCTAGGTGGTGCCATAATGCACAGAGAGCCTTCCTGAAGTCAGGAAGACTCATCTTTGTGAGTTCAATTCTGGCCTCAGTCATTTACTAGCTATGTGACCCAGGTCAAGTCACTTAACCCTGTTTGCCTCAGTTTCCTCATCTGTAAAATGAGCTGGAGAAGGAAATGGCAAACCACTCCAGTGTCTTTGCCAAGAAAACTCCAAATGGGGTCACAGAGAAGCACAGAGAAAGAAGTGTATAAGGAATAAAAAAGCAGATTAATTTAGCAAGAGCAAAAAGAGTGTAAAGGTAATATAAGCTGAAGCCAGGCTGGGGGTCTTTAAATTCTAAAGAAGGTTACATTTTGTCCTAGAGGCAAGAGGCACCCATTGGAATTTCTTGAGCATTAGAGTGATATGGTCAGAATTAGTCTTTAGGAACGTCAACTTGGTAGCTGTGTGTCTAATGAATTGGAAGAGGGTGAGCCTAGAAGCAGAGATACCAATGTGAAGACTACTGCAATAATCTGGGAGGACCAGAATTAGAGTGGCATCCATGTGAGTGGAGAAAAGAGCATATAGTACAGTTCCAAATTGTTTTATAGAAGAGATCAGTAATCTCTTCAGAGAAGATTCAGAAGGTACTGGACATCAAAAACTTCACTAATACCACCCCCTAAAAAATAAAATGACTATATCTTAACAGACAAGAAACATCTAGTTATTCATGTGGGAGCAATTTCAGGATTAGTTATTTCTATGAAGTCACATAACTGACTATTTCTAGCAAAAGTCAAAGTCAACATCAAATTAGAAGAAGAATAAAGGTAAGGAAAGTCACTCTACATAATTATAAAAGCTTCCAAAGCACCTATTAAAAAAACCATTAGTGTGAAAAAAAGGAAATGGGAAAAGGCAAAAATAGAGATAATAATTGTCGCTACTTTCCACAAAAGTTTAGTGTAAAACTGTTGCCATAACCAGGAGTCAGAAGACCTCAGCACCACCATAGCTAGCAAACACTTGATCTCTTTGCCAAACATAAAGACTTGTAGCCAAACCTCACAGGTTAGAATATATGCTCATTTAGAATACATGTTCATTTGCAAACTACTATGAAGAAGTCAACAAGATGACAAATGTTTTTACATTAACTTTCCTGCACCAGTGACTTCAAAACAAGAAATATTTATCAAATCAGTAGTCGCTAAAGTGGCATCAACAAGAGAAGACCTAGACATTTCCACACTATAAAAATGCCTCTAAAAGAAGTGAAGACCTAAACTATTCAGTGACTGACAATGCCATCTCCTACCTCACCTCATTAAAGAGAAGACACTGATTGGTATCCCCAGTGCCTAGCTCAGTGCCTAACACATAGTAAGTGACTAATATAAATTGATTGATTGATTGTAACTTGAAGGAGGGATTGACTCAGGACTACAGATAGGTCCATCAAGAAGAGAAGGGGCTTCTGCATCCAAAGGAAGAGGCTCTAAAAGCTTCTTTTCTTGGAAAAGTGAAAGACTGTGAATGTAGAATGCTGCCTATGCTGTCAAATTTGTTGTATCAGTTGGGTTGTCTTAACTGTAAGAGGAGGATTTCTGAGTGTCAGGGAGGGATAGGATGAGAGATATTCACATATGACTGTGAAATAAAAAACATCAGCTGGGTGATGCAGTAGATAGAGTGTCAGGCTTGGAATCGAGAAGACCTGAATTCAAATCTAGCCTAGACACTTACTAGCTATGCGACCCTGGGCAAGTCACTTGATGCTGTTTGCCTCAGTTTCCTCATCTGTAAAATGAATGGGAGAAGGAAATAGCAAACCCCTCCAGTCTCTTTCCCAAGAAAACCCCAACTGAAGTGATGAAGAGTGGAACACAACTGAACAATAAAATAAATCATTAAACAGTAATAATAAATCAAGGAAACTTTAAAAAAAATACTGTAAAGAGAACGATGGCAGAAGATTATGTTGAGCATCACTGCATAAACCAGTAAAAAGCAGTGGAGGTGAAAACAAATCTACAGAAAATTTGACCCAAATGAGCCACCTCATCCATCCCAAGAGTATTAAGGTAAGAAATTGGCAAGAGAACAACAAACAAATGTAAAATGGAACAAATTTGTCAACCTTTCCATGACACTCTATCTTCATCATGAGTGATGGTCTAACTACTTCATTTGGACTCTAACTCCAGTGCCTGATGTGAGTTGTGAAGAAGAAGAAATGCCATTTAAGAAAATGAAGTTGCTAAGAGCAGCGAGGCTCGTCCAACCTGGAGGAGACCTCATCTTGAGAGCATCAAAAAGCCTTTTCAAAAAGATGAACGTGGCAGGGGTGGGGGGCAGAGTCAAGATGGTGGCTGGAAAGCAGGGACCTGCCTAAAGTTCTCCTCCAGGACCCTCCAAAAATGTATTAAAAATGACTCTGAACAAATTCTAGAACTGCAGAACCCACAAAATAGCAGAGGGAAGCAGGGCTCCAGGCCAGGACAGCCTGGATGGTCACTGGGTTAGGTCTATCACACAGAGCTGGGAGCAGAGCAGAGCAGAGCCCACCGTGGGCTGCACCCGGACCAACTAGACTGGGAGCTGGGTGGAAGAGGCCCTAGCGCTCTGAATCAGTGAGCTGTAGCAGTTACTAGACTTCTCAACATACAAACACCAAAGACAACAGAGAAAGTTAGTGGGAAAAAACTGCGGGGACAGAGTGAAAGGAGTCTGCAGTTCAGCCACTGCCCTGGGGACAGCAGAGGTGGGGCAGCTACAGAACTACAGCTGCAGTTTCTTTAGGGCCCAGGCCCACCTGGTGGGAGGAATTAAGCCACATATTAGAGTAGGAATGCAGAGCCTGCTCAGATCTGAGTTGCAGTCTGGGTTGGTGGTTCTTGGGGGAGGAGCAGTGCTGCTGTGGCAGAGCTTGCTGTGTAGAAAAAGCTCTGAAAACAACAGCACAGCCCCTCAAGCTTGGAAAAAAGTACTCTCTACCCTACAATCAGTCATACCCCACTGAAAAACTCAAGGGTCAAGTAGTTGGCTGGGAACATGGCCAGGCAGTGAAAACGGACTCAGATTCAGACTCAGACTTTGGAATCTTTCTTTGGTGACAAAGAAGACCAAAACATACAGCCAGAAGTCAACAAAGTCAAAGAGCCTACAACAAAAACCTCCAAGAAAAACATGAACTGGTCTCAGGCCATGCAAGAGCTCAAAAAGGATTTGGAAAAGCAAGTTAGAGAAGTAGAAGAAAAATTGGGAAGAGGAATGAGAGTGATGCAGGAAAACCATGAAAAACAAATCAATGACTTGCTAAAGGAGACCCAAAAAATACTGAAAAATACACTGAAGAAAACAACACCTTAAAAAATAGACTAACTCAAATGGCAAAAGAGCTCCAAAAATCCAATGAGGAGAAGAATAC
>CM053624.1:328788560-328800049 GCA_028646595.1 Phalanger gymnotis
ATCCCCATCTCCTATCTTCCCCCAGCACTTCTTGTTGCTCCCCAACTCCCCAAGTTTCCGCAGAGAGCTCCCTACAACAATAAAATCACATAATGAGTTCTTGGTTCGGTTTTTTTTATTTGTTCATTTGTTTTTTAAGGACCTCACTGTCAAAGATTCCAATAATTCAATCCAGCTCAATGCAATGAGCATTTATTAAGCTCCTGCTGTATGAAGCAATTTTGGTAACAATCAAAAGCCTCAAGTTGTAGTTATTGTAGTTAAAAAGTGACTAAAATGCCCATATACTTGAATCTTCCTACTAGGCATATACCCCAGGATATTAAAGACAGGAAGACCCCACCAACGGCAATATTTTTACAGCAGTACTTTTTTGTGATCATTGACAACTGGAGACAAAGTCTTGTTCAAGTCATTTCAGTTGAATCTGACTTTTCATGAGCCCATTTGAGGCTTTCTTGGCAAAGATACTGGAATGGTTTAGCCATTTCCTTCTCCAGTTAATTTTACAGATGAAGAAACTGAGGTAAACAGGTTTAAGTGACTTTCCCAGGGTCACACAGCTAATGTCTTAGGCTGGATTTGAACTCAGGTCATCCTGATTCCAGGTCTAGTGCTCTATCCACTGCCCCACTTAGCTGCCCTGGAAACGAAGTAGAAACCGCTTGATTGGAGAATAGCTGGCTCTGAGGTTGGATGACCTGGGTTTAAAATTCCATCTCTCATGTTTACAACCTATGTAACCTCCCTATGCCTCGGATGGGCCAGATGGCCTCCAGGTTCCCTTCCAGTTCTGTGTCTAAGATCCTGTGATGTTATATTGTGAACATTACATTGCTATAAGAAATAACAAATGTGAAGGATTCAGAAAAGGAAGAGAATCTCTATAAGAATTGATACAGGATGAAGTAAGCAGAATCAGGAAAAACTATATATATACATATATATATATATACACACACACACACACACACACACATACATATATATGCATATACAATGACAGCAGCAATGTAAATTAAAAGAACAATTAAAAAAACTTAAATCTGCATAGTTATAAAGATGGAGCTTGGCCCTGAAGAATTTAAAAAAGAGTTTTGTTTTTTCCCTTTGTTGAAGCAGAGGCCTATGTGTATGGAATGTGGTGTATGCTACCTGACATCGTTGATATTTGAGTTAGTTTTACTCAACTTTTTTTTTCCTTTATTTTTTAATCTTTGTTACAAGATATGACTCCATGGAGAGTGGAAAGGAAGGAAGGGATATATTCTGAAAACAATATACCATAAAAGCACAAAGCATTAATAAAAAAGTCTTTAAATGGAATGACCTTTTGATCATAAGAATGATTCCTGGCCCTTGTCCCTGGCCCTGTCTGCCTACCCTTCCCTCCCCTACGCACATACAGTTAGGAAATCCACAGCATGCTGGGTTTCCTGCCAATGACCCATTGGCTCCAGGTTCCCTGCTAGTGGACAATGACCAATGATCTCAGTGGCTACATATTTTCCTAGCATCTGTAGATGGAAGAAGCCTGGGTAACACAGTCCAACAGATAATAGTAGAGAGGGTGACATGTTCCTTTTTGAAAGGAAAAGGGAAACTCTTTCTAGTAATTGCAAATAATATTCTTTTGGCCTTCTTGCTGCAGAATCAGGGAATGCTGGCTCAACAGGCCTCGCAATGTGTGGTGGTATGAATATTTCCCACAGGGCTGGGATTGTGGATCCTTAAGGGTTCAAGTGAAACTAAAAGACCTAGAACTTATGAGATGTTCTGAATATTTCCATTTCCACTTAAAATTGGCACTTAGGCAAGACAGCTCACTTAATAAGCAAACTAATTCAGGTACATATTCTGAGCAACATTAATCATCTGCAAGTTACTATGGTCGATTAAGAAATGAAAGATAAAGTCTTTGTCCTCAGAGCTCTTAGAGCCTAGTAATAGTATGCTTGGAGAAACCAGACACAGAAAAAAAGGCGAAATTAAAAAAAAATAAAAGAGTGATTTTTATAACAACACACATAGAATCACTGCTAGACCCAGGAGGGCTGGGGAGCCCACCCCTTCCTTCACCATTAAGAGGCTTCTCTCAGCTTAATACTCATGAACATCCATTTCGTTTAATACCTGAAAGGCCTAAACTATAGAGAGAACAGCCAGGTTCCTTTTCTCAAACTCTGTGGCTCTTTATACCACTACTCCAAAGCCCCAGGGAGAATTGCTTAAAGCTTAGTATTGGCTCATATTTATGATCTCTCCCCAAGTTGCGCCGAGACTGCAAAGGTGCTCAATTTACCATGAAAATGAGGTATAGGACAGCTATTTATTTCCTCCACACAAAATACCCAATACAAAATACAGCTAGGTCCTGATTATTTGGAATAATGAATTCTCCAAAGTAGTTCCACTATTTGAATTTGTACTTCATATTTTTGTTAGGATGGAACCAATTGTTTTTACATATTTATGCTTATTTTAAAACATTTTACACAATTATAAATTTGAATTGTTAGAATTTGAATGCATATTGCTACTTCACGGGAGTCATTCAAATGAATCAGGAACTAGTTATAGTCACAAACAGCTTAACAAAGACTTTCCTTGGGAAAGAGGGAGGGGAGGGAAGTAGGGAGAAAAAAATTTGGAACTCAAAATCTTCTAAAAGTGGATGTTGAAAATTATCTTTTTCTGTAATTGGAAAAAATAAAATACTGTTAAGTGGGGGGCAGGGGAGGACTTAAACCAGCAGCAGTAGCATAACTCTATTATATTCTCCCAGGAAGTTGTGACTGAGACTTTAAAACAAGAAGCAGTGTGTAAAACTGCTGTTGATGCTTCACATTTCACTGTGGCTCGCCACTGCCTCCACACAATTCCTACAAGGTCTATATCTTTGAGAAGCCAGGCAAGGGTTTTGGTCTCCTCCTCCTGTCCATGGTCATCTTCTCTAAGAAGGTGATTGCAGAACACTCCTCCAGCTGCCACTCAGCTCTAAGAGACTCATACCTCTCAGAATCATAAGGTTGCCTTCAGGGTTGTACATGTCAATCTCAGGATTACTATTCAGTCACCTATGTTCAGACAAGGAACACAAAACAGAAGGGGCATCCAGGGACCCAAGGCACAGGTTTTATGCTAGACTAAGCTAACTAACACATGCGCTTTAGCTGCTAGGTACTTACAGTCACCATGATACCAGGGTAGGGGAAAGGTGGACTCTCCTCTATCCCTCATGGCAAGCCCAGAGAGGGAGAGCTATTTGCCACATGTTCTGAAGAGTTGAAGGGAGAGGGGGAGAGAGAGAGAGAGAGAGAGAGAGAGAGAGAGAGAGAGAGAGAGAGAGAGAGAGAGAGAGAGAGAGAAGACTGTCATAGGACAGGGGAGAAGACCAAGGAATCCAAAAGCACCTATCTCTTCATCATTGAATCACACCATCCCCAAAAGGTTCCAGAGGAGCTCAACTCACTCTCCATGGGATTTATTCTACCGCAATCCCCCATATTTATATAACTACACACATGCACACATGCACGCACGTACGCATGCTTGCTGCTTAACAGTTCAATACAACTGTCACAATTTATTGGTTCCCCATTCTTTCCCCACCAAGTAAAAATATAGCCTCTGTTAGCTTTTCTCCAAACAGCAGCCAAGCCTCATCAGAGAAACTGACCTGCCAGGAATTTTCCTAACACAAGACCATCTGAAGACACCATTGACCTGGCACAGCACCTTTAGACCAGTAGAACCTTCACAGCAGGGCTCTATCATCAAAGAGACAGATAGCATAATAAGCCTCTTTTCGGTCTACTGATCCTGAGTTAGGCAAATGAAACACACATTTTAGAGAAGAGAAATGGGTCTCCTATAGCTGTGCAGGTGATTTCTTTTAAATCTTATAGTCATCCAAAGCAATCACACCAGAAGCATAAGCCAGACTCATTTCCAGTAAACTGGGTAACTTCAGAAAGCTGTATGAGAAAGTCAAGATGTCTTCACATACTGTGGAGGTACTATTGTATTGTCATGTGAGATGGTATTAAAATTTTTTTATCTGTTGTTTCCTGGACCCAAAAAAAGCAGCATCTTTGGCATGGACCAGAATTGAAAAGATTTAGCTCTGAAAGTTAAAAGATTCATAACAACTTCTAAGGCACCACATTCTATGGAAACAGACAATTGTTAAGGGTTCAGTGTCCACAATTTTAAATTACCCCCAAACTACCCCTAGATCATTCTAGAACAGTAATAGAGCTCTTTCATACTAGTAATAAAACCACTAGTTTGCTGAGATCTGGCCCTGGATATTATATGGAAAAAAATATGGAATGAGCAAAGTAGAACCTGGAAATTTGTTATAACGTATAAATTGGCATGTTAAGTAAGGGTTGGTAACTATACAAAATGTGGGCAGAAAGAGGGTCAAGCATAAGGACACTAAGAGTCAGAAGCAAGGGATGTGGCAGACAGCATAGCCTGGGCCCATTCAGAGCTCTAGTAACACACAATAGAGGGGACAGGACAAGGCAGGGCCTGTCCATCCTATCAAAAAGTTGAGAACAGGGAAGATCCTAGCACTGGCAGCAGATCCAAATCTAGGAACTAAACTGGAAGTGATGACTAAACAGAAAAAAATTACATACACTTTGAAAAAATACTTTGGGTTAAGAGGAGACCAAGAGCTAAACCCAGCAGAAGAGAAACTTCCCAAAAAATAGAATTAAGTCTCAGCAGAAAAAAAAATTATTTGGCCACAAGACTCCAAGAGTAGATGGAAGAAATTAAATAAGCAAGAAATAAAAGTGAAATTAGGGTCCTCGAGAAAAAAATGAGAAAATAAATAGCTCAATAATCTCCCTTTGCTTATCTCCCATGCAACTTTTTGAGGTGAATCAATATTTGGAAAAAATGAGATGGAAAGAAGAAGGCAACTCAACAGCTTTCCACACAGCATTTAAACTACTAGAATCTTGGAACACAGACACCTCAATAACCCATGTTTTAGACTCTGTCTTCTATTAACCAGTAATTGTCACCTTCCTCCTTGGGCCCATTACTCAGTCTGTCTCCATGTGTTACAAAGGGCTATACAGATTGTTAAGGGAGGACTTATGTTTCCTCTCACTAGTGATTTAGGGGTAAAAGGTGAAGGGTAGGAGGCACTCTGTGAGGAAGGCACCCCGGATTTCCCAAAAGCAGCCCCAACACAAAAGGTGGCCAACATTGCTTTCCAGAGGGGCTGCTGGCTTGAGAGTCATCCACGCCTGCACATCTGTTCCTTGGCTGGCTGGGAAGCCGGATGGTGATGCTAATGGAATTCACGATTCTAAGGTAAGAGCTCAATTTCCAGACTTGTTCTGGGTGTGAAGAAAAAAAAAAATTTCTTCTTAAAAAAATAAAAAATAAAAACTCCTTGGCTGCCTCAAGGATGTGTTTCCCAAAGTCAATAAATGACTCCTCAGTGGCTGGAATGAAAAAGAAATTCAGGCCCAGGAGGTTCCTTTCTTGTTCTGAAAAAGTCCTCTGCCCATGCTTTTCTGGAGGCTTCGCCACTAAAGCGTTCACGTGAAAATCAGGTCCAGGTGCTGCTGGACCTCTGCTCTCCTTTCTTGGTATTTTGTTCATAATTTTGTTTTTTGGTCTTTCCCTTCAAGTCATTCCTGGTTCGAGTTAACCTCCTGCCCACTGGATTCTTTTACACTTGACGATAATTGTATTTTGATTTTGGATGCCTGCATTCTGTGCCCTGCCACGTCCCGCTAAAAGGCCGGCTGGTAGAACCACAGGCAGCCGGTCGTTTCATCAGCCGCCTGCAGAGTTTGCAAAGGGAATCGATTTTCTTCAGTTTCAGATGGACTGGACGTCCAAAGGCCGCTCCTCTGGTTAGCTTCTTGCATCTTCTCAGCTCCATGGCTCAGGAGGGAAAGTTAGTCTCTGGAGTTGACTTTGCTACATCAAACTAAAGAATGTTAGTCCCTGCGAGGGTTCTTAGAAACAAGTTGACCCTACCCTTCGTTATACAAGTGAAAAAAGCTGAGGCCCAGGGGACTGAAGTGACGTTTTACCAGAACATTAACCCTCTATTCCTCATCCCCATAGTAACTAACATTTATATAGCATTGTGTGGTCTGCAAAGCACTTTACATACATGCATAGATGACAACAATAAACATGTTTATTAAGCAGCCATTATGTGCCAGGCATTCTGCTAGGTATTAGGGATGCAAAAATAAAAGCTACACTGGTAGCTGAGGGAGCAGAGAGAAGGGATTTAGGCAAGAGATACTGTGGAGACATAATCGACAATTTTATCATCCCATGTGATCCTGGCCAGGATCAGGTCAGCCAGCTGCTATTATTATCCCTATTCTACAAAGGAGGAAAAATGGGCTCATATGTGCTAAGCCAACAATAATTCAATTGAGTTAACATTAAGTACCTATTATGAACAAGGCACAGACAATACTAACAGGAAAGAACACACCAGCAAGGCCTCATTTTCCTCAACTCTAAAAAGGAAAGATACAAGGTGATCTCTAAAGCCTTGACTGGTCTTAAGATTCCATTCTGAATATTTTAAAACCTTAATTAAATAGCTACCATGTGCAAAATGGGGCAGCTAGGTGACACAGTAGATAGAGCTCCGGACCTGGAGTCAGGAAGACCCTGAGTTCAAATGTGACCTCACTTGCTAGCCGTGTGACCCTGGACAAGTCACTTGCAAGCCTTGTTTGCCTTAATTTCCTCATCTGTAAAATAAGCTGGAAAAGGAAATGACAAACCACTCTAATATCTCTGCCAAGAAAACCCCAAAATGAGTCAAGAAGAGTCAGACATGACTGAAACAACAAAGGTGCAAAATACTGTACTCTAAGCCTAGAGATGTAAAATGTTTTTGCTCTCCCTCCTTTTGAGGGGTTTATAGTACAAGGCCAAATACCTACATACAAATACAAGGCCTAACCTCTCCTCCCCTTACTCCACCCAAAATCAATCAACCATGAAGCTTTTATCATACACCTCGATGTCACTGGACACAGTTCTTCCCATCCAGATATACAAGTACAAAGCATAGGGGAGCCTGTTTGAAATAATTGCAGAGACGGGATAGAGGGAAAAAGCCACTCCTGCCAGAAGCATAGCATGAACAAAGGCACGAGAGCAGCAAAGCAGAGCAGGAATTTGGGGAGATTATCCAGTTTAGCTGGAACAAAGGATGGTGAAAGATAATACTGAGAGATAAGGTGGAAATGGCCAGAGAATAGAAGGTTGTAGATAGATAGATAGATAGATAGATAGATAGATAGATAGATAGATAGATAGATAGATGCAGATAGAGAGATAGATGGTAGATATATAGATGGTAGACAGAGATATAGATAGATATAGATATAGATAGATAAAAATAGATAAATAGAAATAGGCAGACATAGATAGATGGTAGAGAAACAGATAGAGATAGAGATAGAATAGATGGTAGACAATCAGATAAGCAGATATAGAGAAAGATAGGTATCTATAGTCATATGAAAATGCTCTAAATCACTATTGATTAGAGAAATGCAAATCAAAACAACTCTTATGTACCACCTCTCTCCTGTCAGATTGGCTAATATGACAAAACAGGAAAATGATAAATGCTGGAGAGGATGTAGGAAAATAGGAACACTGTTACATTATTGGTGGAGTTATGAGTTGATCCAGTCATTCTGGAGAGCAATTTGGAACTATGCCCAAACAGTTATAAAAATGTGCATACCCTTTGATTCAGCAATATTGCTTCTAGGGCTGTATACCAAGGAGATCATAAAAGTAGGAAAAGGACTTGTATGTACAAAAATATTTATAGCAGCTCTTTTTGTGGTGGCAAAGAATTGGAAATCAAGGGGATGCCCATTAACTGGGGAATGGCTAAACAAGTTGTGGTATATAAATGCAATGGAACACTACTGTGCTATAAGAAATGAGGAGTAGATGGACTTCATAATAACCTGGAAAGACTTACATTATCTGATGCTGAGAGAGGGGAGCAGAACTAGGAGAACATTATGCACAATTACAGACACACAGTATCTGTGATGACTAACTTTGATAGACTTGGCTCCTCTCAGTAATGCAAAGTTCTAAGACAGCTCCAAAAGACGCAAGATGGAAAAAGCTATCCACATCCAGAAAAAGAATTATGGAATCTGAATGCAGATTGAGGCAAGCTATTTGCTCTCTCTTTTTTTCTCTTTTGGTTTTGTTTCTTCTTTCTCATGATTCATTCCATTGGTTATAATTCTTCTTTACAACTTGACTATTGTGAAAATAAGTTTAATGGGAAGGTATATGCAGAACCTATATCGGATTACATGCTGTCTTGGGGTGGGGATGGGCCAGGAGAGGGAGGGGGAGAAAATTTGGAACTCAAAGACTTGTGGAACTCGGTGTCGTAAACTAAAAATAAAAAAGAAATTAAAAAAGAAAAAATTAAAAAGATAGACAGGCAGATAGATGGATGATAGATGTAGATGGCAGGTAGATAGATATAGATAGATGGTAGACAGATAGATACAGAGAGATAGATATACATAGATGGTAGATAGATAGATAGATGGTTGATAGATATACCAATGACCAAGATAGATGACAGAGAGACATAGATGATGATGATAAAGATAGGTAGATGATAGAGTGAGTGAGTGAGTGAGCAAGGGAATGAACATGTATTAAGTGCTTACTATGCACCAAGCACAGTGCTATGTTCTGGGATTATAAATACAAACGAGCAAGACAGTCCCTGCCTTCAAGAAGCTTATATTCTGATGGAAGATGACAATTTATAAAGGAAAGCTGGAAGCAGGGATGGTGGAAAGAGGAAGGAATATCAGGGCCATACTTTAGGGATATTATCCTAACAATTGTGTTTAAAAAATCTGTTGCAATTTGAATGTTTATAGAATAACGTCATGTATATAATGTCATTTAGGTTTGTAAACTCGGGGTCAGATTAGGAAATTGAGACCAAGATTAAGGGAAGTGACTTGCCCAAGGCCTCACAGACTACGAGGGAAAGGTGTGCCTGGGGAGGTTTAGATGAAGCTGTGTCCTCTGCTGTAAGCCACTGGAGGAAGGTGAGTGATTGTGCCATTTTCTACTCTCACATCAGCAGGGCTAAACTATACTGCGTACATAGTAAGTACTTTAAAATTATTTAACAAATATTTGTGATGCTTTATTTTTAACAGACCTAGGATTTGAATCAAGGTCCACTTCCTACAAATCCATTGCTCAGTCCTTTTAACAAACCCTGGGAAGAAGACTTTCAGAGATAAGGTCACACGCATACCTCTCAAACGGAGGAAAAAAACTTGATGTCGGCCTCAGTCAGCATTGACTGCCAGTGAAATGGGCCTCCCACTGAGCTACCCAGGGTTCTGGTAGCTACTTTATCCTCCTTCCAATCTGATCAATCAGCCCATGGTATCCTTTCTGATCTATTCTTGTATCCTAATAAGCTTCATCTGCTTGATAACAGGTACTCTACTGAACATAAGACTTTCTCTGACCCAGCCGCTGCCCATCAGACCTCCTCCAGCTGGGAGTCTGTCCTCTCTGTTTTGGGGGTTACCCAGTAGGGTTAACGAATTTGAGTCAGAGCATTAATGTCCAATAAGAACTCAACGTGCCAAAGTTTACAGGAAATATTTCCATTTAAAAAGGATCTTGAGAAGTAGCGAAATAGGACTACAAGACCCCCGAGAGCCTCAAGATTCTCCCTCAGTTGTTCTTCCCATGTTATGTTAAACTGAGTACAGGTGTATTCTTCTGATTAAAGCCAAAGTCCAGCTCATATCAACTTGAGTAAATATTCGTGTAATGTCTAATAGAAATACTGTTAGGACTTAAGAGTAGAAAGACCAGAGTTCAAGGCCTGAGTCCATTTACCAAATACACGACCTTGGTCCCTCCGTTGAAATCTATCTCCAACACCCCATCATGCCATGGTGGTGACCAGAGTTCCTTAAGGGCAATATGCCATCAAACAACAAACTCTGGCAAGTTCCTCCAAGTTAGAGAGCCTTCAAGTGATGGTCTGGTGCCAGAGTGGAGCTTGGATACTCAAGAATCACCCAGAAGAGGCTCACCAACAGAAGGCTGGCTCCCAGGGGATAAATTTCTAGTCCAGAGGTCAAATCTCTCCTCTGTTGCTTACTCCCCTAGTGACCTCAAATAAGTCACTTACTATCTCTGGTTCTTAATTTCCTCACCTGTAAAAGGAGAGTTGGATATCCGACCTCTAAGATCTCTTCAAGCTCTAAATCATAATCCTATGGGACAGCTAGATGGCACCATAGTGCGCAGAGCACTGAAGCTGGAGTCGGGAAGACTCATCTCCATGAGTTGAAATGTAGCCTCAGATACTTACTTGAGTGACCCCGGGCAAGTCACTTAATGCTGTTTGCCCCAGTTTCCTCATCTGTAAAGTGAACTGGAGAAGGAAATGGCAAAACAAATTTTCTAGCATCTTTGCCAAGAAAACCCCAAATGTAATCACAGGGAGTCAGACATGACTGAAACAACGCAGCAACAACACCTCCTCTGAAAATTATGAGAAAGTCTGGAAGAGTGAGGTCCATATGAATGAGGTCTGTCTGCATTTCCTACATTGGCTTTTAGGGCCAGATTTGGACTTTTATGTTACACAGCAATTCTTTTTTAAAAGCAAATCATTATTGATTTCTTTTGTTTTTACATCACCTAAATTTCCATCCCTTGCCCCTTTCCAGGCACTCATACCTAATAACAAAATTTTTTTTAAAAAAAAGGAAAGGCAAAAGGAGAAGCAGAAAAAAAAATCATTAAAAATTGATCAATATGCCAAAAAAAATCTGGCAATATATGCAATGTTCCATACCTGTGGACTCCCCAGCTCTGCAAAAGGGTGGGAGAAGGTGTCTTTCTTTGGAGCCCGATTTGCTCTTTGTAATTTTGCAACAATGAAGAGCAATTCTTTTTTTTCAGTAAAAGTTTTTATTTTATTTTATATATTTAGTTTTCAGCATTGATTTTCACAGGAGTTTGAATTACAGATTTTCTCCCTATTTATACCCTTCCCCCCACTCCAAGATG
Source organism: Phalanger gymnotis (assembly GCA_028646595.1). Classification (NCBI taxonomy): domain Eukaryota; kingdom Metazoa; phylum Chordata; class Mammalia; order Diprotodontia; family Phalangeridae; genus Phalanger; species Phalanger gymnotis. Next base: position 328,799,682 of record CM053624.1, read on the forward strand.
GCGTACATTCTGGTTACCCTGTTCCCCAGTCAGCCCTCCCTTCTGTCACCCCACTCCCCTCCCATCCCCTTTTCCCTTCCTTTCTTGTAGGGCAAGATAAATTTCTATGCCCCATTGCCTGTGTATCTTATTTTCTAGTTGCATGCAAAAACTTTTTTATTCTTGTTTTTGAAGATCTATTTTTTAAAACTTTGAGCTCCAAATTCTCTCTCCTCTTCCCTTCCCACACACCCTCCCTAAGAAGTCAAGCAATTCAACATGGGCCACATGCGTATCATTATGCATAACCCTTCCACAATACTCATGTTGTGAAAGACTAACTATATTTTGCTTCTTCCTAACCTATCCCCCTTTATTGAATTTTCTCC
>CM053624.1:328800149-328833507 GCA_028646595.1 Phalanger gymnotis
AATGATGTGAGGCCAGGAGAAGGCCAGTGTGAAAGAGGGGCATCATGAATTAGGATAGCATCAGTCTTTGAAAAAGTCTCAAAACAAGGGAAGTTTGCCTTTGGAGTCCTCCTCAGTCTTTTAGTCCCTTTCCAAACCTGACAGACCCAGACCTCCTGCTTCTTCCATAGGCATGCTTCACCACCATACTTATCCCTGCTCTCAGAGCAAACACCCAGTGCTGGGAATCTTTAAGCCATATTTCACATCATACTTCACCCTCTTGCTTCCCTCCCCTTTGGACCCTTCAAACTGACTAAACTTAACAAATGTCAAAATGATTTGCATGCTGAGTTCTGTGCTAGGAGGCTGTAGGAGAGAAGAAATTAAATCTTTGCCCTCGTGGAGTCTAGTAGGGGAATATGGCACATGTAAAATTGACTCAAATACAAAATGTTGTGGCGTAGATAAATTAAACAGGTATAAATTAAGGGCCATGTGAGCTCCAAAGGGGTCAAGTTTTTAACCAATTAAAGGGTTTGAGGAAGGTTTCATGAATAAGGAGACAGTTGGGTTAGTCTTTATAGAATTAATAGGAATTTAACACAAAAACGATGGCTTTCTAGGCATGGAAAATAGCTTGAAGAAAGGCCCAGAAGTGAGAGAACAAGGGGTAGATGGAAGAGATTTTCTAGTGTGAGTAGATGATAAGGTACATGACATAAGCAGAGGAAGGCAAACTTTTCCTGGTCCCTGCTTCATCTCCCCTCCCAATGCTAGTGCCTTCCCTCTAAGATTATATATGTATATATATTTTACACATATATGTTGTTGTTATTGAGTCATTTTTCAGTCGTGTCTAACTCTTCATGACCTCATTTGGGGTTTTCTTGACAGAGATACTGGAGTGGTTTGCTATTTCCTTCTCCAGCTCATTTTACAGATGAGGAAACTGAAGCAAACAGGGTTAAGTGACTTGCCCAGGGTCACACGGCTAGTAAGTGTCCAAGGCTAGATTTAAATTCATGAAGATGAGTCTTCCTAAATCCAGGCCTGACACTCTATCCACTGTGTCACCTCACTGCCCAACACATAAAATATGTATGTGTGTATATATAAATACAGATACATGTATGTATGCATAAAATAGACATAAATATAATAAAAAATATTATAGATAGAATATATAAAATGTGTATACTTCTATCTATATATGTAGACACGTGTATTTTATTTTAAATTGAATATAGAATGTATATATACATTTGGTCAGCACTTAATACATGCTTGATGACCAACTAACTTGCCTGACATGGAGGTCCATGAATACCAAGCAAAGGAGCTTAAACTTTATTTGGTAGACAATGAAGAATCACTGAAGCTGTTTGAGCCAAGAAGTAATATAATCAGATCTGTACAGAAAGTACATTATTCTGGTAGTAATATGAAAGATGGATCAAAGAAGGAAGAGATTAGAAATGAGAAAACTGGCTAGACTATAGATAATCCCAGTGGGTGGTAATGAGAGCCTACTCAAGGTTGATGATGGAAGTAATAGAGAAGAGACAGATATGGGAGCTACTGGGGAGGGGACATTGACAGCATTTGGTAAATGATCATCTGATAAGAGAGATGAGAGGTGAAGGAAAAGAAAGAGTCAAGGCTATCACCAAGAGAACAGGTAAAAGATTATGGAAAATGGAAGAGTTACCACAAAATTAGAAAAGGGAAACACTGCCCTAATTTTTTAGCATGTATAAAGTGATTTTACATATATACATATTTGTGTCTAATGTAGCCACATTTAGGGAGGGGGAGAGGAGAGAAGGAAAAAAATTTTATGTGATAACTTTATTGTATATTTAAAAGGAATAGCAATAGTACATAATTTTTAAAAAGAGGGAGGAGGAAGAAAAATAAGTCTACAAATTGCAGGCTGGTGAAATTGCTCTTGATGCCTTGCAAAATTCTAGAATATGATATTAGGAGTATGTTTAGTGAATATCTAGAAAAAGAAGCAAGGATTACAAAAAGCCAGTATGGCTTCAGTAAGAATAAGTCATACCAAATGAGCGTTTGCTTTTCAAGCTCAAGTTAATAAATTTATGTACCAGGGAAATGCTGTAAAAATAATTTGCCTAAGGGGGCAGCTAGGTGGATGGAGGAGATGGAATACTGGCTCTGGAGTCAGGAGAAGCTGAGTTCAAATCCAGGCTCAAACACTTACTAGCTGTGTGATGCTGGGTAAGACTCCGATTGCCTCCCAAAAAAGAAAGGAAGGAAGAAAAGAAATAACGTGCCTAGTTTAGGGCATTCTTTGGCATACTTAGCCATTTTTGCAAGGGGAAATGGAAAGATATGACCCACATGATTCCAAAATTAGATGGTTGCAGAATTTGTTAAAGGCTATTAGAAAGATCTCTGATTCTAGAGTCAAAAGACCCAGAATCAAATTCTGCTTCTGCTGTTTCCTAGTTGTATGACCTAGTGCAAGCCATTTAGCCTCCCTGAGCCTCAGTTTCTTTATCTGTAAAATGGAGGGGTTAAGCTATTTTGTTGCCTGAGATTCCTTCCAAGTTTAGAGCTATGATCCTGCCTAGGATCTCAAAAGAACAGAGCCACAGAGGGAGTATCCAATGGAGTGTCATTTCAGTGGCTTGGGTAAAGGCATAAATGCAGTGCTCAACAGAACATTTGCAAATGTCATAAAGTTAGAAGGAATTTATTTAGTCATCAGATTTAGTATTGGAGGGAGCCGAACTCTGATACTAAAAAAGATTTCCCTTGGTATTTTCCCACCAAGCTACTATTTTATTTTATTTATTTTTTATTTATTATTTTTTATATTTATTATTTTACTGCCACTTACTGCCTGTGTATTATTATTATTTTATTTTTATTATTATTTAATTATTTAATATTTAATAATAAGATTTAGTATTGAAAGGACCTGAACACGTTTGTGGGGAGATGGAAAGGAACCAATACTGAGAGTAGGACTGAAGATGCAGGATCGGGGCAGGGTGGATGGGGTGGTAATTGTTGCCATAATGTCCTGGACACAGGACAGGAAAATGGGAAAGGAGGCTGAGGCTTCAAAACAGCCGTACTTGAAAATAGGTGATATGAGCATCATTTCCCATTTCACTAGGGGGGATAAAAGGTACCCAGTGCTCAGGGAACAGAAGTCAATTGCCCAGGGACTCAGAGTAGAGGCAGAACTTGTTCTTCTAAGTTCAGCACTCCTTAATAATAATAAAAACAATGATAACTGATATTTTATAGCAATTTAGGGTTAAAAACACTTTATGTAACATTCTCATATGATCCTTACAACAAACTTCATGAGAAAAGTATTTTTTTCCAATCTAGATTTCTGATTTCATCAGTGTAAAGAGCTCCCAGTGAGAATACTTTTTCTACTAACATAAATTAGCTTATTCGCAACAATTAACCACTTTAAAGAGTGGTTTGGTATACTTAAAAGTTAAACGACTTGGCCAGGGTGACACAACCAGTATGTGTCAGAGGCATGACTTGAACCCAGGTCTTCTTAAATCCTGGTTGACATTCGGCCTCTCCTACTAGTATAGTTACTGCCTCTCCCAAGGGTATTGCCTCTTAAATTCAGTAAACTGCTTCCAATCTCCCTTACCAGCTTTATCTGCTGTCATTCATATGGCAACTCTCTGCAAGTAATAGTCAGGAAGCCAAGGGTTACATAGACCTTATTCTCCTTCCCACTCAAGACAGTCCAACAAACTGGCCTTTGTGATACAGTTAACACAGCCCTCTCTCCCCGTTGTCTTTGCCGTGGCTATCCACTGTGTCTGGAATATACTTTCTCCTTATTTCTACATCTTAGAAGGACTGGTGTAAGTACCCCTTTCTACATGGAGCCTTTTTCCATTCCCCATATTTGCTAGCTCCTTTCCTCAGAGTAACATAAAATTACCTTGTGTGCTAATATTGTATATATTTTTCTACATATTTATTTATGTTTGTCTCCCCCATTAGACTCCAAGCTCCTTGAGAGAAGAGACTACTTTGATTTTATCTTTGTATTTCAACTTCCTAGGAGAGTGCCTGACACATGTTTTAGTCATTTTTCAGTCATGTCTGACTATGACCCTTTTTTGTGGTTTTCTTGGCAGAGATACTGGAGTGGTTTGCCATTTCCTTCTCCAGCTCATTTTATAGATGAGGAAACTGAGGCAAACAGGGTTAAGTGACTTGCCCAGGGTCACACAGCTGTTGTCTGAGGTACTTAATAAATTATTATTGACTGATTGATCAGTGTCAACTACGTTGTTGATAGAAGCCACCTGGACACCTAAAGCCTTAACTGGGAGAAATGAGTCTGGAAAGGTGTCATTTCAAACCCAGGACTGGTTTGTGGGTAGATATTTGTAAGTAGGAGTGGTATTTTTTTTTTCATTTTCTCCCACATCAAATCACAGAAACAGCCTTCGACTTAAGGCATTCAAGAGCTGGGAGTCCAATGTAAACCCAAAGGGCAGGTGCCCCCTGTGAACAAACTGAAAGAGTGGAGCAGGAAGACCCAATTCCCCATTGGGCCGAGCCTGTAATTGGGGCCTCCAGTGTGTAACAAAAAGGAGTTGTTTTCTTCTTTCCTCAGACTCCTTCTCTGCCAGTTCCACATAATCACTGTAATTGGGGGTCGGCTTTGTATATGTTTCTAAACGATTAGGTTATTTCTGGGCACCAGCTTGTGCTGAGGAACCGTGTGGATGATTAGTAATTATAGAAATGTTTCCTGGAGCTAGCCAGTGGAGCTGACCCTCAGAGTGCTTGGATATCCACTTACCACAGTCGGCTGTGAAACGAATCCACCAAGCACTTCGAGCTGGGCTTGGTCCTCCCAGAACTGCCCCTTCCCTTCACTCAGGGCCTGGAAGCCTGTCGAAAACACTTTTGGAAAAGACTTCTCAGCTTGAAATTTTCTGATAGTTATGACTTCTTGATAAACACTTTTAAATTCTTCTAAAGAATTTGACCATATGTCGTGGAAGATGGGGGGCAGGGCTACCCAGGATGGGGCAAATCCATTCATTTGTTCATTTATTTATATAATATTATTTCCTAAGTAACAATTACTTAAGTTTTACAACAATTATTTAAGTTTTATAAATTGCTATAAATAAAATATCTCATTTGATCCTCACAACAACCCTGTGAGGTAGGTGATATTATCATTCCCATATTGGTTTGATGTTCCCATGTATTATAATAATATTCCCATATTGGTTTGATGTTCCCATATATTATAATAATATTCCCATGTTGGTTCCCATATTCCCGTATCCCATATTATTCCCATATTGCACATGGAGAAACTAGGGCTATAGAGGGTAAATGATTTGGGATCACTTAGCTAGTAAGTACCTAAAGCAGGATTCCAACTCAGGTCTTCCAGATATCTGGTTGAACACTCGACCCATTGTACTACCTTGGTAGTTATGCTCAAGGCAGTGAGCTAAAACCCTGTGGGAGAAGAGAAAAATGGATAAGATGTATAATCCTTATCTTGGAAGAATTCATAATTGAATAAAATAATGAAATCATAGATTTAGAGTTGGAATAAACCTTAGAGGTCATCTAGTGAGGCCTCATTTTACAAATGAGGAAAATGGGAGCCAAAGAGGCTAATGACTTACCCAAGATTACACAGGTAGCAAGTGGCAGGGTTGGGATTCAACCCCAGGTACGCTGACTCCAAATCTGGCATTTTTCCACTGTACTAGACATTCAACTCAACTCAAACATTTGTTAAGAGCCTACTATGGGTAAAGCACCACTCTCAAGATAGAGTTAGATATAATGTGTATCCTGCCCTACAATCAAGCAAAGGGTGAGAAGGAAAAGAAAGAAGACACGTACACAACTATGATATAAAGGAGAGTTCTGGAGCAAGTGCTATGAAGTATGTATAGAGAAATCACTCTCATTGGAGGTGTTTGGAGCCTAAAACCAGGAAAGCTTCATGGAAGAAGTGAGACCTGAATTGAGCTTTGAAGAAAGAAAGGGCCTTTAGCAAACAGGGAGGGGGACATGGGGGGTACCCCATTCCAGATGTTGGAATTGGTGTGAGCAAAGGCATGGAGAGGAGAGGATGAGATCAGGGAATGAAAAGTGACTCAGACAACAAAGGAAGTTTGGAACTAGATAGCAAAAGGCCTTGAACACCAGGAAATAATAGAGAACCAATGAACGTAGAGTAGAGGAGTAACATTGATAGGAGAATTATATTACAAAGCTTATTCATCTCTTTCTTTGTTCTACTATACACGAAAATGCCCAGTTTAGTTGGTGATTATCAAGCTTAAAGTGAAAATAAATTAAAAAAAACAAAGATTTTTACACAATAATGTAAAAGTGTAAAGAATAAACTAGAAAGAAGAAAGATAAGATGTAGAGAGACCATTTATATGCTTTGACACAGATAGCAGTGGAGATATTGCCAAAAATGATGCATGTCTGTGATTCTAGCTACCCAGAAAGGCTGAGAGTGGTGAATCTCCTGAGCCTGGGAATTCTGAGCTACAATTGACTATCTCGATCAAATATCTAAATTATATTCAACATTAATTTGGTAAGCACCCAGGAATGGGGACCTATCAGGTCACCTACAGTGGGGCAGGATAATGTAGGTGAGAAACAGAGTCGATCAGCACTGCTATACATTTGGAGATCATTCTAGTGGGCAATCAGGCACCTGCATTTCCAATTTGGGTGAAATAGGAAGACATAGTCCTTAAATTAAAAAAAAAACATGAAAATATCCATTAAGAAACTGGCACTATTGGACTGGAGCCTGGGAAAAACATTGAGACTGAGGATTTAGATTTGAGCATGATTCACATAGAGGTTCTATTCTGAGAATTGGGAATATTATTCAACATTTTTTTAATGATTTAGATGGAATATTTATCAAATTAGCAAATAATACAAAGCTAGGAGGTACAATTAACATGTGGACTACAAAATCAAGATCCAGAAAGATCTTGGCAGGCTCAATCAATGCACCAAATTGAATAAGATGAAATCTAATAGGGATAAGCCTTAAACCAGAGCTCAAAAAATCAGTTTCACAATGTCAGGCAGCAGGACTGAAACAAAATCTCTATGAAAAAGATCTGGAGGTTCTAGTAGACTGCATACTCATTTTGGGTCAGTAGTGTGAAGTGGTAGCTAAAAACCTGATGAGATCTTAGGCTGCATTGAAAGGCAAGGTGTCCAGAACAATACAGGCATTGCTGTGGTATTCTGCCTTTGCCAGATCACACATGGAGAATTGTGTTCAGTTCAGGAGAAGTACACTGGTAATCTAGAAGTGTGTCCAGGTTTCGGGATGATTTGTCTTGCTTGACTAAATATATTTGTTACAAAGAAAGGCTTGGGGAGGAGTGGAGGGGAGAAAGCCTTAATGAAAGTGATATTTATGCTTAAAAAAGGACCAATGTAACTTTTAAAATATGCAGGAGAAAAAAAGAAATACAGAAATGCAGAAAAAGACCCAAAGAAAGTAACTGCTACTTCTTTGTTAAATTTTATATGCATACAACTCTCTCAAAAATAATTACACATAAGAGAAAACCAGAGCCTCTTACACAATCCTCTTTGTGTACTGAAATGTTTATGCTCATTGATAATTGCTAAGTTCACAGCAATTTTTTTAAGAAAGAAAGGAAGATATTTGCCTTATCACAGAGAAGATTTAGAGGGTCTGTGATGGCTGTCTTCAAGTACATCAAGGTCTGTCATGTGGAAGAGGAATGACTTTCTGTTTGGCCCCAGAGGACACAACTGAGAACAATGGATAGACGCCGCAAGGAGGCAAATCTAGACTTGACTCATTAAGAAACACTTCCTAACAATTTGAGGATTCAGAAATGGAATGGGCAGCCCCCAGAAGCTGCAGCTTCTCATCTCATGGTAAGTCTTAGGGGAGAGGTTGGAGCCTCAGCCTTATCGCTGCTCACAAGTATAGAGTTTTATGAGAGAGAAATCAGCCTTATAATTCTGTCCTGTCATTTCTTTATAACTGACTTTTAATGACAATAATTGTTTTGCTGCAGAATCAGTTTCATCCTGTGGTAGGTTTTTTCTTTCCCTTCTCCCTTTAATGATTGGACAATTTCTCCTCATGAAATGTTTTTGAATGTTTCCACTGGAGTGGAAGGATATGGTCTAAGATTCAGAACATCCATCATTTTCTGCTGCTTAAATTTATGAGACCAAACTACTTTGGGGTAACAAAATAGAGAATAAAACAGAGGCTTAGTCTGCCCTGGCTCATGCTCCCAGCCCTCCCTTCTTAGTGTCAGTGACAGTCCTGCCATGAGCTCCAGCACCGCTGTCCCACACAAACCATATGCTGGGTATGTTTTATAAGAAATGATTTTCAAGGTATTAGATGGACCAGATGACCATGGAGGTCATTTCTAAATCTGAAATTCTGTGATTCTACAATGTACATTATGGCGAGTATTTGGAAAGGCTTCATAGAGGTGGCAGATCTCCAAGAAGGAGTAGTACTTGAATGGGGAAGAGAAGAAAGGAAGGGAAGGGAAACAGACTAAGCATTTATATAGTGTGTACTATGTGCCAGGCACTGTGCTAAGCACTTTACAAATATTATCTCATTTAATCCTCACAAAAAGCCTCTGTGGTAAGAGCTGTAATTCCTGTTTTACAGTTGAGGAAACCAAGGCAAACAGAAGTTGAAGAACTTGCCCAGGGTCACACAGCTAGTAAGTATCTGTGGCCTGATTTGAATTCAAGTCTTCTTGACTCTAGGCCCAGTGCACTATCTGCTGTACCATCCAGGCACCAAAAAAGAGAGGGAATGAACAAAGGCATAGAGGTAAGAATGAGACCTGTATGTCCAAGGGATAGTGAGAATCACAGAATATGAGTAGGAAGGGACTTTATAGGTGATCTAGTGCAACCCTTCTCATTTTACATCTGAAGAAACTAAGGCCCAGAGAGATAAATGCCTTGCCAAAGGTCACCCAAGAGATGGGATTTGAATGTAGGTCCTCTGACTCCAAGTTCTACAGACTTTCCACTAAGCCACGATGAGAAGTTTTGGCTGAATAGCGCAGAAAGTTACTTAGAGGTTAGGGCCAATAGGTTAACACATATATTCCTTAGGCTAATATTTGAGATCCTCTGCTATTTATCTGCAGTCTTCTTTTCCAAACCTTATTCTCATTACATTCCTTCACAACTAGCTATTAACAAAACCAACAGGCCAACCCCATCCCCCTACATCTAGAATGCTAAGCCCAACTGAACCTTCCTTTAGGGTGATGGATCAATGCCTCTGTACTAAGCCCCAAATCACCAGCTTGTTAGCAGCAGAGCAGAAATTAGAACCAGATCTCCTGGCTCATAGTTTTATTCCTTTCCCTTCATACCACACCACCTCTCCTGAGCATAAGGAGTTCATTGGTCTTCCTTATTTGTGTGCCAAGCACATTTGGCCAAGCAAGTCATAGTTTCCATGTCTGAGATAGTGGCACCATTCTCAGGTCTAATCTAGGTCAGGCTTGGTCAAGTTATAGTACAATGGAAAGAATGTTAGATTTGAAGTCAAAGGACTTGAGTTCAAATCTTGACTGCCATTTTCTCCTTGAACAAGTTATGTAGCCTCCTGTGGCCTCAGTTTACCAATCTGTAAAATGAGGGTGTTTGGATTAGACACCCTCTGAAATCTCTTTCTGCTTTAAATCTATGACGCTAAGTCTTGCTTTTACCACATTGGTTTAGGGATCCAAACAGTCGGCACTTGGTGGACTGCTTCCAGTGAAAGGAAGAACGATGAATGTCTTTAGCTGGAAAATTGTGAGCTGAAGATCTCTGAATCTGGAATTGTGGATGAATTTCAAGATTATTGGAAACCAGTCAACCTCCCAGTTGTTGACCATGTGAAGCTGAGGATTGTGAGTTCTTTGTGTTGTCCATGTAGGCAAAGGTAGGCTGGAGCCAGTTCAAACTGGCTCAAGAGCCAATTATTAAGTTTTCAATGTAAGCATAAAATTGACAAATACTTCAAATCAGGACTTGACTTACTGAGTTTTTTTTAATTGCCCAGAAAGTGTTGATAATGCAGATTAAACTTATAAATGTGTCAAGTTTTCAGAGAGATGATTATTAAATACTTACCAGCACACCCTTGTGCGCAGGTTACATGTATGTCTGAATGGATTCATCTAAATATGGCTCACAAGGGAGCTTTGATAGATATTTCTGGAATCTTGCCATCCTTCTCCAAGGGAGACGTCAATTCCTCCCTGGACGAGAGCCAGAGAAAGAACCATGAGACTGGCCACTCTGCTTTCCTCGGGGTATTGGACTAGAATTATATCTATCTGACCCAATAACTATTGCTAGTCTAGGGGAAAATTTTTTCCCTTTAGGTTCAAGCTGCTTTCTTGGTTGCTATCCCTTAAAGGGGAAAGAGTAACCCCAAGTGCATATCTGAAGGCTTGACCCCTTCCCACCAAACTCTAGTTACATGAAAAACCATGACAAATAGTGAATAACAAGTAAATCCATTTATCCAAGCAGATAGCTAACAGAAATCAAAGAAGTCACTATACAGATTAAAACATAGCTCTTCCCCTGGGAGACAAGCTGGAAACAATCTACAATGTCAATTGTTTAGCAATTGATCCCTTTCCCCAAAGAGGGTCTGGAACCTCATGTGTCCTTTCTGGAAGCAGGCAGGAAGGAAGAAGGATTTCTCTCTTCTCCCAAGCTCTCATACCGTCTTGGCATTTGAAGGTTTGAAGCCAGTGTTAAAATAGGTTTAGAATTTAAAGAATGGACAAGACTTTGCAGATCATTTAATCTAATGTCATCATTTCATATGTGAAGAAACTGAGGCTTGGAAAGACTAAATGAATCATTTAGAGTCACATGAGCAGCAAGTAACTGAGTTGGAATTTGAAGCGAGGTCTTCAGACTATCTTACATTTATCACATTTATTTTGTATATATTTATACACAAACATGTTGTCTCTCACCTCCCATTGAATGCATTTACTTTGTATACATTTTGTTATCTACTGTACAAATATCTACTGTATAAAATATACTTTGTATAGAATTTCAATCTGGGTAGATATTGTTTCCCTCAATAAAACATAAACTCCTTGAAGGCATGGACCATCTTATTTATTGTTGTGTATACTCAGCACCTAGCATAGTGCTACACAGTAGGCGTTTAATAAATGCTTGTTGATTAACTGACTCAGACTCCAGGTCTCAAGTCTTTTGACTGAAATTCAGTGTGTTTTTCATGATTATCCTGGCTGTCTAGCCACTGACCAATGAAGGCCAGAGAGACCAAGCCAAATCTACAGTGAGATGACCCTATTAAGGTGTTTTGTGCTTTCTAATAGACATTCAAGATGATCATATAGGAAACACTACTCATAGTCACCTAAACATGGTTCTCCAACCTTTACCCAAGAGGATTCCAGATTGTGAATTTGGGTTCTCTCTGTAATTGCTATTTAAAGAGCATTGGAACACCCATCCTCACTCAGAGGGCAGCTATTGCTTTATTTACTCACTTGTCTGGTAAAACCCACTCCTTCAGCAAGCCAAAGAGGTGCAGAGATGGAAAATGTAAACCGTTCCAGCTCCTGAAGGCCAGCCTCTCCCCACAGCTGTCTTGCTTTATGAAAGCATGAAGTCAGTGCATCCAATCCTGAGCTATCCATCACCAAGCCAGACGCATCCTGCAAACGGTATCCACAAGACAAACGGGCAGCGAGACCTCAAAGAAACAACAGATGGCCCCCAAGCAGATGGAATTAGGTGCCGGTGTTTACATTGAGTTGTTCAAATGAGTCCCGGTCTGAACGCCTTCCCAGGCAGGACGATGGCACGGAGCACTCATTTGTGCTACGGCTGAAAACACCTGACACTTGTATCAAGAAATATTGGATTTAATTGCAGTCCATTAAAATGTGGAAATGTCTTCAGTGCAGGATTAATGGTTTAAGTGAACTAGAGGCTTTTAGAGTACTTTTAGGTCTTCCTTTAAGATGCATATGTTCCCTACCCCACCCCCTCCCTGAACTTCTCCAAGAAATGCTGGCCACATGTTTCTCATCTCCTGGTTTTAGGTAAGTAGCATTTTAAATGACTCCGAACATCAAGCACCTTTGATTTGTGACTTTCAGAAAAATGTTTGTGTACACTAAGGGATGGTAAATTGTTGCCTCAACTTTGACAATTATTTAGGTTACACTCTCCGCCTCCTCCCTACCACCATCACCCTTTTGGCTCCATTCACGTGTGTTGTTGGGCCTCTACCTACACAGGAATTTAGTATTGCTTTATGGAATGAATTTGTTTTTAAGTGAATGTTTGACTCTGGGGAATAATTGCAAGAAAAGCTGGAAGCCCAAAGTCACTGATCTGAGGTCTGGATTTTTGCATTTGCTTCCTGAACCATCAGGAACCCCTGTTAGAGACAAAAGGCGGGTTGCAGGAAGAAAATGTGCTCTGGGCTTAGAGAGAGGGCTGACCCTGGCAGGGTGAATTTCTCTTACTAAGGATGACAAAGTCTTTTTTTCCCCTTATAATTAGTGTTTGATGTTTCTATCAAGAAGACAGAAATGTTTTCATTTGGTGACCTTCCTGAAAATTTTGCTCCAATTCAGTACAGTGGAACTCAAATAGAAATTTACCAATACCAAATTGCTATATGATAAACTAACATGATACCTGGGTGTGAACTACCATTTTTATCTATATCACATCATGCAGAATAATAATAATAAAAACAATGATGGCAACACATATACACACATATAAATAAATGCATGTTGCTATTGTTCCATATATGTGTATGTGTGTGTGTCTGTGTATAAATATACATATATATACATGTATATATATGGAGAGAGTGTTTTATCTCTTAACTATGTCACCATAGGCAAATCACTTAACTTCTCTAAGATTCAGTTTTATCATCTGTAAAACAAGGACAAATATGTTTTAATTACCTAACCCACAGGGATTTTGAGAAGATGACATGAGGTAATAGATGTGGCTGCATTTTAAATATAAGCCATTATTGTTACTAGTATTCATTTAATAAGTATTTATTGAGTGTCTGTTATCTTTCAAGTTCTGCGCTAGCCCTTACAAGTAGTACCTATGATACTCATAATATATGAATAACCAAGATCACATATGACATATTGCCTATATCACATGTCATACAATTTCTTGTCTAACCCACATATATTCAACATTCATTCAACATGCATTTATGAAGAATCTGTTTTATGTTAGGCACCATACTATATGCTGATATGAATAAATATGAAACAATTCCTGTCCTCAAGAACTATTGTTTCTTGAGGAAGCTATTGGGGAAAACATGTAAGTAAATGCAAAATGTATGTAAAATGCAAATACAGTAGTATACAACATGTCTATCACTGAAACTGTTTAGTTTGAATTGTGTTATTTGCTCTCTATGGTATCAGGATATAATCTCCCCCCCCAATAGCTATGAAATATATTTTCATTCTCTTTAATTTTTATGGTATAACTTTTTCATATATAATTTGATCTTTGAACCATTTGAACTGTATTATGGTATATGGTGTTGGATGTTGGTCTAATCCCATTTTCTGCCAATGTGCTATTTATTTGTCCCAGTGATTTTTTTTTTAATTTGAGTCCCTTCCCCAATCATTTGTGTTCTTAGGTCTATTAAACAACAGTCTGTTGAATCCATTTGGTTTTAAAATATGTTTGTCTGTTATACTGATATATTCTTCTATTTATCCAGTAGCAATAGTCAGCAGAAACAGTTTGGTATAATACATGGAGTGCTGGGCATAGATCCAGGAGAACCTGTTTCAAATTCTCCTTCTTGCACTAGCTAGCTATGTGACCCTAAGTAACTTTTATGTATTTCCAATAACTATCTACGACTAATCTATTAAGTTGGTTGAAACTACCTACATTGGGAATTTGTCATTATAATTTTCACATACATATTCACTGTCCTCTATAGGAATGGTATCAAATTCAAATAGAAACCAAGGCCATTAATCTGTATATAAGGAGTGGTCTACATATTGACTTAGTTTTAAAATGTAATATTATCTGTGTTTTATGATATTTTATTGATTTTGTTAAGCAAGGGCCACATGTCTCTCCTCTCTTTCCCAACTCCCCCTCATGTTTGGCACCTCTGTACTATAGTTTCATTGCAGTTCTCTTTAGGCCATTGCTGAAACTCTGATGATTAAAGTTCTGGGTGATTGTCTTCTCACCAGTAACCCCATGCCCTATCCTCTATAGCCCCTGGTTCTTGCACTATACTCAACTTTGTCTGTTCTCCCTCATTTCTGTGCTCCAGCAGATGGGACTCATAACCTTTCTCAGGGGACCAGCTCTATAACACTGGCTCATATGAGGAAGAGTCACTGAATAGGTTTCCAACACAAAAACATACCTTTGTTATTGTTAATCCTTTTTAATTTTAATTTTCATTCATCCATTCATTTGTTTGTTTATTGCCACAGTACCCAGATCTTCACACAGGAGATGTAGGAACACCCCTTGCCCCTATCAATGAAATTTCTCTATCTCCAACCCAAAGTAGGTTCAGGATGACTAATCATCATTAATAATCTCTCTTGTCCACTTTCCAGGAAGCCTATCCCTAGCTCTCATCATCTCACTAAGCTCAAAAGTTTGTTTGTTTTGGGGGAGAGGTGGTACACTCCACTCTATCCATGATTGTTTCTGTCCCCCAACTTTCCCCCCAGGTAGCTGAGCCAACTGATTGAAATTGCTCAAGTCTAATTGTAGAAACAACAGGGAACAGGGTAGAGGGAGGAAACCATACATGTTCTTCCTGGCAGCATTGGAATCTACACAATGGGGAGAAAGAGGCATTTGTAGTCTCTGGTACCTTATGTTTATCTCTGTCAGGTCATATTATAAGCTCCTTAGGAGCATTGATCTGTCATTCAACTTTTTAACAGTAGCTTTATTTAAAGATCGAGCAAGCAGTACTTGGGATGAAGAGACAGAAGAAAACACTCCAATCTATCCCTTCATGGAGGTGGTAGGTCCACAGGTGTTACACATTGTGTATGTTTTCAGACTTTTTCAACGTATCGTTCAATTGTGCTGTGTGACTTTTTTTCCCTCTCTTAAAAAAAAACGCTATTTGTTATATGAGATGACTTTCTGGGAGGGAGCGGGGGAAAATACTTGGAATAAGTATGATAATGTGAGAAACAGAAAAAATCAATAAAATCTTTTTTAAGTCTACTGCATTGAATTTCATTCAATAAATATTTATTAAATGCCTACTTTGTACCAGGAACCATGGTAGTTGCTGAGGATATAAATACAAAAACAGAATACAGTTATCCCTTCCATATTGTGGGGATTAAGGAGTGCAGTACCTCTGCAAGCTGGAAAATCGGCATTGAAAAAATTTGGACCTTTCTTTGTGCCAGAGAAGAAATCTGAATTTTTTCTTTTCTTTTATGGGGTGTTTAAGGTACCTTAAAAACAAAATATGTTGATATTATGCAATAGTATACATATATTTATGCATTTCTGAGTTTCTAAACTTTTTCTGTGTTATCTGCTGGCCTTCTCATGTCATCTGTGGCTTCTGCAAAACTTCCCCAAAATTCCCATTTAATTTCTTATGCCAAACTGCAATATATTGAAACCTTGATAGGGAAAGTCACAATGTGGAAGGGATAATCCTCAAGAAGCTTACATTCCATCGAGTGGAAACAAATAAAACTAATTCCTGTTAAAGTGTAACACATTTTTCCAAGGAACTTTTCAATCTACTTAATTCAACAACTGTTCAATCTGCAATGTAAAACAGTTGTAGTTGATATTACAGAATACAAACCTAAGACAAAGTTCCTGACCCAAAGAAGCTTATAGAGGGCTGAGATGGGCAAAAAGAGAAAAACAAAAGTAAAACCAATCTCCCTATTTTGAACTCCTTTTGCCTAGTAGCCTGGGAAGTTTTTTCCAATTAAATCAACCAAAATTTATTGCTTGCAGGTTCTTGAGTTACAGTACATTTCATTATGAGGAAAGATTTCTTAAGACTTTTCTCAGCCGCCACCAAAAGAGACTCATAATTTCTTCAGAGGAAATGGTCTGATATTTTCCCCAAACCCACCCCCTCCTCCCTGACAATTGGCACAACTGTCTCCTGACCAGGTATTCTAGTAATGGCTTTGTCACTAACTAGTTGTGACCTTAGGCAAATCATTCACCTACTCAGTTTCTTCATCTGTAAAATTAGGATAATAGCCCTTATCTTACCTATGTCATGATTGTCATGAGACTAATCAGATCATAGATGTAGCCATACTTGGAAAACTGTAAAGTGCAGCATAGATATGTGAGGGACTGTAATTTATTATCAATAATGCCTTGTTTGGCACAAATTTCTCTTTTCTCTTCTGAAGCCAGTCTAGAGACTCCACAGTGAAAAGAACTGATTTAGGGCATTTGCTTTTGAGAGTGAACTGCATTGGCTCTAAAGAGGAAATCCACTATTCCAAGCTTATTCCTTACATTTCCATACCCGAGGTTTCACTCCAGCTTGAGAGTAAGAGCGAGGGGAAGGGAGGTTTGAATGAAAATCATCCTTTAATCCTGGTGTTGCTCTCCTACCTATCTATACATCATCATCCTTTCCTATCTCCTCATCCCTATTGCCCAGAGTCCTTCTGCTATCCTTTACATGCTCAAGATCCCTACTACAATGGAACTGTTTTCCCAGAAAAATGAACCAGATTCCCCATCCATTAGATTTCATCCCTCCTGTGTCCATTCAACCTGGGGTAACCTGATAAACTAACCTAAGTCCAGGTGTGAATGACTAATCATGGCTTAGCATTTGACCCCTCAACCTTCTTACCTTGAATCTTCAAAGTCTTAACCAAATAAATGACTATTCAATAGTCAACAAACATTTATTAAGTGCAGACACTGTATTAAGGAATGGGGATACAAAAAAAGACAAAAACACTGTCTCTGTCCTCAAGGAGCTCACATTCTATTGGGAGAGACAACATGAAAAAATAGTGCATTCGAGATATATACAATGTCAATGGAAAGTAAAATCATTGGGGAACATTGCCAGTCTGAGGTCCAAAAGGGCAGGAGCTATGTCTTTCCTAAACTTTTCTCTCTCTCAGAGACTGGCACAGTACTCTGCTCACAATAGGTTCTTAATACGTTTAGATGACTGGATGGATGAATGGATGGATGGGTGGGTGGGTAGATGCTGAGTACTGTCAGAAGCCAGTGAGGGATATGTTTGGGTGTGGGGACATGCCTAACCTTATCACATGAGTGACCACTGTGCTTCAGTCTTGTGTATGGCTAGCCCTGTTCAACCCACCAACTCATCCATCCACAAACACTTGATCAGAGCCTGACTCTAGGATAGAATTATAAGGCAAGGAAAAAGTATGTATTTCTCCTTCATGCTATAATTAGGGCCTCAGCTATATCAATTTTCCCTTAGCCTAGTTCCAAGCAGAGAACAGAGCAGATAAAGTATAATACCTGGCCTCCTCTTCTACAAATAAGGCTGGACAAAATAGTGAGAAGACTAGAGCTGTCAATAGGCAGATTACCTGTCTTTCTGTCTTTTGGATTTAACGTTTAACTACTATTTGGAAGAAATGAACGTGAGAAACTCAGGACTCATGGCTTATGGCTGTACAATCACCTAGTTTAGCATTTTCCTTTTGGAAAGGAAAGTTTTATTCCCATTTTACAGATGAGGAAACGGGCTTGAAGAAATGCAGTACCGTATACATTTTTTTATGATCATATTTTTCCCCACTAACTTTTACCTTTAGGTGATTTCCTTGAATGAAAAGAACTGGCAAGAATTAAGCTATGAAGATAAATGCACCATTCACTTGCTTTGTACAGTCATATAAAATGACAAGATTATATAAGATAGGAAGGAGGTCACACCCTAGGAACAAGGCACTATAAAAACAAGGATAGCTCCCCTTCTGTCTGCAGACAAAAGTAGCCGGTGGAGATCCCAGGAATGAAGATCAAGAAATCCAAGAGCATCTAATCCCTTCAATTAAATTCAGTTATCATTTATTATTTACTATGAACTAGGCACTGTCAGGACAGTTTGTACCCTTAAGGAATTTATATGCTCAGGGAAACTCCAAACTGGGTCTTCCCCAGGGCAGCTCCCATCTTTTCAGTGCCACCATTCCTTGGGTGCCCTGCCCAATGATCTACAGTGCCAATGGAGTACTTCAATCAGGTAAAGAGTCCTCCACCGCACTCGAATACCTGCCTAACAGTGATGAGCTTGGAGATCCTTCCAGCACCCAGGAATGTAGGCAGAGGGCGTGTGCCACCAGACCGTGAGGGGGTTTCTTCTGGCACCACTGGAAGGGCTTCGTCCCTCCCCCTTCACCCCTCTAGAGTAGATCCCACCACTAGGAGACCTTGAGCTCCCCGAGGTACAGCTCCCCCGACACACTTCCCTCCCACCCCTTTAGCCCCTCACCACTCCCAGCAGGTCCCCTGGCTCATCCGTGTTTATATTTCCGGATGTTTGCGGATTAGTGGTTTGGGTTTTTTATTATTATTTAAGAGCTCTCCGAAAGAAGCCTGGAGCCACGGGAGCGCATTCCAACAGCATGGAAAAAGTGATCCTGTGCGTGGCAGCTCCGCCGCCGCCGCCGGTCTCCTCTCCGCTCGGCGGGATGATTAATGCTGATAATTCCCCTCCAGCGGACTCATTAAAGCTGCGGGTGTTTTTCTTCGAGGCCTCTGACATTTCCTCCTCTCCCACTATCAGAGGTAATGACAGTGGCGTGATTATATACTTATTCCTTTCCACCTCCGAGCCGTTTTCCTTGGCACGCGGGCGGAGGCCCCTTTCTGCAGCCCGCCCGAGGCTCGGGCTGCCCGCCCAGCGAGGCTACAGCACCTGGGGCAGCGTCGGCGGTGGCGGCAGCATCCGGGCCCCAGCAGCCTGGCCTGACGCCCTGGAGCGCCCCGGACAGGGCGGCTCAGGCCCGGCAACGTGGGCACAGTGTGGCATTGACCGTGGCGCTTGGGGGGAGGAGGGGGATGAAGGGCTGGAGGAAGGGGGCGGGAGAAGGCTGTTGTTATTCTTGTTTTTTTTCCCCCTTTCTCCTAATCCTGTTGTCAAAAAATGTCCAAGTTAAACAAAGGAGAAATTACCGAAGGAATCTGGAGCGCAGCCTTGAAGAATTAGGTTTCACTCTAATTGAGCTCATCCGCTGCCCGGGCAGGCTTGGCCCCCTCGCCATGTTAATCAGGCTCGCTGTCATCTGGCCGGCTCCCCACCTCTCCTCCCCTCCCCCCGCGCCCCTTCCCCCGGGCCTGGGCCTGGGCCTGGGCCTGGGGCTGGGGCTGGGGCTGGGGCCGGGGCCGGGACGGGGGATGGGACTGGGACCAGGGCTGGGCCTGGGACAGGGGCTGGGGCTACCTGGGTGCTTCGGCCAGCAGCGCTGCGCGGCCTGCTCCGCGAAGCGAGAGCGAGCACTTTTGACTTCGTAAACACTCACGCACAAAATTGGGGTCAGCTTCCTTCGAGGAATGGCGCACTGGGCTGGCGCAATCGAAATCCCCGTAATGATTAAATGGCCTCTCGTGGAGAAATCAAAACCTGCAGATTCCAGAGGAGTGACGAAGCCTAGTGATTGCAATTGGGGTTGGAAGCTGTGCCCCCCTCCCCGCTCCGTCCTTGCCCCACATCTCCCTCCTTCTCTCAGGTCTTTCCACCTTCTTCCCCTTCCCCCACCTCACTTTTTTTTCTCCCCTCACACTTCCTCACCTTTCCCCACCCCTAATTCTTCCTTCTGCTTCTATATGCCACTCCCTTTATTCTCTCCTTCCCTCTTCTCCTTTTTCTTCCCCTTTCCTTCTTACTCCTTCCTGTCTCTTCTCTCTCCTCCCTGTTTCCTTCTCTACCTCTTCTCCCCCTCTCCTTCCCCTTCCTCTTCTCTTTCTCTTCCTCCTCCTCTTCTTCTTGTTCGAGTCCTTCTGATGTATATGTCTCTCTTTTTCTTCTGCCTGTGCCTGTTTCTATCTCTGAATGTTTCTCTCTCTCTCTCTCTCTCTCTCTCTCTCTCTCTCTCTCTCTCTCTCTCTCTCTCTCTCTCTTTCTCTCTATCTCTCTCTGTTTTTCTGTCTCAGTGTTTGCCTCCTCCTCCTTCATATATTCAAACTTACACCCAAAGGGCTTGTTCTCCCTCCTCCTTCTCCCCCTTAGGTTCATAGGCCTATGGATTGAAAGCTGGACAGTATCTTAGAGGCCAGGTAGTCCAACTATCTCATTTTGCAAATGAGGACAATGTGGCCTAGAGAGCTTAAGTGATTTGCCCAAGGTCACACAGGTAGTAAGTGGTAGGCCGTTGTTGAGCCCATGTGTACTGCCTCCATATCAGCTCTCTTTCCACTGTTCCCTGTCATCTCTCTTCTCTGGCATTTTCTTCCTTCTTTCTTCAGTAATGACAATGAATAGACTGAGTTGCCTCCAGAAGCAGTGAGGTCTAAAACAGCAGAGCTCTCCGAGTGAAGGCTGGATGACTTCTTGTCAAAGATATCATAGAGCAGATTTATGGATCAGACTAGAAGGTGCTTCCACATATGTACTCAGTTGCAATTTACAGCAATCTTGTAAATTAGGAAGAGCATGGATTATCCCCATTTTACAGATGAAGAAATTGAGCCTAAGAGTTGATGTGGGGGCAGCTAGGTGGCACAGTGAGTAGAGCACCGACCCTGGAGTCTGCAGGACCTGAGTTCAAATCCAGCTTCAGACACTTGACACACTTGCTAGCTGTGTGACCTTGGGCAAGTCACTTAACCCCAACTGTCCTGCCTTCCCGCCCCGCCCCTGCAAAAAAAAAAAAAGAGTTGTGACTTATGCAAGATTACAAAGCTAGAAAACAACAAAGAAAAATCTTTAACCATGTCTTCTGTCTCTTGGTGTAGAGAAAAACCTCTCCCTCCCTCCCTCTTTCAGTCCTCTCTCTTTTTTTCCTTCATTTCTTCTTCCCTTGTTTTCTTCTTCTGTTCCATCATCTTTTCCTCCTTCCTCTTTCCCCTTCTGTCCCCAGTCTATGGGAGCTGAGTGGTGCCCAGTTTGCCATAATTCAATGATTATCTCTAGAGATCTTACACAAGAATACTCAAATCCAAGATTTGTTTGGTTAGAACCAGGGTCCCCTGAACTGGATGAGGTCCTAACAAAAAATTGTGAAATTAACAAAGTTTGTCTTTGTGCACTCCCAACTCCCTCCCAGGACTCCACCACACCTCATAGTGTCTCATGTATTTCTCCAGTTTCTTAACTCACCCAGACCTGCCCCCCCTCCCCAAATGACCTCATATCTTCACCCATAACAGAAACTCATGAGTCTGCGCCTTCAAGACTTTTCCCTCAGGCAACCAGAGAAAAGGACACCGATCAGTTCACCCAAAGCAAAATTTAGTGGCCAGTGGACCTTTAACATGTTTCCCCCTTCCAAATATATCTGTATTTTTAAAGAAGTAAATCGGTAATAGTGACATCTTAGACACTGTCCAACATGCTAATGAGGATCCTAGTTGAGGGCAAGGGATATTAGGAAATCACCTTTTCTTTGCTATTACCTGAAGGTCTATACTGTTATTCCTCTCAGTCAGGGATTCTCAACCTTGTTTGTGTCATGGACCTCTTCTCTAAATAATTTTTTATGCACAAAATAAAATGTACAAGATTACAAATAAGAGATCAATTATGTGGAAATTGATGTAACTTTTTTTCTCATCCAAGTTCACAGACTCTGCAATCTATCTGCTTACCCCTGCTCCAGGAATTGGTAACATAAAAAGAACTCTGGGTCTAGAGTTAGAGGACTTTACTCTGAATCCCTGCTTTGTTTTCACTTCATAACTTTAGGCAAATCACTTCCCCTTTCTGGCCCATTGTCTCATCTGTAAGATGAATAAGGAATTTGAATGGACTAGGTGATTTTACTGCCTGGGCCAGCTCTAAATTCCACCAACCCATATAATTGAAGAGGCAGCATTATGTAATGCCAACTCTACTTGTACTACCTGTGTAACCTTGCACAAATCACTTGCCCTTTTGTGCCTCAGTTTCCTCATTTGTAATTGAGACATTTGAAATAATTAATCTCTGAGTTTCCTTCAAAGTCTTATGATCCATATAGAGAACAGAGTCTAATACAAGTCATTTCCCAGTTGATAAATGATCAAAGGATATGAACAGACAATTTTGAGAGGAAGAAAATTAATTAATTAATTAAGCTATCTATAGTCATATAAAAAATGCTCTAAATCACTATTGATTAGAGAAATGCAAATCAAAAGAATTCTGAAGTACCACATCACACCTATCAGATTGGCTAACATGACAAAACAGGAAAATGATAAATGTTGGAGAAGATAATGGGAAAATTGGAACACTAAGGCATTGTTGGTGGAGTTGTGAACTGATCCAATCATTCTGGAGAGCGATTTGGAAATATGCCCAAAGGGCTATAAAAATACGCATACCCTTTGACCCAGCAATACCACTTCCAGGGCTGTATCCCAAAGAGATCATAAAAACAGGAAAGGGACCCACATGTACAAAAATATCTACAGCAGATCTTTTCGTGGTGGCAAAAAATTGGAAACTGAGGGGATATCCATCAATTGGGGAATAGCTGAACAAGTTGAGCTATATGAATGTAATGGAATGTTATTGTACTGTAAGAAATGATGAGCGGGCAGACTTCGGAAAAACCTGAAAAGACATATAGGAATTGATGCTGTGTGAATTGAGCAGAACCAGGAGAGCATTGTACACAGTAACAGCCGCAGTGTGCTATGACTGACTTTGATAGACTTAGCTATTCTCAGCAATGCAAGGATCTAAGACAACGCCAAAATATTCATGATGGAAAAGGCTGTCCACATCCAGAGAAAGAACTTTGGAGTCTGACTGCGGAATGGAAGCAGACTATTTGTTCTCCTTTTCTTTTGTTGTTTTGCTTTGTTTCTTTTTCCTCATAGTTTCTCCCATTAGTTCTAATTCTTCTTTACATCATGACTAATATGAAAAATATGCTTAATATGAATGTATAAGTGGAGCCTATATCAGATTACATGGCATCTTGGGGAGGGGAAAGGAGAGGGAAGGGAAGGAAATTTAAAACTCAAAATCTTATGGAAATGAATGTTGAAAACTAAAAATAATTTTTTAAAAAGTCTTGAAGATCCAACTTATAAATAGTCACCTCAAAAATATAGGCAAATGAGTAGAGAAGGATGAACAAATAAAATGTTAATTAATGCCAAGGAGTAACAGCTTTTCCAGTTCTGCAAATGGATTTAGAATGAAATGCGCTTGGGGAGTGGCCTGAAGCCAGAGCTTGGGAAGAGTCAAAGGACAAAGCCCTGAAGTCCAAGAAAAGGGGGGTGTTAGCTTTAGTTCAGACCAGTAGGGGGCAGTCAGGTACAAGTCAAGAGTAGACATTGGCAATTCTCAATACAATCCAGAACTTTCATTTTACAGATAAAGAAACTGAGGCCAAGAGAAAGGAGATGGTTTGTCTAGGATAACACAAGCAGCAGATAGCAGAGCTGAGATTCAAACCCAAGACCTCTGGCTCCAAATGCATTGCTCCTTCCAGAAAATTGGTGTGGCATCATTCACATAGAAGGATCCAAGATTACATCCATATGAGGCTTTCTTCAACAGATACAAAACCCTACCCTTATACTACTTTATCCACATTTTTCCATAACTCCTCCAGAGAAGTCCTATCCAATCCCCTGAGTTCTTCTTCTTGGACCTTTGCTGACTGGTAAACTTTGGTGTAGTGGATAGACTGCTGGTTGAATCCCACCTCAGACACTAGGATCAGCTGTGTGACCCTAGACAAATACCTTAAACTTTCCTTGGTCTCATTTTACTCATTTCTAAAATGGGAGGGTCGGGGGGAGCGAGTAGACTTGACCTCTAAGGTCCAGTCCAGCTCTGAATCTATTAGCTTTATATTAATAACAGTGCTTCACAAAACTTAAAAAAACATTTTAATAGATGTTTCCATGTCAAATTCTCTTAATCTCTAAGCTACTTGGAACAAAAAGCTTGAAAGTATAAAGACCTGACAGAGAAAGGCAAAATCACATGGGAACAGGAGAAGATAATATACCGTATTTCCCTGTATAAGATGCACCCTTTTTTGAAAAATTTGGGGTTTAAAAACTGGATCTTATACAGTGCATCTTATACAGTGTTGTAGATTTTTTTTACTTACATTTCCTGCTTTTTCACACTTGTTTTTGTATTTGTTGTTGAAGATTTTTTTACTTGCATTTCCCAATTTTTCACGCTTATTGTCTTTGTGCTCATTGTTTCGCATTTGTTACCAGTATATTAGGTTACATTTTGCCACGTTCTGCCCAGAAATGTCTCAGAAAAGATTTTCATACAGTGCTGAATTCAAGTTAAAAGTGATCCAGTTTGCAAAAGTGAATGGAAATTGTGCTGCTGAATGTAAGTTTGGTCCTTCTCCAACTGAGAAAACAATCCAAGACTGGCTACCGGAAGAAGAAACCCTACTGAAAACTGCCACACAGAAGAAGGCCATGAGAGGCAAGTCAGCAAAATGGCCTGATTTAGAGAGGGAATTGAAGATATAGATTGAAGAACAAAGGGCAATTGGAATTCCTGTGTCCACAAAGATGGTTCAGCATGAGGCAAGAAGAATTGCTAATGAAAAAGAAGTTACTGATTTCAAAGAAGGACACAATTGGTCCTTCAGGTTTATGAAACGGAATGGACTAAACATGCGTACATGCATCAGACTTGCCCAAAAGATGCCTGAAAGGTATGAGCAGATGAATAAAACTTGAGTTCAATAACTTTATGCAATACATTTTTTTCAAATTTCGGGCCCCAAAATTAGGGTGCGTCTTATACGTGGGGAAAGATGGCAGATATGATGTTATATAGATTATCTTTGTTGTCCTGTCTGCTACTGAAATTTTAACAAAGATACCTTCAGCAAATCTGCCTAAAGGATAACTTTGCAATCTAATATTTTTATTGGATCACAAAAAGCAATTATTTCATTCATCTGTAAATATAAAGGAGTAAATGGCAAGATAGTATCTTGTCCCAAGACCCCATTGGGTCTATCTAAACCCCACCAGAAAAATGAGATAAAAATAATAACAAAATAAAATAATAAATAAAGAGATAAAAATAATAACATTACTAGTCATAGATGGCATTTATACAGAACTTTAAAGTGTGAGAAGCCTTTGTATACATTACCACATTTTGAGATATGTATTGGTATTATGTGGAATTTTGTTTTTAATGTTAATCATGTTAATTATTATATAATAGATGTTATCCTAGTGATACCAAACCATTAGGATTTCAAGGATGGGCTCAGGGACTAACACCTCCCTCCTTACTCACTCTCTACCTCAACCATCCTATCTGAGAGCTCACTGAGAGGCTCAGCCCCAGAAGATTGGTTGCCCGAAGGTGATTTTTTGGTAATGTATTAGTTTATCAGCAAAATTAATTTTATATCCAAATGGTTATTAATAAAGCGAGATAGGAGGAAAGGGGAAAGGGAAATGACAGTAACAGCTCTGGAGTATAGTGAGTTTAGCAAATGTTCCATCTGCTACTTACCAGAGAGAGAACTGCAGAATGCTTTTCTGGTTACAATGCTTGTATTGAACAGGCCACATCCATTACACGAGATCAGAGGAAATAATATTTGTAAAGCACTTAACATAGTTCTTGACATATAGTAGGCATTTAATAAATGCTTTTTCCCCTTCCTTACCTTCTCCTTTTTAGAAGATGAAAGAAGAAGCTCCAAAGAAGTAAATTAGCAGGTCAATAACAGACATTTTACTTCAGGGTTATCATCCAATGCCCTATGCCTTAGGATGCCTAATCACCTCTTCAGTTCTACGTACCAATCCTAGAGTGGGAGAATATCATTGGCAGATATCAAGGTGCCAGAGAAAGAAAAACATTGATAGGATAGATGTTGATGGTCATCCTTTGTTTTTAAAGAGAACCAATGACATCATAAAGTGATGTCTTGACTCGTGTGTGAATTGGATTGAAGTGAGGCAGAGTTGGACAAAGCCACCAGCCTCACTCTTTCTTTTGGAATCATCCAAGTCCAGGGGCAAGACAAAAGTCAAGATGACTAGCAATGGTCCAGGATGCAGTAAATGACGTTGATATCTTTGATATCTGACCAAGTTCTAAGCACTCCACAGTGCCTGCTTCTCATCCGCCCACTCTGAAGGAAGAAATCTTCACACACTTAAGGTTGATATCACCCTGTCTATCCAATGGGTTTAAGACCTATTGTTTACCCTCAGCCTGGTTTATCCCATCTGCCAAGATGATTTTACCAGGATGTGGCTGCTGCACGTGCTACAGCTTCTTGGAGCCACAGGTGAAAGTTGGATGATAAGTGAATACCAAAGACGGATGAGCAGGCTTGAAAAGGGCTCGGCAAGCCCTCACACCAGTCCTCCTCCCTGAAGTCCTCCCTGAACACCCCATATACCCCATTACTTACCCATGAGGGTAGATGTAGTAAAGCTTCCTACCACCATCAATGGATTCAGTTCAATTTAGCAAACATTAATTTGTCACAGCCACCTGCTTAGGGAGGCTGACCAAAACATTCAAAAACATTTTTCTTCTTTTTAAAAGGCTAAGTGCCCCCTGGGATTGGATCTCTACTGTATATCCAAGGAAGCTGGGGAATGGGTTACCTAGAGGATGCTGGCAAACAGGGCGGAAAGGCATACATACCCCTTTGAAAGCTACCCTTTCATGAGGAGCTGGTCCCAAGATCTGGTGATTTTTCTCCATTGCCCTAGGGTACCAAAGATTCAGCAGCATCCGGCTCAATTACTTGTCACTCCGTTGTAAGTTCAGTGAATGGGGTCCATTGGCTACTTCAATGGCAGTAGGAGGCAAACATGAATACCACTTAATTACCCAATAAGAGAGAGAAAAACAGTATGTTGTGGATAGAGGGCTGGCCTCGGAGTCAGAAAGACTTGAGTGAAAATCTGGCCTCAGACACTTATTAACTATGTGATCCTGGGCAAGTCACTCAACCTCTGTTTGCCTTAATCTACTAGAGAGGAAAATGGCAAACCACTCCAATACCTTTGCCCAGAAAACCCCATGGACAGCATGGTCCATGGAATCGCAAAGAGAGTGAATGACTGAACGACAAATGATAGATTTAAAACAACCTTGAAATACTTAAGGACTCATCAATGGAATGACCCTACAATTCCGGAAAACCAGTAATGAAATATGTTACCCACCTCCTCATCGTAAGGGGCAGAATGAAACATATGTTCTCGGTAGAACCAGTGTGGCTTGGACAGATATATGTGATACAAGGGTTTTGTCATTTTTTTTCAATTGGAGTGAGGGGGATGGGACTAAGAGCTATCATTGCATTACCAACATGGAAAAAAAAGAAGAAAAGTCAGAAAAGAGGGCCATTGAAATATTTTTTAAATGCATAGAAGACAACAAAAGGAAGTTCAGTAGGAAAGACGAACAAGCAGGACAACTTGTTGAATTTGAATACTGAGAAGAAGAAACAAACAGACTGTGGTACAGACATATGGCTATGCATACAATCATGTTTTGTACACAGACCTGCTCATCTTATTGGTTGTTTAAGTTCTGTTTGCTAAGTTTTCATCATTAAAATCATCTTTAAAAAATTTTTAAAGGAAAAAAGCTAGTTTCAAGCCCTGTCTCTGACGCTTACTAGTAGTGTAGCCCATGGGTAAGTCTCTCCTTCCAGCTTTTGATCTTGATGTTAATGAGTATTAAACCCATTCATTCATTCGACAGCTTTCCAACATTTACTAAGACGTGTAGTCCATGGCCAGGAGGTCTCAGTCGTTTCAGTTTGGTAGAATTGGCCAGAACTTCTGCTTTACTGGCACTACCTTCAAGAGCCCACAATCCAATATTATAATGAATAGGATTTTATCAAGGTTGCTCAAAGCACCACAGTTCTAAATAAAAAAAAAAGTTTGTTGAAATTATTTGACTTCACAATCCTGCCATAGAGTGAAAAAAACCTGGTTCTTCATTTTGGGGGGTCAGACTCCCTCAGGACTGAACCCAATCCTTATGATTGAAGAATTGATGCCCCTTTTGGAAAAAGGGAACACATGAGGCTGAGACTTAAGCCTATAAATAATATATATATATATTTCTGTAAATATGTAATTATATATAAATAAAATCTATAAATAATAATAGTGAAAGTAATAGCAGCTAGAATTGTACAGTACTTTGAGGTTTTGCAAAGTGCTTTACAAATATTATCTCATTTGATCCTCATAACAACCCTAGGATATAGGCAATATTATTTCCCTCATTTTACAAATGAAGAAACTGAGGCAGATAGGTTAAGGGGCTTGCCCCAGTCCTCCAGCAGCTAGTAAATGTTGGAGGCTGAATTTGAACCTGGGTCCAGCACTCTATAACTTTGCCATTTAGTTGCCATATTACTTTTCTCTCCACTCTCCAAACTCCACATAAGTTTCTTGAGGGCAGGGATTTTTTTTCTTTGCATTCCCAGCACCTTACATAATAGTAGGCACTACTTAATACTTGTGTTGTGATTGCCAGCAAGGAAGGACAATATTGTATATATTATGAAACATTTTGGAGACTGTCTTTCAGTTACCTTTCAATGTTTTGTGAGATCTAAAGTCTCATGGGCTGCTAGGTGACATAGTGGATAGAGTGTGAGAACTGCAGTCAAGACAACCCGAGTTCAAGACAGCCTCAAACGCTTACTAGCAGAATGCTACTCTGATTACAATGCTTGTATTGGAAAAGTATCATCCATTGGACTCCTCAAATGAGACAATATTTGTAAAGTGCTTAAAGTTAAGATAATATTCTTCATGTCTTTACATTTGCCCAGTATGACCCTAGGCAAGACCCACTTAACTTCTGCTTGCCTCATCTGTAAAATGGGGAAAATAAGAGTACCTACCTCCCAGAGTTATTGTGAAAATCAAATGAGATAATAATTGTAAAATGATTAGCATAGTGCCTGGCACATAGTAGGTACTATGTAAATATTGGTTATCATTAGTATTAGTATTCATATAAATGAGCACCCCCTCCAATGGTTTGGAACATACCTAGCCATCCTTTTCATCCTCTGTAGTTCTTGCCTATGTCTTTCCATTAATCCTCTCAAGGATCCACCCACAATGCTAGCTATGAGTAATCCGAAGGGGAAAGATGTCCACAAGATAGCAGGGAGTGGCCAGGCTGTACTCCTTCCTCCTTTCACAGGATACCAAATAGCCTTCAGTTTCTCCCAGTATGCTCCCTGGTATCTCCTGGAAGTCTCAGGCTTAGTAAATGGGACTCAGGTTCAGGACCACGAGTACCAAGCCACAGTGGCCTGCAGGAGGTCAGGTCTCCAAGGTTTGGCAGGATAGGTCTTTGGCATTCACATCCTTTTGAAGCCTTAAGGAATCTCCAAAGGAAAAAAACAAACTCAGCCAAGCCATTTTTTTGCCTACATGCTTCCTGAAAGAATAAATGCTAGAAATAAGAAATACTTGGAAAGGGGTTGTATTCAACTGAGTCCATTTTAGGCAAGTGGCTCCATCTTTCTTTCCTCCTTTTTTTCTTCCCTTTCATTTCAGCTGGATATTCAATACTTCCTGTGGAGAACATAGAGATTTGTTTGACTTGTAATATTGCGTTTGGAGACTATTCAGCCATTTACAATTTGGGGGAAGGATACACAGTAAATTAAAAAATTCTTTTCCCTTCAGTTTCTTCCCGAGATTGTATATTTTTTATGGCAAAATTAGGGATTAACTATGAACATCTGTTTATTTGATATTGACATGATTATGAGGCCAATTATCAAAGCAAATGACTGGGGAGGGATAGAGAATGTTTGGAAGCTGTGACAATCTGCAATGCATTTTACCAAGACTTTTGAATCTTTGAATGATTATAGTGAGAGGACAGGAAGGATGGAGAGAATGTCTCAGAAGGAGAAGGCTGAAATGGAAAAGAGAATGAAATGAGAGGGAAGGAAGCTAAGTGGGGGAAAGGATTATAGTGAAATGTAGCAGTGGTGGGTTTCCTGGTGCTGAGCTGGCAAGTGAGCAGGCTGAACTGCCATTCACTCTCATTCCTCCCCACTCTGTTTTTTGTAGACCATTCAATCAACGGTGACCATTTATTATGTGCTTACTATGTGCCAGGCACTCTTCCAAGTGCTAGTATCAGTTAGTCAATCAACTAATACTTGGTAAATGCCTGTGATGTGCCAGGCACTGTGCTGATCATTGGTATATAAAGAAATGAAAAAAAAATTCCCTCTTTGGGTCTTCACTTTTTATCCAATTCCTCCCTCCATTCCCAATCACCCCTTCTCAAACTATATTCAAATAATAGCATACATCTTAAACAATTTGTTGATCAACAGCTGTCATATTTGCAGGCTTGAGAAAACAAAGTAAAATTTGAAACAGAAAGGGGCCAACAAACTTTAAAGAAACAAATGTATAAGCCACTCTGGATTCATTCTCCCAAGTTCTACTCTCACTGGCTGGCAGAGTCCCCACACAACAGTTAACTATTTCCCTCCTCAGAGTTCCAGGGGTAACCCTCAGAGATTGAGGGTTCTAATACTATTGTTCACAATCTTCCATTCATTATGCTACCCCTGATGTCAATTAAGCAGATGATATTTGCCCAAGATCAATTAACTGGTTGATATCAATTAGGATATTTTAAAAAGGATATTTACTCAGAAGATACAACTAGGATAGAAGTATAAAAACATTCCCCCCCCTCCAGTCCAAAGGCACACTTTTCCCTCCACTCTTCATTGCTGGGAAAAGTGGGCTCAAACTTAGTTTTGGGTGTAACATACTCTCTCTTCTGCAATGCTTAAAGTCTCTGGGGAAAGTGAGTTCATACTTGATGCACAATTGTACTGAAATACATATGTAGGGGATATGTGTGTCCAAGAGATACCTACTGGTCTTAGGAGTTCTTTTCTCCTCTCACAGAGTCCCTGGCAAGTTCATTTCTGGGTGTGTGACAGCTAATGGACAAGTTGGTGGTCAGGCTCAGAAGCAGATAACAGAAGGTTTCTGTTTGCTTTCCAAATGTTCTAGTTTCTTTTGTGTCTGAATAAAACTTTTCTTCTTTTTAAGTTTTTAAACTCCTTTCTTGCAAAGGAAATCGGTGCCAACATGCTGGGTGCTGGCACGAATTGATTTCTCCACATTTTCCCAGTAGTGGAACAAGAGATATCCTGCTCCCTATATCCCCAAATGCTTGAGCTCGTCATATTATGAACACTTCTAACACAAAGATCTACACATAAAATCATAGGACTGGAAAGTACCTGAAAATATAAAATGCTACATTTTTTCACTTTATTTTTCTTGCTTTTTTTCTTGTAACATAGCTAATGTGGAAATATTTTACATGACTTCACATGTATAATGAGTATCATATTGCTTGCCTTCTCAGTGGGTGGGAAAGGGACTGGAGGGAGGGAAAACTTTAGAACTCAAAATGAAAAATATGAAATATATGTAGAAAATATTGGAATAAAATTTTCTAGAATTCAAATAAACCTTAAGACATAAAA
Organism: Phalanger gymnotis; assembly: GCA_028646595.1. Classification (NCBI taxonomy): domain Eukaryota; kingdom Metazoa; phylum Chordata; class Mammalia; order Diprotodontia; family Phalangeridae; genus Phalanger; species Phalanger gymnotis. The sequence continues at coordinate 328,831,940 of CM053624.1, forward strand.
CGTTAGGATCATTTTTCAATTCAATTGATTTGAATTCCAAAAACATTTGGTAAGAGCCAGGAACTGTGGGATATAAATACACACACACACACACACACACACACACACACACACACACACACACACACACACTTCCCACTCCCTGCCCTCAAGGAGTTTACATTTCACTGGATCCAAACCCTTCATATTATAGGTGGCAAAACTGAGTCTCGGAGAAGGGAAGTGATTTACCCATGGCCACACAACCAGCTAGTGAAAGAGCCAAGGCTAAGACTTGAATTCATGCTATTTCTATTCTACTTGTTTGTCTCAAAAGCTGTTATTTTTTAAAAGGATGGCATTGGTACTGAAGTTAAATGTGTGGTCTCATTGTATTAAACCAGTGGTTGGCAAACTTTTTCTATAAAGAGCAAGATAGTAAATATTTTAGGCTTTTCGGGCCAAGAAGCAAAAATCAAGGATATTATGTAAGTACTTATATAACAAGAGAGAAAACAAATTTCCACAAATTTTTATTGATGAAATTCAAAATATTGTAATAATAATAATTGAGAAAAATTTTTGGTAACAGAGGATTACTAATGAAACAAATTGAATTCTTTGGTGGAGACAACACTTTGCTTTATTGGAGTTCAAAGTTGGTGCTCTCTCTTCAAAATTGATTGCAAATGGTCAGTGTTAATGCTGATCTTTAATCATATTTTGTATATTTCATCTTTGAAAATGTCTTTTCACATAGGTACTGCCAAATACTAATATCAATCCATAAGCATATGAGCTTAATTGAGCATATTCATCACCTGGAAGGCATTTCTATTAGAATTTATTAGATTATTTTCCTGATAATTACCTTTTAGCATGTCATTACATTGAAGATTAATCACTTCCAATTGAAGGTTAGGTGAAAGGTCTTCAATTACATACCTAAATGAATCATGAAATATGGAAATTTCTTTTGCACTTGCAGCAAGGTCCAAAAAATGTTGTTGGAACTGCAGTTTAAGCTCAGAAAATATACACACTTTGAATTTGTGTAAGAATGGCTATCTCACAACTTGTTTTAATTTTTTTTGAAATAATGTAAGGATAATACTTAGTATGAAGTCCTTGGTCATACCTGAATTTTTTAAAATTTTTTTTATTATTTAATATATTTAGTTTTCAGCATTGATTTTCACAGGAGGTTGAATTACATATTTTCTCCCCATTTCTACTCTCCCCCCCACTCCAAGATGGCATATATTCTGATTCTCCTGTTCCATAGTCAGCCCTCCCTTCTGTCACCCCACTCCCCTGCCATCCCCTTTTCCCTTTCTTTCTTGCAGGGAAAGATAAATTTCTATGCCCCATTGCCTGTGTATCTTATTTTCTAGTTGCATGCAAAAACTTTTTTATTCTTGTTTTTGAGCATCTATTTTTTAAAACTTTGAGTTCCAAATTCTCTCCCCTCTTCCCTTCCCACCCACTCTCCCTAAGAAGTGAAGCAATTCAACATGGGCCACATGAGTATCATTATGTATAACCCTTCCATAACACTCATGTTGTGAAAGACTAACTATATTTTGCTT